>JALMGF010000313.1:0-577500 GCA_023333645.1 Sceloporus occidentalis | reverse complement strand
ACAGGCGGCTTTGATTATAGCACAACGTTGTTTTTTCCCAGATGATTGTTTTTAAAAAAAAAATATCCGGAAATAATCCAGAAAAGCCAAAGAATGAAAGGAGCCGCGGAGCGCGTCGGGTTATAGAAATCATCCGCAGCCACAGCGCGCGCTACCAGCGGGGGACGTACTCGAAGATTTTACGCTTGTCGGGTAACGGAGGCTCGATGGGAACCGGCAAACTTTCTTTGTTTTCATCAAGAATTCTCTGTAAATCAAGAAAAAAAACCACTATAAACAAGAAAACATAAAAAATACGTCTACAAACCTAAAAAACTCGCTGCCCCCCCCCGGGGGGCTTCTGTCCCCACACAGCTAACTCTGCTACCCGCAGCGGCTTTACTGGATTTTAGGCGGTCGCACAACTGGATCCCCCCCCCATGATGATGACATAGAAACCCAGAACCTTCCGGCAGATCGGCCCCATCCGGCCCCCGTCTAGTCGCCCGTTTCTCCTGCTGTAAAGACTCAAACCTTAATCAGTCGTTGGCCTCGTCTTAGATTCAGGAGCCGTATGTCTATCCCATGCATGTTTAATACCCTCGCTGTATTACCCTCTACCACTTCTGCTGGGAAGCTCTCCCACTCATCAACCACTCTCATAGTACAGAAGGATTAGCTGGGATAATAATCTGTTTGAGATGATTCTGGATCTCGTGCGATTTGGTAAATGACTCTACCTGGTAATAAGCATCCGGCGGCTCCGGGGTGTGACAGCTGACATGATTCAGGTCGACGGGCCGCCACGGGAAGAGGAGACTGCTCCGGATTAGCGGGTCGGTCTCTCCGTAAGTGTAGTCACGTGACACCTCCTCTGCGGGGGGGGGGGGGGGGGGAGAGAGTTTAATGCACAGCTGAGCACACAGACGCCGTTACTCTAGGTTAGTAAACCTACAAACAAGATGGCTCCGCGCATGCACTGTGAGACTCGGTAACCGTCACAGCGCCCGGCAGATACTGAACGAGACTCGGTAATCCAGATATATGAATGTTATAGCCTGACTGGATCTGTTCTTAGCTCCATCTATAGATTATTATTCAGCCCTGTTGCGCTCCCCTGCGACGTTTTGTGTCATGCGGCTGCATCACTAGTTAAGTCTGTGATGTCATCAGGTTTCGGCCTTTGCGATGCTTACCGCCGTCCTCCAGGTCTCGGAGGGGCCACAGGAGCGTGTAGGTCATTTGCTGAGGGACGTAAAGCAGCGGCGCGGTGCCGGCCGTGGGCTCGTCCGAATGCTGGATCCGGGAGCCGAACTCGTCCATGATGTACCAGACGGGAACCTTCTCCTCCGCCGACTGAACGCAAACACAAATCATGTTCTGCTGATATGGCAACACGACCATGGCCCAGAATGCCCCCGCCACCCCCTCTTACCCCCTGGGAAAGATGGTACGTTTGGTTGTACTTCCACATTTCCTTCAGGACTTCCTCCACCGCCCCCTCGTCCGGGACCTCCCCGTGGAACGCAACGCCCATGAGGTTCGCCATCCGGTGCAGGAGGCCGGGGACGCGCAGGAGCTGGGGCCGCGCATGTTCCACGCGGTACGTCCACGCATGGTCGATGAGGAAGATACTAACAAAGCAGACGGAGGCGGAAAAGTTATAAGCAGCCGCTCGATACACGGGACAGCCCGGGGAGGAAGTACTCCACTGCAGCCCTGGAGCTGCAGCTTCTCCCTGAGCGATTCATTTTATATATTTTTTGCACATTAAAGTACTCTTTTTACGCTTTCGGGAGGGGAGGGGAGGGGAAGGGGGGGCAGAGAGAGAGAGAGAGAGAGAGAGAAAGGCTGCCGAAGGGGAGGGGGCAGAGAGAGAGAAAGGCTGCCAGAGGGGAGAGAGAGAGAGAAAGGCTGCCGAAGGGGAGGGGGGCAGAGAGAGAGAAAGGCTGCCAGAGGGGAGAGAGAGAGAGAAAGGCTGCCGAAGGGGAGAGAGAGAGAGAGAAAGGCTGCCGAAGGGGAGGGGAGAGAGAGAGACAGGCTGCCGAAGGGGAGGGGGGAGAGAGAGAGAGAAAGGCTGCCGAAGGGGAGGGGAGAGAGACAGGCTGCCGAAGGGGAGGGGGGAGAGAGAGAGAGAAAGGCTGCGGGAGGCTGGAAACCTCTATAAATAACATCTTGTGGGAAATAAGACGAGGGGTTAGTGAAAAGCCCACCGCCTGCCGGGGCTCACCTGCCGGGATCCGACGCCCGGAGGCCGCTTTCATTGGTGACGATGACCTTGAATGTCGGCTCGTCGCCGGGATTTCGTTTCTTTTTATGATCTTCCTCCTCCTCTTCTTCCTCGGCTTCCTCTACCTGCATGATGCCGAACGTCTCCCCCGCATCGAATATCTAGCGGGGGCAACCAAAACATCAACACCCACCAGAAACCCGCTGGGCAACTTGCACCCCAATGAGAAACACCCCCGGGGCAGTTCCTGCGTGCATCGGAGCCAAGATACCCCGAGATCAGGGCGCCGGTTACATCATCCTCTCCGATGTTTATAGAACAAGTCAGGACACAGAGCGATCCCGCGTTATTTAATACCACCCCCTCCGGGGCTCCGATTACCGGTCACATGACCAGCAACACGCCAGAACCCGCGCAACCCTCCCAGCAAAACAAACAGCCGTGTAGGCAGAGCAGAGGGCATTACGGCAGCCAAAACATGCCCCCCGCCACCCCGGGGCAAACGGCAGCTCGCGGCTGAGGATAGCAGGAGTTGCTTCAATAAAAAGCATCCTTCGGTTTATTCTCTGCAGCATCGTATAAAACAGCGGCGGGAGTAACCGGGACGCGCATGCGCTGCCCTCACTGCCCCGGTGCAGTGGGCTCGCTCGGACACGGGCTACTGACCACAACGAAAAAGGGGGGGGGGGGTATGTATAAAAAGCTATTCTGGGGCAGAGTTCCAAATGTGGAACAGTCACCAAGGAAACGAAGAATGCTCCAAACTTAGCGTCTTGACACATTTGTCTCTGCCGCAGGGAGGCGGCGCCCTGCACGGATATACAGAGCGGTGCAGAAAGTAAAGGACTGAGGTTGGGAGCTTTAAATCAACTTTATTGCCTTATAATGACAGGAAGAGCAGTACATGGAGATACTCCACAGTAACCACTCACAGCCACCTGCTTACTGCCCCCTCACTCCATGCACTGCCATTCCCGTGCCCACTCACCGCTCCCACTCCCACTCACCTCCCCCCGCAGCTTCCGGTGCAGACTCTCCCAGTAGATCGGGGGCACGCCGGACGCGGTGAGGGCCGCCCGGTGCAGAGCAACAAACTGACTGTAATCCTCATCCTGCTGAGGAGGGAGCGGGTCGGCCATGCTGACGGGAGCTGGGCGGGGCAACACTCAGAGCATGATGGGAGCGCCGAGAGGCGGGACACTAACACGCCCCCTAATGCAGGGCAACGAACCCTACACATGGAGCAACGACCCCCTCACATAGAACAACGCCCCCTGTACGCCCCTAAAGCGACGCCCCCTTCGCCCAAAAGCAGCGGCTCTGGGTAAAGAGCAACGCCCCCGGAACCCAAGGGTAACGCCCCTTACGCTCAGCACCACCCCTGTTACCCAATTTAGAACACCCCTTTACCGCCCCTCTTTGGTGGCTATGGAGATGAATCCACTTCTCTAAGTTTGCTCCAAAATCTCTTTTACCTGAAAGTCACTTTATTAGAGCCACTTCAATAGCTTGCTCTACCACTCACTCACTCTCTCTCTGACACCCGCTCGCTCTACCACGCACTCACTCTCTGACACCCGTCACCCGCTCGCTCTACCACGCACTCACTCTCTGACACCCGTCACCCGCTCGCTCTACCACACACTCACTCTCTGACACCTGCTCGCTCTACCACTCACTAAACTCTGACACCCGCTCACTCTACCACACGCTCACTCTCTGACACCTGCTCACTCTACCACACACTCACTCTCTGACACCCGCTCACTCTACCACACACTCACTCTCTGACACCCGCTCACTCTACCACACACTCACTCTCTGACACCTGCTCACTCTACCACACACTCACTCTCTGACACCCGCTCACTCTACCACACATTCACTCTGACACCCACTCACTCTACCACACACTTACTCTACCACCTGCTCACTCTATCACACCCTCACTCTAACACCTGCTCGCTCTACCAGTGGATCACTGCTATACTAACACACACTCACTAACATCACACATTAACATGCACAAACACCATACAAACACACTCACTAACACCATACACTAACCCACACTCTCGCTCGCTCCCTCGCCCATCATCAATGTAGCTTGCTTGCTCCCCCGTACCGCGTGGAGCCCTGACTTCACTCCGCGCTCCCTCCCTGCCTCAGCGTCCTGTGATGTGCATTAAATGTCACCGTCTGAAGACACACAGAGCCCCGACCTCAGCCCCGTCGCACACCTTCGGGACGAAGCCGGGCGTCCCGTCCAACATCAGCGCCTGACATCACAAACGCTCTACTGGATGAACGGGCAAAAATCCCACAGAACCTCCCCAAAATCTCGTGGAGATCCTTCCCAGGAGAGCGGAAGCCGTTATATCTGCAAAGGGGGGGGTGACTTCATATTAATGTCTGTGTATTTAGAATGTGATGTCATCAAAGCCCCTGTTGGTGTAATGGGCAGGCGTCCCAATACTTTTGTCCATATCATGTGTGTTTCATGCCTTAGCGCTGCATTCTTACTATTATCCAGTAGATGGCAGCAATGCATATCTATATCTATACTGTACACACACATATATCTATACTGTACACACACATATATACCGTATTGGCTCGGATATAGGCCGCACCCTAAAAGTTTGGTTCTTTTTTTAAAGAAAAAGGTTTTTTTCATAGATATGCTGCCACTCTGTCCCCTCCCCCCGAGATATGCTGCCACTCTGTCCCCCCCCCCCGACTTACCAGAGCAGACTCCCGGGTGTCTTGCGGGGCCGGCGGGGGACATCTACGCAATACGCGTATACAACTTCCGGTGCCGGGACTCAGCGGATGTGCCGGCACCGGAAGTTGTATACGCGTATTGCGTAGATGTCCCCAAGACAGGTAAAACGCATCGTGCGGACGGTCACCGGCTACGGCGATGCGGGTAAACAACCTCCCGTGCCGCCACCCCCCCCCCGTGGGAAGTGCTGGCAGGGGAGGCTGTCTGAGCGTATCGGGGAGTAGGATACGGGTCCCCTGCACCGCTGCGGGGGATCTGTATCCTAACCCTGCTGCCTGCCCGGCACCCGGAACTGCATGTCCCGGGCGTCGGGCGCTAGACCCCGAATATAGGCCGCACCCCCACTTTAAAGACTTAAAGTGGGGGGGGGGAGTGCGGCCTATATCCGAGCCAATACGGTATATATATATACTGTACACACACATATATATACTGTACACACACACATATATATATACTGTACACACACACATATACTGTACACACACACACATATATATACTGTACACACACATATATATATACTGCACACACACATATAAATATATACTGTACACACACACATATATATATACTGTACACACACACATATATATATACTGCACACACACACATATATATATACTGTACACACACACATATATACTGTACACACACATATATATATACTGTACACACATATATATATACTGTACACAAACATATATACTGTACACACATATATATATACTGTACACACACACATATATATATATACTGTACACACATATATATATACTGTACACACACACATATATATATACTGTACACACACACATATATATACTGTACACACACATATATATATACTGTACACACACATATATATATACTGTACACACACATATATATATACTGTACACACACATATATATATACTGTACACACACATATATATATATACTGTAAAGAATCCACGCCGAGATCCCCCCCCCCCCGCATGGAATGGTAACGATTTTGCCCGAACCCCTCGTTTCCGGGTTCTTTAGATTCCGGAAGGGTTAGGATTCAGTCGGATTCCCTCTGCTTTGTGCCGTCGGTGACCCGGATTCGCCGGGCGTTTATATAATGGATTCGCAGAACCTTCTCACAAGAGACAAAAATTCCTCCTTTCTGCCAAAAGAAAGATTCGATTGTCGAAGCGGAGACTGCTGTGTGTTTTCCCCGAGCTGTCGTCAGGATAATGTGATGAAGTCGGAATAGCTTTGGGGAAATATGTTCTCAATTGGAAAAGTCTCAGAGCATTCGGAAAAATATACATTAATGTTAAGTGATGATTTGTCATATGAAAGCCGGGAACTCTCGGGGTTTTTGCCCCAGTCTCAGGGTGAAGGGGCAGATTCTGGGGGCCACACAGTGTGACTCCTTCCTATTCTCCCCCTGCTGGGATCATATATAAGATTCCCATTTGGTGTTTTTGCTCCCAATATGTTATGGTTGATATCTCTGCTTGAATGCAGGTGACTCAATTAAGTGTATCTTTAAATAATGACAAGTTAGGGTTTCCATGACGACCGGTATTAGAGCCATTTGGGTAACACATTCGGGGAGTCGTTACATAGAATCTTCACGATGGGCGATTAAAGGGTTAATAGTTCCAGAGTCTCGGGGTCCTCTCCTTTAGAAGGTTCCGGGGATTACAGCGCATCACCTGGCGTTTTAACAAATACCTTACAATTTAATTATAATTTGTAAAATTTAGGAAAATGGTTAAAAAAAAAAGTCGAATCACCGGAGATGGTCCCAGCCAATAGGCGCATGGGAAATGGATATCCACTGTCTGCTTAAGGTGGGGAGGAAAAAGTTTATCTGAAAACCAGCTGCATCGTATATGAAGTTTGCAGAGTAAATGAAACGCTCCTCAGGGGAGGAGAGAGGGGCGTCAGGGGAGGAGAGAGGCATGAGGAGAGGGGGAGGGACATCAGGGGAGGAGAGAGGGGAAGAAGGGGAGGAAAGAGAGGGGTATAAGGGGGAAAAAGGGGCACAGGGTGGGAAATGGGGACACAAGAGGGGAGGAGAGAATGGCATCAGGGGACAAAATGAGGGCATCAGGGGAGGAGAGAGAGGTAAGGGGGCATTGGAGGATGACAGAGGAGCATCAGAAGAGGAAGCAGAGGCATCAAGAGAGGAAAGAGGGACATCAGAGGTTTGGGGCCCAAAGAGGGGCTGGCTAGACCAAGCATGGACACTTGGTAGGTATGGTTATTTTATTAATGTTCTCTCTGACATCGCGCACGCCGTTCAGCGGAGAGGAAGAAAAACATTGACCCAAAATGAAACGTTGTTTGTGCAGCAGAGATTCCATCGCAGCCGATCGGAAATAAAATAAACATCTGGTAGCTCGGATTTTACCAAAGACATGAAATACATTCATCTAAAAGAATAATAAACATTCCTGACTCTCTCCAAACCCGCCGCAGCGTTCGGCCCCTAATGCTTTCTCTTACCGCGCATGGACGGGGCTTGTGGTTTGCCAGTTGGGTGATAAAGGGGTTAAAGTTACACGTTTACGGTGAACTCGGGGTTAACCTATCGCCTTAACATAAGTCCTAGTAAAAGCAGCGCACTCCAGTACTGAAGAGGTTAAACGCACAGTAAAAAATTTTTAAATAATATAACTATATAATAATAATAAATAATATTAAGAAAAAAGTAATAATAATAATCATAAATGCCAACATTGTAAGGGTTATTTTTTTTAATCCCCATTGTACAACGCTACGGCATTTGATGGTGCTATATAAAACAATAAATAATAATTCTCCCCCCAGTATTAGAGTTTTAAAAGTAACCCTTGCAATCCAGGCCCCCCCCCCCCGATACTTCTTTAAGCTTTTTAATACTTTTTTTGCTTTAATGACCCACTTTTTCTCATTCAGAAGCCTTTTCGTACAGATATTAATACTTTTTATCGTCGCTATCGTTGTTATTAGTAACTGTTAATATAAATAATATATATATATATAAACCAGCAGAGGTGGTAGAGGGTAATACAGTGCGGGTATTAAACATGCATGGGATAGACACACGGCTCCTGAATCTAAGACGAGACCAACGGCTGATTAAGGTTTGAGTTTTTACAGCAGGAGAAACGGGCGACTAGACGGGGGCCGGATGGGGGCCGCTCTGCTGGCAGCTTTTGGTAACTGCGAAGAAATCAATCTACAAATTTAACTCGGGGAAGGCTTTTAAGGGTTAAGGCTGGTGGGGAGGGAGAGTTTCTATGCGTCTGGAGACGGCCCTGAGGGGCGACGACGGACAAGGACCGAAATCACCGCGGCGCTCCTTTGATTTGGCGAGAAAGCCTATTTTTATGTTTAAAAGCTTAAAGAGCCATTAAGTTGGTAAAACAGCTGGAAATGTAAATATCAACGGCCGCCGCTCTCCAATCCCGCAGCGGAATGCGCCGGCTGAATACAAAGCGCCCCCCTACCCCCCCCGCGCGGCTTTCTCGACTGAGAAAGGGGTCTCCGGCCCCGGCGGACGGGATGAAGACGGCCTCCCTCCTTCCTTCGCGAGTTCTTTGGGGTTATTTCATGTAATTTATTGTAAGAGCTCTTTTATTCTGTGGAACTAATGAAGAGTTTGCCTGCCCTCCGCGTTCCAAAAGATCAGCGGGACTCCGAAAATCGGCCTTTTAAGGTTTTGTTTGGTCGACTTCAAAACCACTTTAAAAAAATAAAAAATATATATATTTAATTTTTTTATTTTATTTTTTTTTTTTTAAAGGGAAGGAAGAAAAAAAGAAATAAAATAAAAATGAAAGAACTCTTTTTGGGAGAGAGTGAGAGAGGAAACTCGACGGAGGAATATTGTCGCCAAGGGACTTCGAATCATCTCTCCACGAAGAGACTTAAGTGACGCTCTGGCTGTGCTTGCTGTTTGGAAATGACGGCATTTCTGGGATAGAAAATGAAATCTCATTATTATTAATTAAACTCAAAATTGGACTGATGATGATGATCTTGGAGCATCACCCCCCCTTGGGGTACATAACCCTTTCCTTAAAGCGGCTCTTTCACCAATTATTTTATTTCAAATATCAGATAAAAAAAAAATTTCCATAAATATTCTGCTGTTTCCTTTTTTACCCCAGTTGTAGTTTTTTGCCCCATAATATGTTTTCAGGCAGCTGCATATCAGGCGTTTGTATGATTCTCGCTCTGTTATCTGACCCCCGATCTACTAAACCCCCGACTCCTTATCATACTGCCTGTGAGGACCAATAGAATAGAATAGAGTAGTCTTAATCACCCAGCCGGACTCTCTTACTAATGAAAGTCTATGGAGGAACGGACTTCATTAGCATCGCCATAAAGCATCAGCTCAGTGCGGTATTTTACAGCTCTGGGGGGTTATATTACTGTATACAGCGCTGGGGGGGTTATATTATTGTATACAGTGCTGGGGGGTTATATTACTCTATACAGCGCTGGGGGGGTTATATTATTGTATACAGTGCTGGGGGTTATATTACTGTATACAGTGCTGGGGTTATATTACTGTATACAGTGCTGGGGGTTATATTACTGTATACAGCACCGGGGGGTTATATTACTGTATACAGCACCGGGGGGGTTATATTACTGTATACAGCGCTGGGGGGGGTTATATTACTGTGCTGGGGGTATTATGGGGGATCTCCTAGGCTATTTTCCTGGTGTCACTGAAAGGGAGGAAGATTAGTTTTTAACCCCTTATATGCAGACTGCGGCTCCCGAATGTATTTCTGTCTGAGCCCTGCGTGGTCGTCGGGTGGTTCGGTGCCGGCGCAGCCCACAGGAGTCGCAGCCTTGACGACCGTCAGCATTTCTGTGACCTTGACTTTCAGCGCATTTCCCGGATGCGGGGGGGGGGGATGCATTATTCATCGTTATTGATGAGATATTTTTGTTTACTCGCTAATGTATCGCAGGAAATGCGCCAAATACCCGTAATGGACTTTTATGTATCCGGTTGCGGATGCCGAACGAGACGATTCCCGCCGGACGTGGAACCTTCCAGCTCCGAGATAGAGTGCAAGCTTCAGAGCCAAGCTCTAGAACCAAAGCTGCGAGCTTGACTATTTCCCCGTCTTTCCTTCCAAGGATCTTGCGATGACCCTCGTTCTTCCCTAACGGGGTTAACTGTAAAGTATATAGTCGCCCTCTAGCTTGGAAGCTGCAGCTGCCTTCCTTAGACCCATGGTCTAAATAATGTTCTCACGGATTGGCTGCTTCAAGTAGCCAATCAGTGGCAGGAAAGTTATCCCATTGCAATGAATGGGAGGGTATTCCGCCGGTACGCACTGGGGGGTTTCATAAGACCTCCTTCAACGTTTGCACAGCCAGTGCTGGCGCCGCCCGGGGAGGGGGGGATTATATAGGTGTTTGGCCAAAGGGGCAAATACAAATGGGGGTAGCTTTCCCAACTGGGGCTACTAAGTCAGAGCTGCCTCTAATATATAGGCGACCAAGGCGGCTGCCTGTCGGCGGAACATCCCACAAGTAACTCCTCTGTCACCTTAATAACCGAGTGCATCCGCGAGCCGAGAACCGGATCTGTCTAGGAACCCCGGGGACTCCTGGCTGCCGTTAAATTTATTGCCCCTTTCGCTGGGTGAATACTCGGCCGCGTTCTTCTTTTCCCGTGCTGGCTGGCTGCGTTGGTAAAAGTCGTATTTTAGGTGCGGGGGCTCGCCCCCCCCATTCCCCGGCATTATTTTGGAGGAAGCTCTTTATTGGAAAATAATTGCGTTTCTGTTTTTTTAACGAGTTCATGCTCTGGAAAATAGTATTTTCAGATGTATCTCTTTCTGCGATAATTTGAGAGAAATTTGCGGTGGGCGGATAGAATCCCGACGACCCCGAGACCGCCCGACGGGGAGCGGCTGCTCCCGCTTTATTAAAGCCAGACTTTTACGGCCGGCGCTTTTTTTTTTTCTTTTTTAAAGCGGTTCCTAGAAAAACCCGGATTTGGTTCTCCGAAGATTCTGTCCGAGGAGCCGGCTGCCCAAAAGAACCACGGAATTCAACGTTTTAGGGAATAAAAACACAAAAGAATGCAACTGTTTGGCGTGAGAAACACTCATACAACCCCAGCAGACCCCCCCCGTGTGTCCCCGTCCAGTCCCTCTTCCTCCCCAAACCCTTCTGCCCCTCACTGTTACCCCTCTTTCCGCCCCTAATGCCCATGCCAGGGAACTTTCTAAACAAGCTGCCCTGGAGACTCTTGAACTATTAACCCTCTAATAGCCCATCGAGAAGATTCTATGTAGCGACTCCCCGAATGTGTTACCCAAATGGCTCTAATACCGGTCGTCATGGAAACCTTGACTTGCCATTATTTAAAGATGCATTTAATTGAGTCACCTGAATTCAAGCAGAGATATCAACCATAACATACTGGGAGCAAAAGCACCAACCCTGAGGCTTGAGAGCCCTGCGAGTTCCCAGGCATCTAATGGCCATCTTTCTATATTGTAAGCCTGTAAGTCTAATGTATCTGATTGTTGGTCATTCCTGGTTTTGAATGTAGGGACTGTAAGAAGTGCTGCAGGAATTGTTGTTGCTATATAAATAAAACATAATAATAATAATTGTAGCTCAACAAAAGAAGAGGTATAAATCCAGACGCAGGGCTGCAGTGCCACATATTCACCACAAGATGGCAGCATCCATTGTAAATATAACTAAGGAAAGAGCCGCACGCTCCCATATTATTATTTATATATCGCCGTCATACTCCGCAGCGCTGTACAATGTGTTATTATTATTTATATATCGCCGTCATACTCCGCAGCGCTGTACAATGTGTTATTATTATTTATATATCGCCGTCATACTCCGCAGCGCTGTACAATGTGTTATTATTATTTATATATCGCCGTCATACTCCGCAGCGCTGTACAATGTGTGTTATTATTATTTATATATCGCCGTCATACTCCGCAGCGCTGTACAATGTGTGTTATTATTATTATTTATATATCGCTGTCATATTCCGCCACGGAGACCCCTGCACTTTAACTATGCAAATAAAGAGACAGAGCTCAGTGGGGCCGATTTCCGATTTCAAATCTGCCAGCAGATCAGAAACTTTACTTCTTTACACTGAGAGAGTGGTAGATAAGTGGAGCAGCCTCCCAGCAGAAGTGGTAGAGGGTAATACAGTGAGGGTATTAAACATGCATGGGATAGACATACGGCTCCTGAATCTAAGATGAGACCAACGACTGATTAAGGTCAGCAAGAGAAACGGGCGACTAGATGGGGGCCAGATGGGGCCGATCTGCCGGAAGGTTCTAGGACCCATCAAAAACAGAGCATAACCTGCAAAATCTCACCTCCGAACAGGCATAAAAAAATTATCAGTAAAAATTTGTATTGGTTAACTTTTATAAATATTTTCTACCCCTAAAAAAATTCCTTAAAAGCAGATAAACATCCCCTCTACGTTGCGCCGTCGAACGTCCGGAAAAGAGCGACTGGCGCTGAAGACGCGGTGGCCGCCGATCTCGATTCGTTACAAACAGGACCCCTCAAAAAAAAAAAAAAAAAAAAAAAAAAAAAAAAAAAAAAAAGGCAAAAACTTTTCTCATCATTAAAAAAAAAAAATAAAAAAAGACCCGTTACCACGGTAACCCACAGGCAAGGTTTTTCTTCAAAGCTCCTTTATTTTGTGAGTAGCCATTTCTGTCTCGTAAGCAGCCACTGAATCAACAGAGAAGAAAAGGGGCCCCGACAATGGCACCGAATTAACCCCTTCCTAGCCAGGGGGGGAATATATATATATATATAAAAAGAGGGAAACTGCTGGAAATAGGACACATCACTCAAAATGCAAGTAAAAAAAATTTAACATCATTTAAAAAAAATATATAATTCCAATTTTCTTTTTTTAATAGAAAAAAAAAAATTAGCAGCCAAATGTTTTGTAACCAGGGCATTTTTTGTCGCGGTGAAATATTCACAAATTCTGTTTTGCGCTATTTGTTCGCTCGTGTCTTTAACTTTTTGAGAAGTTTGGGAAGTTTCAAACGGGGGTCCCAAACCCCTGGGGCGGGGTGCACTCTTAATTTAGTAAATAATAGTAAAAAAGAAACTCAGAAACCCTTTATGTACCGGACGGCTGTAGTGATGATTTATAGGAAAAAACTACCATCATTTATAAATTGTTTTTGTTTTTAAAGTTAGTTTTATTTTTTGACCTAAAGGTTCTGAGTATGAATGTTGTTTTTGAAGGGTTAATTTTGTGAGTATCCCGGGGTAACCAGTTAGTGACATGAAGCAGTTTATATACCAGGCTGGGGGGGGGGTATCTCAGCCCTTCACCAGCCTGAGGCTGCACTGGTGGTCTCCGTGCCCAGTGACTGGGTACTGTACCACATACTGGAGCAGTCCGTGGCCTGGTGGCAGAGGGCCAGTATACCGGTTTGTACCAATCTCATAATGGTCCCGGTACTCCCCGTGCAGTGGTTTGTAGTGTGTGGCGCCGGTCCGGTGACCCTGGTACCGGTTCCGCTCTGGTTCCGTTTTGGTTCCGTTCTGCTCTCCCACCAGAGCCTCGCACAAGGTATAAGCCGTACTGGGTAGAGGGCGTGGTCAACTCCTTCCTATCGCGGGCAGTGGGAGTGACCGCCTGGCTCCTGCCCCCGCCCTTCATGCGGCAGGTTGGCTGTGCTCACCGCGGCCCCGCCTCTCGTGCCCTGCGCTCGGCCAATGAGCTCGCGGCTGTCAGGCAGTCGGAGTGTCCGCACTGAGCGGGGCTCTATCCCAGGGGCTGCCGCACCGGGTCCGGATCTCGCCATGGGGGCTGCCGGTCTGAGAGGGCATCTGAGCCGCTTGCTGCTGCTGTTACTGCTGCTCCGCCCGACCGCCGCCTCCGGACTCACAGGTAAGAACTCATCCCTCCTCTGCCCGCACGGTACGCCCTGCACCTACTAACCGGCTGGAAAACTTCATCCCGGGCAGGGGCTGGCACCAAACGCGCTCTGCTGTGGATGAGGTCCCTATAGATCCCTATAGAAGAGAATTATGGGTTGTTACCCTCATTGAAACCGCTGTGTAGAGCTGATACCATCGTATTACACAACAGCTAGACCCCTATAGATGCCCTTATATGATAACTCCATGGATTCCCTATAGGTGCCCCTATACCGTGAGGATGCCATCATATGCTGCATCAGCTGGACCCCTTTAAATAGCACTGTCTAGAGATAATACAGCAGCTAGACCCCTATAGATGCCCCTATAGAGAAATTATTCTATCATGGGCTCCATATAGATGCACCTATAGGAAAACCCTCACTGGTGGAAACCGCATACCGACCACCTTATAGCTTTATGGAACCCTGCTGCTTACGTTATGGAAATGGCATTTCGCTGTATAGAGAGCTCTGTATGCATATAGCATGCTTTATAAATCCTTACTGGCTGTAAAGATACTTCTATACAGTGATGCTTCATCCTGCAGCGTGTATATATTAATATATATGTAATGTCTATATATATGTGTGTATATCCATCTTTACATCATAAGCAAAACCATATGATGTAACGTGTGGCTGTATGGAATCCACAGCCGTTCCATGTCACCCTGCTACGCCTGTGTGTGTAAATATATATATATATATATATGTAATGTGTGTGTGTGTGTGTGTGTGTATAGCTATATGCATGCGTAGTGTGTATATATATATATATATATATATATATATATATATATATATATAATATGTATATGTAGTGTGTGTCTGTGTATATATATATATGTGTGTGTTATTGTGTCTGTGTATGTATATATATATGTAGTGTGTGTCTGTATGTATATATATATATATATATATATATATATATATATATATATATATATATATATATATATAGTGTGTGTCTGTATGTGTATATATATATATATATATATATATATATATATATATATATATAGTGTGTGTGTCTGTGTATGTATATATATATAAATATACATCTCAGCGCTGTGAGTGAAGTTTTACTGAAGGCTGTTAAGCTTCCCCCGGTTGATGTGCGCCCCTATAGAATATATAAGGGCATCTGGGATATACATCCGCCTGGCGGCAGCCTGAGTGTCGTGAGTCGGGTGTGAGATGTATGTGATAGATACGGCGCGTGTTCTATATGGTCCTGTGTATTCCATATATCTAGCATGTGCCGGTATAGGATAATGCGTGTATATGGCGTGTGGTGATGTGTCCGGCTGCGTGATTACCGGCTGCTTCCATTAACCTTCTGCCCTCCTTGCTGTCGGTTGCCCCCATGACTCGGTTCTTTTGGGCTCGGCGGTCCGGTGCCGTGTTTTCTGCCCCCCCCTCCCTCAGATTGAAGACCATGTCAGCCAAACGCAGCGTGACTCAGCGCCCCGCCGGAGGCTTCCTGCCTGTTCCGGGGGCAAACTTTATGTGGATGAGACGTTTCCATAAATCAGCCCCGTAGACCTGACACGGAACTTTATTACAGCAGGAACCCAGACCCCGCAGGCAGATCGGCCCCATCCGGCCCCCGTCTAGTCGCCCGTTCCTCCTGCTGTAGAGACTCAAACCTTAATCAGTCGTTGGTCTCGTCTTAGATTCAGGAGCCGGATGTCTATCCCATGCATGTTTAATCCCCTCACTGTATTACCCTCTACCACATCTGCTAGGAGGCGGTTCCACTTATCTACTCAAACTTGTTTCAGAGCCAGCCTTGTTCATGGAACGAACCGTTTAGTTACTTTTCTTGTACCCCCGCCTGCTCCAGCTGCTTTTAGGGAGCCGCAGGTGGGGGATCAGCGTTAAATTGAGTATAAAAAGCATCAAAATTGGATTTGCAGCCGGCAACAAACTGCATAAAAGCCTCAATGAGACGCTGCGGAGTAGTCCTTTTTCTTTCTTCTGCCTGAGGCAGCGCCGGTTTCCTGCCGGACTACTCCTGATCCTGTAAAAACCTTCCCTGTGCTTGTAATGTCCTCGGCGTGCCGTCTGACGGAGCCGCTCTATAAATGACGAATGCCTGAGCTGATGGGAGTTATAGTCCTACATCGAAACGCATTATCCGTAGAGCAGTAAAAGTTTCCAGAACGGATGAAATTTGTGTTTCTCGTTTCGGTCGTTTCCAACTTTCTATCGCACCTCAATATTGCTTTACTGAGAGGGGGCGGTAGTAAAGCGGACCAGACTCCCAGCAGAAATGGTAGAGGCTATTTAAACATGGGCCGAATGGGGCTCAGCAGCCTGCCGGTTCTGGGTTTCTATAACATGGTTTTTGTTTTGGTTTTTTTTTTGCAAAATGTTCTCCAAATTGTTTTATTTAATTATTTTTTTTACATAAGAAATAATGGAATTTGTCTTTGAGGATGGGGCCCGGTTAACTAAACGGCGCTTTGTGTTCTATTTACCAGACAGCGATGAATGCGCCGAGGGAACCGACGACTGCCACATTGACGCCATCTGTCAGAACACCCCCAGATCGTATAAGTGTATCTGTAAGCCCGGCTATAAGGGAGAAGGGAAGCAGTGTGAAGGTAAGGGGGAGCCTGCCGTGCCCTGTTTGCTCTGCTAAATCTTTGTAAATAGCTGAATTCCTGGAGCGATTCGCACGGCCCTCCAGCTGCTCGCCCTGCAGCCCCTGGTGTTTGTTGGCCGGGGAGCCCCTGCTGTTCCTGCTAATTGTTCTGTGTGGAGAGATACTCGGCACTTACTTTCCTGCGGGAGTCGCCGGTGTTGGGATCTAATGCTTTATCGCGGGTTTAGAACGTGTGAATGAAGTGCTATGGGGGATCCGGGGGGGGGGGGGGTCGATACTTATAGCTCGTTTGTCTGTATAATGGGATTACTTTATTTAAAGGGACGGTAGCCCCCAAGCCCCCCCCCTCCCGGTGTACACAGTAATGCATATGATAGCGGCGTGTCACCTTTAAATTAACTCTTTAATAAATTCCATAGAATCCTCTGTATCCCCCCCCCCCCCCCCCCCCGTGTGATCCACCGCATTCACACGGGCAGCTCCAGGAGGTCTCATGAAACCCCCCAACGGGCATGCGCAGAACGCACAGGCTGCTGTGCCGATGCACTCCGCGCCTTTCATGCTTTGCAAATGCAGCGTCCTGATTGGCCAGATGATCTCCCAATGAGAAAAGATTCCTTGGGATCCAGAGTCGGGGTTGGGTATCTATTGCTGGCTCTAAAACCCCAATCACGTGGGTCGGCTAAGAGTTATGAGAGCTCAAGTGCAGCCACAGAATGGGGGTAACCAGACCCCCGCGGGGCATTTCACAGGAGGGTCAGAGCGAGGGGGCATCGATACCCCTGCGGAGATCAGATACCAGGGAGTGTTACAGTACAATGGAGACGATTCGATCCGTCTTTTAAATATATCCGAATTTTAATGTTTTGCCCTAAACTGCTTTTCGTTTTGGAGGAATTTAATTAAAATCTGGCCTTTTTAAGATAACAATTACAAAAAACTATAACTATGGATAATTATGCTAAATTCTAATCTTGGAAGCGCGTCATTACAATCATTAAACGCGCAGTAACAATGTTTATTATTATTCTTATTATATTTATATAATATTATTAATAACATTTACATATCTAAGAGGTTGAATGATTAATTTCTCTTATTATTTCTAAAGTATTTATTTTTTATTATTTTTTTATTTCACACCATGTGAGTTAATGTTGCAGACTGATTTTTATGGTCAAAACGAATATTATAAATATTTGAAGGTTTTATGTATTATGCATTTTTCTGGAAACCCATAAGAACCTGGTGTCGTACAGAACCCCGTCTTTGTTGAGCCAGACCACAACATCACATGAGATTCACCCAGCAATTTGAGCCGATGTTTGTCGTCTGCTCCAAGAAATAATAAATCCTCTGCTTACTTAAAAATATTTTTATTTCAATATTGTATGATTCCAAATATTGCAACAACCCCCCCCCCCCCCCCCCGCAGTTTAAATATTAGGAGGAATACTCGCTACAGCCCTGGATATATTCCGTCCTTTCCCCATTAGTACCTGGCTCGGGTTTGCATGAAGCGAGAAGGAAAGACAAATAATTGTAAATTTTAAAACATTTTTCTACTTTTTTTTTTTTTTTAAGGATCTGGTTTTAGCAAAAAATATTTTATTTTTTTTACAATTTTTGTATTTTTTTTTAATATTTATATATATTTTTTTTACATTTTTATTTTAAGGATCTGATTTCTCTAAGAGGGAAAAGAGAACTCATTCTGTACAATCTTTTGTAATTTTTTATTTTAAAGTTCTGATTTCTCTGGAGGCGAACGGACGCGCTGGAATAAACCATCTCAATTGCCTTAGTTTCTTTTTCCCTCTTTGCTTCCAATAAACCGCCCGGTTGTGAAGGTCGGCTCCGGGTTTTTGTGCGAATCTGTGTTTCGATGTACTCCGCGCATTCTCCGGGGCCGTACCCTGCAGGTTAAGTAAATTGAACTCTCAGGGTTCCTAACGAGGTGATCTCTTCCACATGGGAGAGCTCCATTCCTCATCGGAAGCCCGGCGGATCGGGACCGCGCGCCCGTTACACTTCACGCTCTATTGTTTAGGACACGTAATCCTGCCTCGTATTTATAGAACTCGTGCCAAGAGCAGACATATGTTTAAACAAATTCACATGATGTGCGGGTTATTGAACAGTAGGAGACATCTTATCGTAACATGTAGATGGAAATGAGACGTTGTCTAAAGTCTCGGCTTTTTTTTTTTTTTTTTTTTTAAACTACGGCATTTGGAAAATCTGATGCTTTTTATATTTCGGCTAAATAAATAGATATTTTAAAACATAATAAAATCTAAATATAAGTTATATATATATAATATAATATATATATATATATATAAAAAATCCTGGGTTATTCTGGGAATTGTGAAGGTCGTGTTCTTGGCTCAGACAGAAGTTTTTAAGGCTGGGTGTTATTATATATTTTTTTATTTTAACTCTTAATTAACAGCCATACAGCCGTCTTTTGTTCTGTTTTAAGTAAGGGCTGTTAAGATGTGGAATTTACATTTTATCCATGACATTTCATTAACTTTCTCGCCTGGATACTTTTTAACAAAAGTGGACAAACTGCGATTTACCTACAGAACGTGGAGCACTGAGCCAAAGAACCATCTGAGAGTCGGCCTTGAGATGGAATTAATCTCCAGTAGAGAATATAAGAGAGGTGGCGGCGCTCTGCTCTGCCAGGTTTTGTTTTACTGAGAGGGTGGTAGATAAATGGAACAGCCTCCCAGCAGGAGTGGTAGAGGGTAATACAGCGAGGGGATTAAACATGCACGGGGTAGACATCCGGCTCCTGAATCTAAGACGAGACCAACGATCAGAGGTGGCATTGGCTTTGCCCGGGCCGGGCCTGGCGCTGTGTCACATAGGGGGTTATATTCTGCGAAATTTATTTAACGCATTATGGCCGAATTTGCAGCTTTTTAAAGAAAAAAAAAAAATCCCAACTAAAAAATGAAATCTCCTTTTTCTGTTGGCGTAACCGATGCTTATTTCTTTTGGTTTTACCTGCCAGGAAGCTGTTTTTTTTTCCCAGCATGCAACTGACCTTAATTTTCATTAATCAGATTTTTTTTTCACAAATAGAACAGGAAACAGGAAGTAGGCTTTGGGCATCGCCTAAAAATCACTAACGACTTACGAGAGGCCGATGCGAGATGTAGGTGACCTTGGTGATGGTCCTTCCAGCTCGTTGGTAGAACCCGGTCACTCTTTTAATGTCAAATATTAACAGAAAGGTGCTTGGTGCTGTGTGTGTATATATATGTATGTGTGTATATATATGTATGTGTGTATATATATGTATGTGTGTATATATATGTATGTGTGTATATATATGTGTATGTATATATATATATATATATATATATATATATATATATATAATGGGAGGGGGCATCTAGTGACATCACCGGCCTGTTTAACCATTAGGAAGTCATACACCTGCGGCAGTTTTGGGTACGAATGGAAAGTTTTTAAGCGGCCGTGATATCTGCTCGTAAGCTGGAATTTATAGTGTGGGCTTTAAAATATATTTGGAAATACAATGTAGCGTTGGCTGCAGAACTGACGCTTCAAAGGCGGATTTTGTAACAACCTGGTGAGGAATTCGTGTTACGCGGCCTGTTTAGGATTCACAGTTGTATGCCTGTGGGTTTTCCTTTCATCGGACGTTTATGTGCGTTTTTTTAGACAGAGTTTTGGAATAAGATCCTATTGGAAATGGTAAAAATTGTGAAAATTCTGTGTTAATAATAATAATAATAATATTCTATATTTTGTGTTCATAAAAAGCTAGATTTTTATCTGTTTATAGAGAACTAAAGGTTTAGCGTTTTAGCATTGCTAGGAATTGTTACTAATAGCTGCATTTAGTTATAAAAGTGTTACATTCAGCAGAGTAGGTGGGACAGCAGCTTTAACTATTACGATTTTGTGCAGAATCAAAGCCACTGTCTTTTATCTCAACAGACACTAATTTGGAGGAAACGTTACAATTATTAACCAGGGCATTTGCAAGCGAACTTGACAGGATCCCTCTGCAGCTTTGGCAGGGGTGAGGGTGGTAGATAAGCAGAGCAGCCTCCCAGCGGAAGTGGTAGAGGGTAATACAGTGAGGGTATTAAACATGCATGGGATAGACATACGGCTCCTGAATCTAAGACGAGACCAACAACTGATTAAGGTTTGAGTCTTTACAGCAGGAGAAACGGGCGACTAGACGGGGGCCGGATGGGGCCGATCTGCCGGTAGGTTTTGGGTTTCTACGAGGGGCAAATGACCGGTGGGTAAAGGGGGTAGTTTTAGTTGCCTTCCCCCCACACAAGCAGAAGGGGATTAGCCTCTGCTGACATATTCCTTCAGGATATTGTTTCTTGTATATAGGAGAGAGAAGGAGCGTGACGGAGGGACTGATTAACTCGCCTGCGGGGGGTTTAAAATTTGTTGCACCTTTTGGAGTCGTGGTTGTAAACAACAAAAAAAATCAGAAAAATTAGCTTGTAGTTACCTAAAATATGTAAAAAACCAAACAAACAAAAAACCCATTATTTTAGAATAATGATGTCAGTACGAAATCCAAGTGGCCCCGTTCCTGCGCGTACCGGCGGATCGTGCGGGCGCGGATATAATTCTAGAAACCCAGTGACCGAAGAGCTTACTAATTAGCGTCGGCTCCCGATTCCGACATCCGTCCTAATTAATAATTAAAGGAATTGCCGGCCTCGCTTTGAACTGCAAGCGAAAAATCAAAACAGAGTCTGGATCCCTGCGGGGAGCTCGGTGAAGAACCATTTCAGTTTACCTTTTAGTCATTTTATTTTTTTTTTTTTTATATTTTTTTTTTTACTAATTTCTCATTAGCTGGATTTTTTAATTCAAAACTTTTTTTCACTATTTTTTTTCCCTATTTAAAAAAAATAAATAAATTGTGAGCTGACTGCAGCAAAACCGTTCTTGGTTGGGCTTAAGCCGCCTCCAAATCCTGCCTGCTTCAAAAAACAATTACCTCTTTTATTTCTGCGAGGAGATGCTTAATTCTCTGGCTGCGCGAATTGTGTGTGCGTGTGTGTAATGTGTGTGCGTGTGTAATGTGTAATATGCGTGTGGGGGGGGGCTCTGACCCAAAAGCTAGCAAGGGGATCCCAGGATGAAAATATTTTAGTGGTTTTTGGGGTATCATTTTGTGTTTTTTGGGGGTTCCTAGGAGATCCTTGTCCAGCCGGCAGACCCCCCCCCCCCCCCCGGATGGAGCGCTTTAGAGAGCGCTGGTATCGCCACCTCTCGTTGTTTTCGGAGGGACGTGGAGCTCATCTTGCGCTTCGGAGGGGTCGATGGTCTGCGGAGATAAGAGCGGCCGACGCGACGGCAAGTGGAGGTTAAGTTCAAAAACATGTCTGCCAAAAAATAAAAGAGGTTTATGGAAATAGACACTTAGCCGTAAGTGGAATGTTGTAACTTTGTGTCTTTTAAACATGATTTATACGGCGTTTTGGTTGCAGATTTCCATTTAAGTGGAAACAGGTGCAGTTTAAGTTGTTATAAACCAGGGATCGCCGGCTGAATAGCGTTTGAGTCGCAGGAAGGTTAAGGCGGTCGGGTTATAGTTCGGGGTCTGCAGCTTGTCTCTGCTCAAGGACCTCGTTAAAATGAAAGCGGATTTAAGGAGCGGTAAGACGTGGATTATGCGGTGTATATTATTCTGCACGCGCTGCGCTGACTTCCACGAAGACGTTAACTTTTTGCACACGGCTCATTTCCCCGGTTCTCAGCCGTCACAGACCCCAAACGCAGAAACCCAGAACCAGGAGCGTAACTAGAAACCACGGGGCCTGGTGCAAAAATTGGAATGCGCCCCCAATTTCACCAAGAAACATCTCCCACAGTGCCACCTTTGCCCCCCATGCAGCTTATCAGTGCCATTCTTACCCTCAAACAGCCAGTTTGTGCCATCATTGCCCCAAACAGCCTGTCTGTGCCTCCTTTGCCCCTTGTGCGGGCAGCCGCGGTCTCACAGGGGGGTAACGTGACGCCGAGATGTTCCTGTCTCCCTGTTCGGACCAGGTCGGAAGGGTCCTTTCTAAACTATGTTAAATTGGTTTGAGGAGACAGGAACAAGTGGTCGCAGGGGGTTGGGCTGCCTCAGCGAGAGAACAGGAAGTGGCTCACAACTTCCTGCTTGGGCTGTCGCACGGAGAGAACAGGAAGCGGCTCACAACTTCCTGCTTGGGCTGTCGCACGGAGAGAACAGGAAGCTGCTCACAACTTCCTGCTTGGGCTGTCGCACGGAAAGAACAGGAAGCGGCTTCCAACTTCCTGCTTGGGCCTGTCGCAGGGAGAGAACAGGAAGCGGCTTACAACTTCCTGGTCGGGCTGCCCAATGGGATTCCGATGCCGTCTTCACTAAGGGGTAATGGGAAATGTAAAATCCTAGTAAATATAAAAAATGAAACATTAAATAAAAGTAATCAGTGATTACCGGTTCACGGTGCGACGTTCTCCTTTTAAGATCAGACGCACTTATTACTTTTCGTGAGTTTCGTGTCTTCCCAGGAAGTCCATTAAACACAAATTGCTTTCCATTTCCAGTGGAAAGAAGAAAAAAAGACCCGCAAAACTATTTGAAACATCTCGGTATCTTCCCCGGGACGGAAACGTTTCCCCGCGCGTGACTGAAAGCGCCCTTTTGTACGCCGGTGTTTTTAGTTGTTCTTTGAGGATTAACACCTTCTGAGAACCTGGATTCTGGATGTTCCGATTTGGTGTTTTCTGTAGAAGAAATACAAAAAAACCCCCCTGCATTCGCTATGAAGTAAATAATAATAAAAATTTTACCTTAGTGAGAAGCTGCAGCTCAACAGCTTCTCTTCAAGGTACTTAAAGTGCGGTGTCTCTTTAAGACAGTAATGCTTTGAATTGGGGTAAATCAGGTTAATGTATAGTAATGGCCAACTTCCCCGGATCCTCAGCCGTATCCGGTCCGGTCCGGCACGAGCCGCTTCTGCTTCCAGCTCCATCATTCCGGCGATTACGTTTTATTGCCGTATATCGTGAACGGCAGGCGGCCGCGCTTTTTTTTTGTTTTGTTTTTTTTGTTAAGGGAATGATTGCGAACATGTTTTTTTGGTAGAATTTGCCTTTTAAAGTCGATACATTTTACGACGTGACAAATACAATTCAGGTTCCGGTAAGAGGGGCTGATTTATGGGTATGGAGACCGCCGGTGGCGCGGCGCGCTGAGAGCTCTCCGTTAAATATTGGGAGAATGGCTATAAAACACGCTCGTTTATTTATGATCTGTTTGTCTGCCCTTTGCCAGGAGCTGCTTGGCACGAACCAGAAAAATGCAAGATATTTTATTTATTTATTTTTTTTCAAAGATACAAGAAAATAAAATCACCCCCCCCCCATGATAGAAAGATTTAGCAAAACCCACCCCCACGTGGTAGCTGCTGTTACCCCCTAGGCGCTTCCACTTGCAGTGGCCCGGGGCAGATCCCACAGGGCAGAGGTGGCGTCCTGTGACAGCGCCGCGTGGAAAGCCGCTGAGCTCATTTACTGCCGATGTCTGTCTATGGAGACGGCTGCCTATGGGCTGATTTTATACACCTGTCGGGGCTGAAACACCTAAACGCAGTAATCAGGAGGGGGGTCCGCGTACTTTTGGTACACGGGGTACTTACTGCCAGTCAATTCCAGTGCTGGGAGGCGTGCGCAGAAATGTAATCGCTTTCTTGTCACTGATTGGCTGCTTTCATTTGTGGCCCCTTGTAGATGCATAGGGAGCTAGTGCAGTTCTACATGTGGCCACAGGGGGCGCTTTGGATCGGTACCCGGCATTTCAGGCAGCATTTGTGGGTTTTCAGTAGGGTTAAACTTTAAAAATTCTGCTGTTTTGTCTAAAGACTTCTTTTGTGCGTCTCCTAAATCTTGAAATATCTTCTAAAGTAATAAAATATGATTTTTTTCCCCCCAGATATCGATGAATGCGACAATGACTACAATGGCGGCTGCGTACACGAGTGCATCAACATTCCAGGCAATTATAGGTGCACGTGCTACGATGGCTTCATGCTGGCTCACGATGGACACAACTGTCTGGGTGAGTAGATCTTCAGCGGGATTTGCTATCTTACCTTTTACCATCTCAGCTGGGAGGCTGTTCCATATATCCGCCGCCCTCTCACTAAAGAAAAAATACTTTTGCACTTGGAAAAATTATATATTTTTATAGCCAGGTTAGACAAGATAAAAGAGCTTTTTTGTATAATTAAGACTTTTTTTTGGGGGGGAGGGGCTGAAGGAACTAAATGAATATATATACATTTATATAGAATTTGAGCGTGTGTATAAATATATTTTCCGTCGAGATATTTTAGTAGATATCGGTAATAATATTTGCTGCAGCGTTTAGCAGATTGCTCCCGTCCGCGTTCAAGCTCTTTACGACCCCTGGATGCCATTTTTTTTTGTTTTTATTACTTTTTTCAAGGCCACTAAGTTAGGTTTCTTTCCAAAAACAAACCATCATTCATGTAAATCTGAATTATTTTTCCTGAGCGTCGCAAGCGCTTTCCTGCAGACAGGCCGGTTTAGTGTTCTATATAAAGATACGGCTGACATCACCGCGAGGTCGGACACCGCGTCCTACGGCGGTCGGCTGTTGACGGCTCGTCTCAAAATGACGTCTTTGTGTATTTTTTGAAACCGTGTATCGGATTCAAATTATTCTGCCAAACCTTAAAATAAAAAAATAATAATAAAATAAAATATATATATATATATATATATATAATGAATGTCCGTGTGTCTGGAAATTAAAAATATTGGTGTTTTGGGACACATTTTAAGCATTCATAGACTCTCGATAAATTAACACTAAAACCAGGAAAAATAAATAAATTTTTTCTTATTATTTACCAAGAAAAAGTATCAAGGCAAATAATGAAGTCTTTTACTGTAACAAACAAGGCTGGAAAGTCCAAGCGTGGATTATTCGCTCTGAATTATGTCTAGACGCCTGTCTCGGGCAGATAATTAGGGAGAATTTGTATTAAACGTTACAATGTTCATCTTTCAGTCTGCCCCCCCCCCCCCGAGGGCCGAGCCCCCCTCTTTTGCTTGATAACGTAGCAATGCACTTCGTCATGCGGTTATCAGCTCGTTTAGGAAAGGGTTAAAGTGATATTTCATTTTAAGGGCAATTGTGACATTACAAATAACCCCTGATCCTAATTCTTTGACTTTTATTATGTTTCTCAGTTAAATTATTAATATATTAATTTCCTCTGCGGCACGGGGGAGCCGCCATCTTGCTACCCCCGTCACATGGTTGAAATCTGACGTTTTATTGTTAATGAAAATGAAAAACTATAAAGCGCTTCCCTTCAGGGGAAGCTGCAGCTCCAGCCCCTCCACGGTCCTATGTTTCCCACCCTTGGAAGCAGCCAATCAGGCGAAGGAAAACGCTCCAATTGAAATCGGTGGCCTTGCAGGATCTTGCCCTGTGTTAGGACGTTGCCAATTAGGAGTTCATTGCGAGTGCTTTCCTGATGCTCATTGGCTGCTGGAAGCAGCCAATCAATGGTAAGGATGTTCGGATCATGGAGAGAAGGGCAGCTGCAGCTTCTATAGCGTGTGTGTGTTTGGGGGAGGGGGGGTCAGGGACATTTAACTGTCCCTTTAAATTGAAATGCCCTCTGTGAGTTAGGATCCAGCTCGCAGCCCCGTGTATCTTATCGCCTCCACGTCTCCCTTTTCTTGGCAATCCTTCTCCGAGGAAGATTTATTGCAATTCAGCCGTCCCCGAAGGATTCTTCTTTGGCACCCAAAGACGAAACAAATAAATACCGAAAATATCCAAATGTTGATCATTCTGCAACAAAAATAAGCTATTCCGACGGTTCTAACGCTGGTGTTTTCTGACCAAACACACGGCTGCTGAGCTCAACGTTCTGGAAGATCGCGGATGTTCTTTTAGATAAAGGGTTGTTTATAACTTTTACCTTTTCTCTGTGTTTTTGTACTGATTTCTGATCTTCCAGTTTATTCATCGCGAGCAACGCCAATCACAAGCGCTGACCCTGCCGGCAGATCGGCCCCATCCGGCCCCCGTCTAGTCGCCCGTTTCTCCTGCTGTAAAAACTCAAACCTTAATCAGTCATTGGTCTCGTCTTAGATTCAGGGGCCGTATGTCTACCCCATGCATGTTTAATCCCCTCACTGTATTACCCTCTACCACTTCTGCTGGGAGGCTGTTCCACTCAGTAAAGTAAAAGTTCCTTCCATTCCATCTCAAGTCTCTGACCCTCTAGATTCAGATTATGGCCACATAAAAAAAATATGTTCCCCTTTACTTGTGACGTTGTTTAGTTTAAAGGGTACTTTAATATGACGTTTTCATTGGCTGATCCCCCGCTAACGTGCAGGAATCTGTGATGTCACAGGTGTCTCCCACCCTCCTCTATGAAGCATTATTAAAACAAACCAAAAAACACCTACACCGGCACCTCAATGTACTTCAATAAATTTATATTTATTACTTTCAAAAAAAAACATGGGTTGATGAGCTTACGATCTAATGTACGAATCCCTCCACGAACCTAAGGAGATTGCATAAGAGCCCAACAATTTTTAGGAAACCATCCAAACTGAGGTCAATGAGGCTGCCAGGTAGATAGATTTATTTATTTATATATATATATATATATATATATATATATATATATATATATATATATATATATATATATATATATATTTTTTTTATATTTTTTTTTTTAGCTATAATTTCCTCCACATTATCCCAACATTCCCCAAATGTATTTTAAAAGAATAAATAAAAAGAAATATTGAAATAGATGGCTGATCCGCCGGACTCGTTCATGTAACTGATTAGGGTCGTGATTAAAGCGCCTGCGTCTCCCTGCGTTTTTTCTGATTTCGCATTTATTTATTTTACTTTTCTCGCGACAGCTGCACGCAATGTGTCCGCGGCCTCGGCCGCTCATGAATGAGTCTTTTTCAGATGTTTATTTTTTCTTTATATCCTTCTTCAGTTCAAATACTTCTCCCTCCTTCCTCTTTGTTGGGGAAAATCTTGAAAGTTTGTAACGTTTTGTCTAAACAGGTTTTTTTGTTTTTTTATGAAATTGTTTTGGACAGAAAAAAAAAATCTACAAAAAAGAGAGAAAATTAGCAAAATGTGTATAGAATATCTTACTTTGAGCATTCCAATTATTTTGGCAATTTTTGGATCCTTTTTTTAGAATCTTGTAATAAAAGGCCCAAACTGATTCCCCCCCCCCCCCCCCAAATGTTTGTATTCTTCCATCTCTGGAGGCGTTTATTAGGGATTTCAATAATTCATTGATTACATGGATACTTAGAGATTGAATTCTAATTATTACATTTTTGGATAATTTTCTTTAGAATTTTGTAATTAAAGGCACAAACTGAACTTTTTTTTTTTCTTTCTAGCGTTTCAGATGTATATTTTTGTGCCATTTTTGGAGGCTTTTATTAGGTACCTAAATAATTGACTGAATGCATGGATAAATGGAAATGAAATGCGTCCTTATTTTAAACTATTTATGGAATTATTTATTGAATTATACACCCAGATATCTATTTAACGCCGTTGGGGGGGGGGGAAATCATCATAATTTCTCCGCTCCCTAAATATGACAATGAATTGTGAAATTTCCAGTTTTTTTGTAGTATATTTGTTTCCAGTGAGGATTATTAAGTTACTTTATTAGAAACAAATAGATCTTTACCCCTAACAATCTTAAATATTCAGACTTTATCACAAACCTGTTGATCTGTGAAGACCCCCCCAAGTCCCTCATACCAAATCCCATCATACACAATACATCAGCGAAGATAGTCCTCTTTGAAAATATTATAATATATATTTATTATATAAATATTATATATATCTGCTTTATATATTATATAAATAGTATATATATATCTGCTTTATATATTATATAAATAGTATATATTTTTGCTTTGAGTTGATGGTGATGAATTATCTCGATACAAATGTTCTCAATGTATTTTTCTACCTGAGTTGGGGAATTCTCACCATAACAATATATATCTATTTTATAGATGCAAACTTTTGTTTTCCCAATATTTTTTTTTTTTTTTTTTTTTTTATTATTTAGACTTTAAATATATACACTTATTATATTTTTTGTTGTTTTGGGTTGGTGGAGTTAATATTGGCAGTAGGGGCAGTGGGGCTTACAGTAGCATTTTTTTTTGAGGGGGGGGCCCTCGGACACCCCATGCCGGTTTGTAGGACCAGCCGCAGCACTTTTTTTGGGGGGGGGGGTTGCCGTCCGTAAGGAGTCCAGATGAATTGAGCTCGGGCCGACTGCAAGATTCTGAGCGTCTGACAATCCCGTGCCCCTCTCTGGGGCACAAAATCAATGTGAACAATTGTGAGGATCAGCAGGGGAGAGGTGTCTACATGACATTGAGCTGTGTGAATACCGAGGGCAACCTGCGTTTTCCCACGGTCCCTGGAATTGTAGCAATTAAAACTTACTGTATTTTAAAAGCTCCATTCACAGAAACCGATACTAGAAGCCGAGAGCCAGCAGTGATCTCTGTCAGTGAATACACACCCGCTCACCCCTGCCCGCAGCATCGTTTGGGGACAATTTGTCTCATTTACTTTGTCACAGAAAAAAAGAAAAAAAAAAAAAAAAGCTTTTCTCCAAATCCCTTCTGCTGCAAGAGAACTAGGAACTCATTGTGAAGCCCCAAGCCGCGGGACACACAAGGGTTAAACTTTTTTGTTGTTGTTGTTGTTCATGCAGAGAATTGAGATTTCGAAAGAAAAAAAATATATTTTTTTAATTTATTTTTTAAAATATTTTTTTTACTTTTTTTTTATTTATTTTTTTTATGGACATCCAGTTTCCTTAATCTAAAATATAATAACAATATTGCAAATTTCTAGTGTTTAATTCTGTTTTAGTTTTTCGTTTTATATTATTTAATGGCGTTGTAGGAAAAAGTAGAAAAGTCTAAAACCTCTGCAGAAGCAAAACCATAAAACCAGTAATGGAGGAACTACATAAAAAAATCCTCAAAATTCCACCTGCTGTTCTAAATTTTGCGGAAGAAAACGGTTGAAATGGTTCTGATTCTTATAGTTTTGTTCTGAACAATAAATGTTGCTGCAGACTTAACTCTTCGATGGCGCAGCTTTTTGATGATTCATAGAAGTATCGCTTCTACCATTTATTTATTTTCTGTCTGGCCTCTAAATTTAGTTTTGCCGAACTACGTGGGAGGTGCATTTTCCGTCTTCTCGACGTGAATCATATGACGGGCTTGACAGGGACGCCTTTAAAGTTCAAAATATTTTTCCTTCGGATGCTACGGCCGCGTTTCTTGTGGTCTTATTCACTGGAAAAGAATGTCCGGCCTCGATAACGTTCTCGTATGGGAGCCTTCAGAGGATTATCCCAAAAGGAGGGGGATATAAAACAAATTTATTTTAATGAGTGCATTTCAAACCCATTCTGCATACACCGTGCCGTACCCCGGGGGGGGAGAGATTCACCGGTGATAGGATCTTTGCCTAACCAATAGGAGGTGGGATCTCAGGTCTGTCTTTCTTCCATTGGTTGCTGAAACATAGAATTTGCCACCAGATCAGACCCATTCGGCCCCCTCTAGTCCCAATCGTTAATCAGTCGTTGGTCTCGTCTTAGATTCAGGAGCCGTATGTCTATCCCATGCATGTTTAATACCCTCACTGTATTACCTTCTACCACCTCTGCTGGGAGGCTGCGCCACTTTTCTGCCACCCTCTCGGTAAAGTAGAACTTCTGTTCCATTCCATCTCAGCCTCAGACCCTCTAGTTTTAGATTATGACCTCTTGTTCTAATACTTCTCCTCCTTTGTTCATTAGTTTATCTCCGGTGGGTAAGCTGGAGACCACCCACCCGGTTAAATAAATAAATGTGTTTTTAATGTATCATTTGTTTACTAAATAACCGCGTTTGCCCGTCACAGCGGCAGCTCGTGGTTATGACAGAGGCGATACGCGGGGAATCTCAGTCCCCCTTTCTTGTGACCACAGCCTGCCTGGTAAATGGCGTGCCGGTGGCATGGATAGGCTGCCGGTGGCTTCATTGTAAAAGCCGGCTGCCGGAGGGGTAATACCCCATGTGCCGACTGTCCTGGTTCACTCACTGAACCCGTTCCTCTGAGACGCTGCCTGGTCCTGGTGAAACGGCCACTCAGACTTTCGGATGAAGATGGGAGATGATACTTTGTTTCCCCTTTAGTCTTCCTGAGCAGCTTTTTCGTATTTACATCCAAAATGTCCCTTTTTATCCTCAAAAAAACGATTTCTGGTCTCCTCTGATAACTTTCCACCCAACATTGACCTTGGAGGGTGATTCCTCTCCGGGAAGCGTTTCCCCCATCCCTGACCTTGATGGGAATAATTGTCTACCCATGTTGACCTCTGAAAGTGATTTCTCTCCTTTTTTACGAGCTTGCCCCGGGGGTCTCATTCTGATATCCTGCCCCCTTCCCTGACTCTTCCAGCATCCTATTCCCCCCTGGAGCTGTTAGTTAATGAATTCCTTCCTTGTCACAAAGTAACGAGAATAATTAACATACAGATAAGGTACTATTTGGGAAATCACCCGATACCAACTTGTCTGGACAAAAATACATTTGGTAACAAATTCTTAACCGATACATTTTTTTATGTTTTAATTTTATTAAACTCTTCTATTGGCCAACTCATTAAAAAATAAAATATATATATTTGGTTTTGGTAATAGTTACTTTTTTTCATTTCCTTTCTGAAAAAGTAGTTGATGTGGAGGATATTTGGTTTCTTGGCAATCCGAGCGACCCCTATCACCGCTCCGTAAATAGAACTTTCCAGGCTTCTAATGTCAACTCGGTTGCCAAGCGCTAAAACTTCACTTGGAAAAATGTAGCAAGTTGAATGAGAAGTGAGAGCAACTTGTTACATTGTTACTACCTCGGCGCTGATTTCCCGCTGGGGGATGCTTTTTTTTTTTTTGTGTGTTTTTTTTTTTTTTTTTGGTTTTTTTTCAAGCTGGAAATAATGTAACGTTCTTTGTTGACCTGCTTAGAACTATTTTTTGCATTTACGCAATTTACCGCTTTATTGCAAACATGAAAGTGTTTTTTTTTGGAGCCACACGTACCATGGGGGGAAATATATATATATTTTTTAAAAACCTGCTCCAGACAGTTCGGTTACTGTTGTGATCTGCAAAAAAAGATAAAATAACTATTTTTATTATTATTTTGAATTAATATTGAAACAATTTGATTTGGTTTATTATTATTTAAGGGCATTAGAAAAGTGAAAAAGTGGACTCTATTGGCCACAGAGTTCTTGCTGAAAAGTCTTTGTTGGTTAGAATCTTAATTTATATTTTAATATTGTTATTTATTGTTTTATTATTATTTTTTTTTTAATGTTCTAAGAAGGTTCTATGCAAAGAAGGTCTGAATGATTTAAATAGGAACTAGTTGGATAATTAATATGCAGATTACTAATGATTCTTACGCTCATTATTTTTGGACAGTTAGGTGTTCTGTCTGAGTGTATGTATGTATATATATATATATATATATATATATATATCTACCAACAGCAACATTTCAATACACAAAGGGGTTTAACAAAGAGCAGGAGGAACGTTTATTTCAAAGGAAGAGAAAAGTTACAAGAGACCGGTATCTAACAGTAGAGGGTCAGAGGCTGAGATGGAAAGGAAGGACATTTTACTTTACTCAGAGGGGGGTGGATAAGTGGAACAGCCTCCCAGCAGAGGTGGTAGAGGGTAATACAGTGAGGGTATTAAACATGCATGGGGTAGACATACGGCTCCTGAATCTAAGACGAGACCAACGACTGTAAGGTTTGAGTCGTTACAGCAGGAGAAACGGGTGACTAGACGGGGGCCGGATGGGGCCGATCTGCCGGCGGGTTCTGTGTTTCTATGCTTAATCTTATTAATGTGTCCAGGGAGGTTTTGAATCTAGAACATAGATGATGTATTCATCCTGCTTGCAGATTTGGTGTATATATGTCAAGTCAATTAATCCAATCCCATTTTTCATGATATTCTTCCCTATGGAGGGTAAAAAAAGAAACCCTACAAACACAACGATTCATTTTTCTTTGGCTATGGCAACAGAACTTTCAGCCTGTCGGTGACCGCTCCTCATGTCACATGACTACAGGCTAGAATTTCTCAAAGCCAAAGAAAAGTATCAAAAGTAAATGCGCCAACTGAGAAAAGTTTAGGTGTTCAAAACTAATAAAGATTCTTATATATTTAGTAGGTAAAATTATATACATTTTGTTAAATATTTCATGAGAATGTATATAAAATATGACCTTTATATAGGGGAATAAAAGCGTAGGTGTGATTGTAGTCTTTATTTTTTTTATACTTTACCAAATTGCGTTTTATTTCATACAGTAATCCCCCGAGTTTATCGGCGGAGAGATCTGTGTATCCAGGTGGTGCGAGAGCCGTGGGGAGATCGGGGCCGATAACTACGAAATGATGGATTCTTGTGTTTGTTTTTTCTTTTAATAAAACCAAAGCCGGGGAATCCCACAGTCTGACTGCTTTATTGTAAAAAAAAAAAAAAAATAAAAAAAAAGTTTTCATGTCAACCGTGGGTCGTTGTTCCTCCCCGGTAAATTAAAGATTGAAGTGATATTTCCTCCAGACAAATGCGACCAATATGTAATCATGAAACGGAAAAGAACCGAGCAAATTCACTTGGGGGCGGGGGGTCCATGGATATCTTGGCTTAATAGAGAGGCTTAAATCTACACACCACCCGGGAAGCAATGTTTTTTTTTTATTATTATTTTTTACATTTTTTTCTATTTATATATCGTAGAATTTAGATTTTTCAATTTTTTTTATTAAGATGACAATGCTGACGGCATACACTGGGATTTAAAAAGAAGCCCCCACTTTCATTAAACAAGCCGGAGTGGTGGGGGTTATGGCTTTGGTAATTGAAACATGCTGTTCTGTTTAAGACCAGGACCCTATAAAGGGCCTTTTCCAGCTAATAATGGCAAATAATGGCCTTTTATGTGCGTCGGCTGCTCCCGTAGGGTTTATTTAGGATTGCGGAGTACAAAATACGGAAGAGATGGACTGAGTCGGTCGGATGTCTGCCTTTGATAGGGGCAAATAATGAAACCCTTGAAAGAGAGGGCAGGTGAATGTTGATACCAGCCATAACAGTCAATCACCCTGAATTTAATGGGGCAGTCCTGATAGTGAGACCTGTGATCCTCTGTCATGGTATCCAAATCAGTTGAAAAACTTTTCAATGCACAAATAGCTCTTTTTTTCCCCCCGCTGGTTTCTATCTTCATTTTCTTCAGAAATAACTCCATTCTGTTTGTTTTTACAGATGTGGACGAATGTCTGGTCAACAACGGCGGATGTCAGCAGATCTGCGTCAACACGATGGGCAGCTATGAATGTCAGTGCAAGGATGGCTTCTTCCTCAGCGACAACCAACACACGTGTATTCATCGCTTACACGGTACGTACGCCGGTAAAGATGGCGCCTGGGATCTAACCAGATTATATCCTGACGGCGATGTCCCAGTCAAAGGCCGTCCGTCTCGCTCGCCCTGGACAGACAGATGTTAATTAGTTATTTTCTGAGAAAGCTGATCCGCCGTTTGGAAATCACAAGAAGCCCACCGCACTTGGCCCTTAGCCATTGGCTCTTTGTGTTCCTGGTGGGCGTGTTACGGGCTCCTCCTGGGTGTGTAGAGGATTGGGACGACCTCTGTGATCGCTCGCTCCTCCAGGGAGAGTCTGCCAAGGTGCGCAAAGGGGGCTGGTGTTTAACTGGTGAGTCAAATGACGTTTTCTCCCCGACCGGCTGAGCTGGCGATGGGGAACGTGTCTTCAGCCTTTGTGTAGGTGGAATTATTATTATTATTGGGGGGTGTCTCGGACACGTGTGGCTTTTTAGATCCACGGTGGGCCATGTGGTTGTATAGAGTTTGGTCCAGACTGAGATTTCGTAAAACCCTGGAATCATAAAATAAAAGTAAAACTTCCTTCCGTTCCATCTCAGTCTCTGACTCTCTAGTGTTGGATTCCGCTCTCTTGTTGTAACTTTTCTCCTCCTTTGAAATAAATTCCCTCCTGTACCTGGTCAAATCACTTTATGTATCTCCTCATGCCTCCGCTCCACTCCTCGTCTCTCCTCTCCTCTCCACTCCTCGTCTCTCCTCTCCTCTCCACTCCTCGTCTCTCCTCTCCACTCCTTGTCTCTCCTCGTCTCTCCTCTCCACTCCTCGTCTCTCCTCTCCACCCCTCGTCTCTCCTCTCCACCCCTCGTCTCTCCTCTCCACTCCTCGTCTCTCCTCTCCACTCCTCGTCTCTCCTCTCCACTCCTCGTCTCTCCTCTCCACTCCTCGTCTCTCCTCTCCACTCATCGTCTCTCCTCTCCACTCATCGTCTCTCCTCTCCACTCATCGTCTCTCCTCTCCACTCCACTCCACTCCTCTCCACTCCACTCCTTGTCTCTCCACTCCTTGTCTCTCCACTCCTTGTCTCTCCACTCCTTGTCTCTCCACTCCTTGTCTCTCCACTCCTCGTCTCTCCACTCCTCGTCTCTCCACTCCTCGTCTCTCCACTCCTCGTCTCTCCACTCCTCGTCTCTCCACTCCTCGTCTCTCCACTCCTCGTCTCTCCACTCCTCGTCTCTCCACTCCTCGTCTCTCCACTCCTCGTCTCTCCACTCCTCGTCTCTCCTCTCCACTCCTCGTCTCTCCTCTCCACTCCTCGTCTCTCCTCTCCACTCCTCGTCTCTCCTCTCCACTCCTCGTCTCTCCTCTCCACTCATCGTCTCTCCTCTCCACTCCACTCCTCGTCTCTCCTCTCCACTCCACTCCTCGTCTCTCCTCTCCACTCCACTCCTCGTCTCTCCTCTCCACTCCACTCCTCGTCTCTCCACTCCACTCCACTCCTCGTCTCTCCACTCCACTCCACTCCTCGTCTCTCCACTCCACTCCACTCCTCGTCTCTCCACTCCTCGTCTCTCCTCTCCACTCCGTCTCTCTCATCTTTATTTTTTCCTGATCATTTTTATCCTGCAAACCAATTCCCATTTTAGTCTCCCTCCTCTGGACTCTCCCCACTTAAACTCTCTTTAACCCCTTGATGACAATTGCCGGTCCGGGCACGTCACGGAAATTCATGTCGATAACGACAAATGACGTGCCAGGACCGGCACGTCATTAAACGGGTGCAGAAAGCGATCTATTTTCGCTTTCTGCACCGAAACGGCGTTGCTGTAATGCCTCGACCTCGAGGCATTCAGCAACGCCATTATCGGCACAAAGGGGCCATCTCTGGCCCCTCCCCGGGGCGTCAACATCCGCCATACTTTGTATGGCGGCGGACGCCCGTTTTAAAAGCGTTTAGGAGGCGATCAACGATCGCCTCCTAAACTTAAATGGTGTCGCTGGAATGCCTCGATCAGGAGGCATCCAGCGACACCAAACACTTACCTTTGGATGGGCTGTGACCGCTCCGGAGAGCGGTCACAGCCGCAGCTGCCGGTGATCTTCGCCATCTGCAAGATGGCGGCGGTCCGGGAAAATTCAATAAAGAAACAATAAAGTCTAAAAAGTTCGCTAGACGGTCTCCAGACCCTCTAGAGAACTCTGGCTCCACTTGCAGGTTGAATATAGGTACTGCATTCAACCATGCAAGTCAATGGAGCTCAGCTTTCTAATCACAGTGTGATTAGAAAAAATAAATTAAAAATAAAATTAAATTAATAATAATTAGAAAAAAAATAGTAAAAAAACAGTAAAATGTAAAAATAATTTCCCACTGATGTCACTATCAGGGGAACCTTCAAGTTGAAAAAAAATGTTAAAAAAATAAAAAAAAAAGGCAAAAAAAAATATATATATAAAAAATATATTTTTGTGAGCAAGTCCTAAAATTAGCATATTAGCTTAAAACAATTCTCGCATGGAAAGAGTTAAAATACTGGCATATTAAATGCCCATGGGGTGTCTACTTTTAAAACATGTATGATTTGATGGGGTAAATTGAATTGGCCGGGTTCAACAAGGTCCCAATTAACACGGGGGGAAGGATGGCCACACATCTAATTTCCAATTAGAAAAATGCACACGTACCAAATGTGGCCTTTTAGTTCCCCCCAAAAATGACAAACCCATGCATGTGGGGTATCACTGTACTCAGGAGATGTTGCTCAACACATATTGGGGTGTCGTGTGACAGCGGCATATACCAGGAGCTGTAAATTCATACATAAAGTAGGTGTGTGTGGGAAAAATACACACACAAAAATACTACTGCAAACTTTAAAAAAATGCTGGTGGTAAAATGTGTGCATGCAAAGAGTTAAAATACCAGCATTTAAAATACCCTGGGGTGTCTAGTTTTCAAAAATATATGGTTTTGTTGGGCACACTGAAATGGCCCGGCTCAAAGATGTACCAAATAGGGCATGGGCAGTGGATCCCCAAATGCCAAAGTGCAACATTGAAAAATGTGCATGCCCCAAATGTGGCCCTTTTGCCCCCAAACAGCCAGGCAAAATCATTCATGTGAGGTATCGCTGTACTCAGGAGATGTTGCTAAACACATATTGGGGCGTTTTATGATAGTGACATATACCAGAACCTGTTTATTTATACCTAAAGTAAAATGTGTGTGAAAAAACAAATGCAAAAAAATTACTACCATAAAGTTTGACAAAGGCTGATGGTAGAATAAGTGCTTGGAAAGGGTTAAAATACCAGCATTTGGAATACCCTGGGCTGTCTAGTTTTCAAAAATATATGACTTGATGGGGTAAATTGCATTGGCCGGCTTCAAAGATACCCGAAATGGCACATGGGGGAAGAATTACCAGATTTGGAAAAAATGGCTTTGAAATAGCAAAACGGTACCTGTACTTATTGCTCCATAACGTGCAGAAAAAAGCAAAAAAACATAAAAACATTGGGTATTTCTAAACTCAGGACAAATAGTAGAATCTATTTAGCAGGTTTTTTTATTACCTTTTATAGATGAGTAAAAGATTTTTCAACTAAAAGTTAGAAACAGTCATTTTTTTCTAAATTTTTCACCATATTTTATACTTTTTTTAATAGTAAATAATACGATACAATCAAAACAATGTCATCTAAAGAAAGCCCTTCTTGTCCTGAAAAAAACAATATCTAATGTGTGTGGGTTCAGTAAACGGGAAAGAAGAAAATTACAGCTAAACACGAGCAGCGCAGAAATGTTAAAACGGCCATTGTCACGAAGGGTACAAAAAGTAAAATCAGCCTTTGTCACGAAGGGGTTAAGCCATTAGCAAATATCCTGGTTCTTATGTAATAATGAGATTTGTTTCCTCGGATCCATCCTATCCACGTTATAAATCACTTCATAAGTTACAATGTCACAAAAGCTGCCTCGGTGGAGATTCGAGAGACTGGCACGCTGTCTGCTTCCTATCATCTATTAATAATGATGTTATGTAGGTAGAAGAGACCATACATTTTCCAAAAGTCGTAACATTATATTTATTATGGTTTTACCGTAATATCTCTGTTTCTGTTGGATCTGCCGCCCGTCTGTTTATTTCCTCTTCCCTACAAAGTGTTCATTACTGCTTAACCTCCGCCATCTTTTTGATTAGCACGGTGTTCATTTCGCACCCGTTTGTGGAGGGTACTAATTGTCTAATTAAATCGGCAGTTTAACGAGCTGTCTGTTGCCACTTGCCTGAGCTGTAAAGTTTTTCTTGGCCGCAATCAAGCCGGGTCTGCTAATTACTGAGCCGGTAATTACCGCTGGAAGGAGGAATTCACACGTCCTGATAATGTACCCTCTCTGCTCGTAACAAAGTGCTGCTGTATTAGCGCATCTCTTTGCGGTCACGCCGGCTGCCAACATCTGAAACGTTCCGCTTCTTCTAGAGCGACCTTTAAACGGGGAAATTCTGTTACTAAAAAATCCTATAAACGACAAAACCATAGCAAAAAGACCAAAATAATTTCCAGCTGAACTTTTAAGACATTATTATACCACCGACCAACACTAAATAGGGTGTTTTTGTACTAAAAAGGGAATTCCCATAGAAGGATTTTTTTCCCCAGCTTCAGATTAAAAATAAGTTTTTCTTTTTTACCCCAGTTGTAGTTTTTGCCCCCATAATATAATATTTTCAGGCAGCTGCATATCAGCCATTTGTATGATTCTCGCTCTGTTATCTGATCCCCGATCTACTAAACACCCCGACTCCTTATCATACTGCCTGTGGGGACCAATAGAATGACTCAGTCTTAATCACCCCACAGGACTCTCTGACTAATGAAAGTCTATGGAGGAACGGACTTCATTAGCATCGCCATAAAGCAATGGGGGATATATTACTGTGGACAGCTCTGGGGGTTATATTACTGTATACAGTGCTGGGGGTTATATTACTGTATACAGCACTGGGGGTTATATTACTGTATACAGCGCTGGGGGTTATATTACTGTATACAGCGCTGGGGGTTATATTACTGTATGCAGCGTGCTGGGGGTTATATTACTGTATACAGCGCTGGGGGGTTATATTACTGTATACAGCGCTGGGGGGTTATTACTGTATATAGCACCGGGGGGGGGGTTGTTACTGTATACAGCGCATGGGATTAGAATATATTTTTTTCGTGGCACTGTAATATCTTTTAGTTCTGTGTAGAAGGGTTTAATAAAGGTTTAAGACGTTGCTTGAATATACAGATTGTGTCCCCCGTCTCGGCGATAGGGAATCATCATCACACCGCTTATTATTCTAACCTTCAGGTTTTATATAATTTTTATTTTCCGTTATGCCATAATATCCTGTAACGTGGGATAAAATCATAGAGGTTTCGTAACAAACATTTAGAAGGGAGGAGAATTGGTGTCGAGGAGGTGAGGTTCCTCTTATTATTTAAGGAGCTGATTCCGCCCTGTTGCCCTCCCCGTCTGTTACCTGCTTGGTCTTCATCTCAATCGCAGTCTCTTCGGAGTTCAAACGATATATTTACTTTATTCCTGCCTTGCGGTTCTTTCCCGGAGTTCTGCGGGTCCTGAGAAAGAATTCACATAGGTCTGGTTTTTGTGTCGTAATTTACTCGTGAAATGTAAATAGGGAGACTCTTCAATGGACTTGGAATTTACTCCAAAACTCCCAATATTATAGAAGACAACAAATCCTGAATATTATATAAAAATAAATATATTTTACTCTGTATAAGTTTTTTGTTTTTTTTAAATTTTTTTTTTTAGTTTTCACATAGGTTGAAACAAAGTATTTGACGGTAATGTGGAGGAATACAAATAAACGTCTGAAAGGGGGTTTCAGCCCGGCATCTGGCGCATGCTTCGGAATAGCCGCTTGTAACCAAGGAGGAAGCGGCACTAATCTTAAGATTACTGTCGTTATTTTGGTGGTTTACAGCTGGGTTTTGATACATTTTCGTGGCGGGATCTTCCGTGGCTTACGTTTGGCCGCTGAAGCTCGTAGTCTAGTGGTGATGAAGTCTTTTATTTCATTCTCGAAGTATAAAAACTTTTAGGCAAATCCCAAATTCCCCATTGATTTTTCTAATAACCTAAAGTATTGGAGATAATAGAAAAGTAAGATTTATGATAAAAAAATTAAAAAGTCCAGTTTTTCCATTGCTAAACAGCAGCAAATAAAATCTGGTTCCATTTCATTTGGAATTGCCAGTTATTTTTATCCCCCCCCCCCCTCCCTGTAAAGTCACTTTTATAGGAGAAAATAATCTGGCAAAATTTCCTCTGCCATATTCCAAATACCATGTTCCAAAGTTGCATTCTTTAAATTATATTCTTCCAAAGTACACAGGCTAACTATTACCTTTTCTTATAAAAACTATAAAAAATAATAATAATAAAATAAAAAAACAATAATAAATTGTTAAAAAAAAACAACTTTCAGCAGTGGTTTCACCAGGGCCAAACTGTATCTAAATTTATAAAAAAAAAATGTATATCTTTGCACATTTATGAGAAATAAAATATAAAATAATTTTAAAAATATTTTAAATATAAAAAAAAAAAATGTAAAAAGCTTCTTATCACTGAGAAACGAAAAATTGCTACAACTCTGCAATTTATATAAAACAAACAAAAAAAAACCAAACAGAATTGAGAAATGTTTATTTCATCCCGATGTTTTTTGTTTTGTTTAAATGTTCTGTATTCTACGCAGCTTAGTAAAGAAACTTCTTGCTCGTGAGTCGGGCTCATTTATGAAAAGGCCATCAGTTTAATTGGATTTTGCTATATTTCACCTCTTTTTGTTTTTTCTTTTTTTTTTTTTTTTTTTTTTTAAGAATTTTGCAGTAATTGCAAAAATCTGTACATTGAGAAAGCAATTGCCTGAAATTGGCTGAAAGTGCTCTCGGTAAAACGGTTTTCTTGCATTGAGCAAATTAAAGCCAGGCTGTTAAAATACAACAGATGCTCTATTTACTCATCTAATTTATAGACCCGTCAGAAGTTAATTAGGCAGCAACCATTGTAAAAAATAAAAAAAAAGGGGGGGTTTATAGTTAACTTTTTTAGTTAATAAATAAGTCTAGTTAAATTGAGCGGAATTTTCCTTTTAACTTTAAGAATTTCCTTTTTGTTTTCCCTGTAGAGTTTGAAGTTTTATTTATTTATTTATTTATTTTCAACCAATACTGGAAACTCTTGAGGTTTAAAAAAACAACCTTTATGTGACCTTGGTGCCGAGGCTCTCATAGGCTTGTTTTACATGAAGTGAATTAAAATGAATTGAAATTCTTTTTTTAGAATGTGTAACTTTTTGTGTTATATTTATTATAAATTAATATTTTCAGCTTTTTATCATAAAAAATCATTTTTGATCGATCAGTGTAAGTATATTTGGAGATATTTGAAAGTTCACTAAATACACCCATGTAATAGTTTTCAGTTAACATTATATATGTATCTATACCGGGGCAGCAGCCGTCTTAACTTCCTGGATCTGCATGATTATTCCTCCCCATTTAGTCATCTCTCCCCTATTGCTAGGTTGCTGATTGCTGCTGATTGGTTCAGGCAGCCTTTGTCAGTGGAGAAGAAGGGAGAGAACTTCCAGATAGGAAACTGATCACAAAATGCTGGCTCTGCCACGGGCTGCCACCAATTTCAGCTGAAAGTTTCCAAAGCATTTATACCGATTTGATGCACGCATTTTTATGTCTTTCCGCTTTTTTTTTTTTGGTTATTCCTTTCTGTTTGTATGCAATGCGTTGTAGTTTTTGTAAATAAATGCTTGTAAGACACGTTTCGGGCTCGGAAAGGTCTCCGAACAATACGCTTCTTGTCGCGGGACGATATCCAGACTCCCAGACTTGATTCAGAAATTAGGTTTTTTCGGGGGGGGGGGGGTATTACGAAGCTTCCTGGACTCAAATCGCATGAAATGCAAATTATGTGATCCGTTTAGCAGCATCTTCCAGGCTTTGGCTTCGCCGTACGCGGAAAACCGGTAAATCCAATAGAAAAAAGGGATTTAAAAAGCCCCCCCGGAGCCCGGTAGCAGAGATCCGAGCCGCTGCGGTATCGGGGGTTACAGCTAAATATGCGGGAAACATTTTAGAGAAAACATCTCCAAAAAACCCCTCTTTTAGCCTTTTTTTTTTTTCCAGTTTTTTTTTTTTTGTGTATGTTTTTTCCGCTGTCCTCCTTTCCTGGTTCTGTCAGAGCTGTCAGAGTAATTTCCTCGTTCTCCATAGCGAGGCCATGAAATGAGATTACGGAAATTGAATGCACATGTTAATTGTGGCTTTTTGCGTTCTTGTTCAGAGTAAATAGATTAGCGAAAATTTGAAAGGTTTATGGGGTCATTTTAAAATTGCTTATAGTCTTGAGACTCTGCTTTTTTTTTTTTTTTATTTCTTTTTTTTTTTTCTGGTAAAAGAAACAGATTGCAGACCTTCTTTAAGAAATATACAAAGTACATAAAAAAATGTAAGTTTCCATAGCTGACTGTGTATAGAATTAGTGTTCACCATCATAAAAAAAAAAAACTAATTCTTTTTTTAACAGAAAATATAATTCTGTGGCTTTAAGGGGGGTTTATTTTAATTGTTTTGTAAAATGATACATTTTTATAATTTCAGAACATCGTAGATTAAAACGAAATTCCCCACCAGCGTATTGGTGGAGGGGTAGATTGAGGTGGGAGTGATGTCATTGAGCTGGAACACCTCCTACTTTTGGAACGCATTGTCATCTACGCCACGCAATGTTACTGCGCCGTGACATCACTTCCTGTTCTAATCACAGAAGAAGAAGCGTTTAATCTTCCATAAAAGTCAGTGTTTGGGGAGGCCACCAACGCACTGCAGCGTAAAGCATTAAGGAACCTCTTCAGCCAGGATGTATCAGAAATATACTCCAAGTCCTGAAATATCTCCCGTCTTATCCAGTGGAATATTATTGTTGCCGCCATTTATGACATCATCGTAGATGTTTGTTTTCCCATAAATGGAATGCTACAATGTGAGATCTGGTTGCGCTTGCAGATTTTGGTCGCTTTCCTTTAAAACCCATTCAATAATAATATATGAGGAGCATAACCTGGATAAAGCCGAATCTCATCGGCGGACTGTTTGTGGCGGATCGGAAAGAGCAATATCCCCTCGTTTTATCCCCGTAACCCCCGGTGAGAGATCTTTCTCCCTGGTATAGAAGCTCTGGGTCTACGGGGTCTTCATAAATCTCATGTATCGCAACACTACCGAGTATGAGAACAAAAAACCCTTCAACCAGCCTAGAACCCTTCAACCAGCCTAGAACCCTTCCAATCCCGTAATAGTTACCGGCATGACCCTGGTCTCCATGTCCTGATTGGCTGCACCATTAGTATATAATGTCTACGGGACACCAAATAACCTCAAATTGCCTCTCCATAGCGAATATGTAGCACTTTATTATTTATTAAATCTTTTTTTTTTTTTTTTTTTTTTTTTTTTTTTTTGTAGTGTTTAACCAAATCTTGTTGTTCTTGGTTAAAAAAAAAAAACACGTGAAATTTTATTTTGCTCCCTCTTCCAGAGAACAGACCGTTAAAGTCCAGGAGGATGGTGGGAACGCGGGTTATTAATGCAGCCGCGGTTTGGTTTTATTTTTATTTATTTTATTTTATTTTTGGCGTTATTTATACAAAAAAACCGCGAAGCCAGGGGTGGTCAGCCCAGCCTGTTCAGCTCTAGCCAGGCTGCTTATGGCTCAGGAGTTCTGGAGATGGAACAAAGTCTTGACGCGGTGAGAAATTTGCCAAGTGGAAAATTAAGTGCGTATCTGGAAAACACCCCACGATAAAAGGTGTTGGAGAAAGCGCAACAATTTTAGTTTATTTTGTGTAAACGCAATAAATGCAATTTGGCGCCATGACTGTTGACCTTAGAAATTGTTTTCCGTCGTAGCCGTTGAACAACGAAAAAAAAAAATAATAATTTACCCCGCGAGGCCAAGAAAATGGCAAACGGAGGAGCAGAGAAATTGCCCCTTTAACCCTTAAGGTGCCGGGGGGATAGGGTGTGCGAGGGGTAACTCTTTACGTTCGTCCCGGCTACCCTACGACCGTCGATTAAATACCCGCCATTGGGTTCATCCTTGACCTCGGATAAGGTTCTCGGGTCGGAAACGAGATCTTCCTTATCATCTAACTTTTAATCTTTCTCTGTACATTTTTTTTTTTTTTTTTTAAATGTTTTTGAGCTCTTTATTTGTATTTCTGTGGAATAGAATTAAAGTTTGGCTTTGTATCAGTTTCACATTTCATCAGTATTTTTTATTGAGTTTATTTAATTTAGCTTTTTTTATATAGGCTTTTTTTTTTTTTTTTTTGCCATATCTTTGGCTTTGATGATTTTCTCCAATATATCCATGTAATTAGTAAAAATTCATTTATCTGGGCTGCTGATTTCCATTTTGACAGAAGCCTGTGCGGAGTCCTAGAACACGGCTGCCAAATAATTTATACACTTGCTTTATTCTGTACAAAACAAAACTTTTCTTGTAGAAAAAAAAATCTATTCTTTTTTTACCAGTGTTAATAAAAAGAATATATTTTTTTTTAAGGTTAGAAGTAAAGTTAGGGTTTCCAGAAACAATATTAGGTTTTTGTTTTTTTTTTAAACCTGGCTGATGAAATTCTTTTCTGCATTAAATTATTTTTTTTTATTTTAGTAAGTAAAATAATTTATAGTGATATTAAAAAATTATATATATCATAGGTAGATTTTTATTTTTTTGGGAATATGTAAGCCTGGCTGATGGAACGTTAATCTGCATGAAAGTTACAGTTTAAAAATAAATGAGTATGTAAATGTTAAACGAAGAGATGGATTTTCTTTTTTTCTTTCTTTTCGAGAGCCTGTAATGTTTACTTTTCGATACATTTGGCCGCGTCCCGAGTATAAACCAAAACGTCCCGCTTTCATAAGACAGGAAGTCTGCCTCGCGAGTAAAGATTTGTGTTTATCGTATCGTCCGCTGCACTCATAAACACACATGGCGTGCGGGGTTTGTCGGTGATGGGATGGAAGCCTCCCGACGAGGCCGTTTTTGGTTCAGAGACGTGCGTTGTTGGCCCGTTCCCCGTCCAACGTGACTCTGATAAAACTGTCGAGCTGATTACAAAGTTTCTAGGATGGGATTTAATCGGCGTAGCGTGAAGCCATCCCGCATGATGCTTTCCCTAGAAGATTGGAAACGGAACACAGGAGAATTCCGTACGTTTCAGATCAGGGTTGGTTGTTGTTATTTTGTAACAGGAAAGAGTCCTGTTGATCGTCTTCGGATAGCACGCGACGGGACTGGCGTATTTTTGGGGGCGTTGATGATTTGGGTTGTATTGGAGAACTTGATGGTCATCGGGAATGGATGTGGTTTGGAGGATCAAGGCCTTGAAGATGGAAGCTTCCAGTGAGAGGGGTCTTCAGGTGGATTACGGGGACTTGGTCAAGATGTCCGTCCCCGATGGTAGAGCTGACATTGGGAGGCCCTTCCCTCGTTCTTGGGGACCACCAACAGAAGGATCGCTGGGAATCCAACGCTTTAGGGAACCCTAACGATTTCCCTTAAATAGCAAAATGGAAACCAAAATAATTTTTACAAACACTTAGAGTTACAGAAGGCAGTTGGGCGGATGGATGGATGAACAGACGCCATACAGGCGTTCCCTCGCGGGAAATAAAATGCCAAAACCTCTCATTTTAATATGACTCTTTTTTTTTTATTTTTTTGCCTGATTTTTTTATTTTTCAGTGGAAAATCTCATTTTTTTAGAGAGGGGAGGACGATTTCCTTTATCACCTTTGGCTCCCTGAAGCGCTTCCTCTTCTGAGGGAGTGGCTTCACAAGGAGGCAGGGCTAATATGAATAAGGGTGGGTCTAACCCTACAAGGGGTGTGGCTAGCTGCAGGAAGGGCGGGGATAGCTTAAATCAGTTAATTCTTCGACAAATATTTTTTGTAAGATTATTATTTTATTTTTATTTATTATTATTATTTATTTTGTGTAATATGTTCTGATGACCCGTTTCTATTGGTTAAAATGCCCGTACCGTCTGCCTTCCTCTTCTGGATTGGCTGCTTTCAAAATACTTTTTAACTTACTTTACGACTGGCGCAGGACTCCAGGAAATCACATTTGCAGGGTTACGTTTTTTCCCCCAGGCGAGAGTCCGGCTTTAATATAATATAAAATAATGATTTATAATCGCATCCGGCCGTAAGGACTCCGTTTTCCCGTTTAGCCGGAGATAATAGGCTGGATTTAATGTAAAAAATACATCTTAAGTAATCGAATAACAGATAGCAAGAGAAAAAAAAATGAGATTAAAAAACCAGAGACATTGGCCTAAATTCATTAATTAAAGTGGATGTTTGTTTATATTACTATTACTTGGTATAGATTTGGTTTTCCTATTAAATTCGGTGTGTTTATGGGTAATAATGGTTAATTTAGAATTATTGAAAGAAAAAAAAGTTTGTTTTCTTTTATAATTTTTATTTTGCTTTCTTTTGCAAAAAATACTATATTTTATTTATTTTGATGGTCGGAATCCTGTTTACATAAATCTGCGATAAATCTGGAGATCTCTCGCCATGCGCGGCTGGAATATATTCTGCGTTCCTTCACGTTGTGTCATATGACAATTTAAGTGTTCCTGGTAAAAAGTACGAACGAGGTAACAGTTATTGATGACATCACAGCAGGTGATGCTATTTGGGTTCTATGTTGCGTTATAAATTTGGCTTTAACGTTCTCCGCTTTATTCATTTTTTTAAACGGGTGAAATTATTATCATTTTTTTTTTAAAAGTGTAAACAAAAATGGGAAGTGCCATTTCTCAATGATGTCGACTAGCAGGTCACATGACCATGCTGCGGCGCTTTAAATGCCCCTCGTGGGTTGCTCTTCCTCCCCAGCAGAGTATTTGCATCTCTATGAAGGCAGTGGGTATATTGGACAGGAGTGCGGCTTGTAAATAAAGGATAATAGGGATAGTAGTCACCAAGGATTTAGCAATTTATTCGGACCGTGTGATCAGTATTTGAGTAAAAGGAGTGCGAAGAACCTATGACATCATATTCAAGAGTACGACTTCTATGTATTTTGCATTATGATTTGTTGTAAAAAAAAATAATAATAATAATAAAAAAGGTTTGTCTTTTTTTCTGTAAATTACACCTTTTCAGTTAATTACACTCGCTTTTTTCCAGAAGGGATGAACTGTATGAACAAAGACCACGGCTGTGCCCATATCTGCCGCGAGACGTCCAAGGTCGGCGTGGCCTGCGAGTGTCGGCCGGGCTTCGAACTCGCAAAGAACCAGCGCGACTGTACATGTAGGTGGTGTTTTCCCGATGAAGACCGATTTTTAAATGTATCAATTTTTCTCTCTCTCTATCTCTCCCCATCCTCTCTCTATCTATCTCTCCCCATCCCCTCTCTCTCTCTCTGTCTCTCTCCCCCCAAGCCAGACATTGAGACCTCTGTTTTTCTTGATCGTTTTTATCCTGTAAACCATTCCCAATCTTAGTCGCCTCCTCTGAACTCTCTCTCTAAGATGTCAATAAGCTTCTAGATGATTGAGATCTAACCAGAGATCTGTAAAGTAGCAGAACCGCCTTCCTCTTCCTATAAGTAAAGCCTCTAGCTATATACCCGGCACTCTGCTTGTTTATTGCGCCCCTTTGTTCCATCGCCTGCTTACCTTTAAGCACACTATATATATCCTGCTTTTGGATTTTTTACATCCCAAGTGCATTATTTTACATTTATCTACGTTAAACTGCAGCTGCCGCATTTGTCTAATTTTCTTAAATCCTTGACCACTGCAGACGTTGGCACCGCCTGCAGAAAGACCGTACGTCTGAGGCCAATTTCATGATATTTGTTCCAAAGAGAAAAAAAACCCTAATTTCTCTGGGTCATATATGTTTGTTTTTCACATGTGGGGTGTTTTTTTGGCCTAACTAGTAACCTGCAATTATGGGAATGGTGGATGTCAACATACGTGCGATGACACCGAGACGGGCCCCGTCTGCGGCTGTCACCAGAAGTACGCGCTGCACTCAGACGGTAGAACCTGCATCGGTAAGTGGAAGCCATACGTTTTCTAAGAGATCTGGCCCCGTATGCCGCGCATGTTCAATGAGTTCATAAGGTCGCACCTTCGCGATACGTGATTCTAGATTAAACGCCTTGCAAAGAGAGAGAAAATTAACAATACCTCCAGTTACTTTGGCTTAATGTTTAGAAACCTGTGAATTTTATAAAATAGTCGGGGTTTAGTTAAAAATAGAAATAAATTTAAAAAAATGAGCAAAGATAATAGATATAAACTTTCTATTTTCCATTTTCTGCTCAGGAATTGGCATTTTATAGCAGCCATGTTTCCGCTGATATCTTCCCATCTGTGCATTTCCTGGTCGGCGACCGACTTGAGTTTCAACTGGCTTCTGATTGATTGATTGATTGATTGGCCAATCAGAATACAGCTGCAAATTCAAACGTGTCGGTTTTTTTTTCTTTCGGCAGCAAAACTTCAGGACTTTATCAAAAGTAAAATCAGAGATGTTTAATAATTCACAGCCCCTGTATGTGGCCATAAGACTGTATGTATCATTTATATATGGGCATCATTGGCCCTTTAATTATGGCTCTCCTATGGTCCAAAATACTAATAACAGATCTCCAGAGTATTTTTTCATGTATAAAGAGCTTGTGTGTTTGGTGATTTTAGGGTTAACGGTATAAGTTGGTCCAAAATAAATTGATCAGGGTCAGTCTTGGTGCCAGGATAGTCGGGCACTAAGCGGAACGCACGGGGCTGCGGTGGAAGCCTCCACCATGCGTGGGAAACGAGCGCCGGCGTTCTATGCCAGCCATGGTGTGTTTGGAGGCAACTATAAGGGCCTTCCTGCCTGGTGCCCTGTTTGGTCGGCGACCGGCGCTGTCCTTGATCTCCCAGGAAGGCCAAGTTGCTCCCCGGGTTGGATTTTTTTTTTTTATTTGTCTGATTTTATAAATTGTGTCTAAAATGTTTTCTTGATGCGTCCAGAATCCCCAGGAGTTTTGTGTCTCTGAAAGGCCCTGAAATATTCACATTTTTATCCCAAGATACGAAAGATTTCGGCCAACATATTCATAAAAACGTGGGGCAGGACCTCCACGAGAATTATTTTCCCGTATGTCACGTGTTTGAGGACTAACCTTATAAATCATACATCGGATTATTAACTCAATTTATCCTTTAAATTATTTTCATTAATTAAAAATCTATTTAAAAAAAATCAATTATTTTAAAATCCTTTTATTTCTTTTAATTATTCCTTAATGCGAAACAAACATTCTATATGGGAAAACACTCAGGAATATCATTTATTACCGTTTTTTTATGTTGTTTTTTTTTTCTTATGTGTACGTTGGGTCCTTTTTTTTTTTTTTTTTTTTATTCCAAATTAAATTCTCAATTCAGTTGCTGTTTCCTAATCAATAATTCTTAAATTTCAAATTCTTAAACAATATATCGTTTGATTTGTCGTGTAAATAATTGTTGGTTTGTGTAATAGAATTCCGGTACATTGTTGCGTTGGATACATTGTTGCAACCTGTTTATCTTCTCGCATTGTATTTTTTAAAATTATTTTTATCGTGTATATTTCTGTAAGACAATTTTTAACTCTTTCCTTCCCAAAATTAGATAATTTCCGCAGTAATTTTTTTATTTTTTTTGTGTGTATCTCCTTCATTCTGATTTACCTTGCTTTCTGGTGATGGTCTCTGATTGCCTGTCTTGTCTGAAACAAAACAAAACAAAAAAACCTATATATAAAAATAAGATGTTTACGAAAATAATTTTTTTGCTGATTTTATATATATATATATATATATGTGTGTGTATATATATATATATATAAAAAAAAAAAAAAAAGAACCTCGTTTGCAGCCTGATCTCATCTAGAACTTGTCAAATGTCTTCTTCATCATGTAGTGCGGCCGGAGATAGCCTTCCTTCCCCGCGTCCTGCGCCTTGCCAGCTTGCGTGTTGCGTGTTGCATCAATGCAAGCCCGCAACATATCTGTAATCCTAGTTCAATCATCTCTAATGCGTTGTCTGTTTGCCTGACTTATTCCCTCTTTTATTTCGTTCGCTGCATGTCAAATCTATATTATAAAGCAGAGCCGTTCCCTGCACCCTCCCCCCTCTAACAATGCCTTTTTTTCTTCCTTTTTCTTCCTTTTTTTTTCTTTTTTTTTTTTTACTGTTTTTTTTTTTTTTTGTTTGTCCCGGCTTTGCTTGGAGAGCCAATAACGCAAAGATTCTTCATATTTTTTTTTTTAAAGCCGAAGTATCACGTAATCTTTTTAAATAATCGGAATACGGGTCTGTCTCCCACTCCGGGGGTTAAAGGACGGCGATGACTTCATTTATACATAAAGACGTTTAGATGCCGAGCTGGGGATCCCAGCGGATTTAGCGTCTTTTGGCTTTCGCCGCTAGCTGGCCATAAACGCATCGATGGGAAGATGCTAAACATGGAATTCTAGAGCAAAAAAGGAAAAAAATATATATAATATTTAAAAAAAAGGCTCTTTAATAGATATTTAAGAGTTACTGTCCCTTTAAGCCGCATATTAAATCCCATCCTCCAAAATTCTGTCCCTTTGCCCCGCTCTTATGATGCGTCAGTGATTGGTAACTTCCTATTGGCCACTCTGTGCCATGCTCCCAGCCAATAAGAAGCAGAGGTACCTCGCTCGCTATGCACGGGGGGGTGCTTTGGCAGAGGGACCATTTAAAGGGACCCCCGAGGTTTGTATGTGAACCGACACTGCTCCCCCCCCCCCGGGGTGAAATAAACGACGGGAGTGATACTTCTCCTTTAATCTCCTTTCAGAACCTCTGTGTGTATTATTAACCCTTGCTGTGGTAGCCTCCTCCTCGCTCTTTGTACCCCCCCCCCCCGCTGCCCTTCACGTCTCCCCTCGCTGGGCTTTTTCTTGCTTCACTGCATGTTGACCGATTTTATTAGAATCTGTTATTTATTTTTTTTGCGACATCTAAATGTCAACTTTTTAAACACATTCCATGGACAAGCAGGCAACCAGCACTGCCCCGAGTCATCTCCTTTCCTCTTTTTTTATTGATTTTTTTCCTCTATAATGTAATATTTCTGTTTATTTGCATGTTCCGTGTGCCCGCTGTACGTTTCCGTTATTAAATGTTCTCTCGGAATTGTCTAATAACCACCCATCACCGGCTCTGTCTCCCTCTATGTGGCCGCTGCCGGTCAGCCCCCCCCCTCCGACGGCTCTCTTTTTTTTGCCGACGACCCGTTCTTGCGCGTTCTCACACTAACCGGCGTGTGTGTTAAGAGTTTAACGCCTTTACTCCTCGGCCGCTAATAATTCCTACTTTTGGGGGTTTACTTCGGGATTAACACCCTCCTCGGCTGAGGATTTCGGGGCTCCCCGGGGGTGGGCTTCGGTTGTGCGTGCGCAGGGAGCTGTGTGACAGGCGGTAGAGGTTTTTTTGGGCTTTTGATTAACCAAATGCTCCATGTTTGTCCTTTACTTTGTGTTTTAGAAAAGGATGAGGCTGCAATTGAGAGTTCTGAGTACAATTCCACGTCATTAGCTGATGTGGACAAGCGTGTGAAACGGCGCCTCCTTATGGGTAAACATTTTCTTCACTTTTCCGTGTTTCCCGGAGTGTGTCGTAAAAGTGTCATTTTATGTTCCTTGTGTGTGTGTTGAATGTGCACCGGAGATAATTCCTGTTGGGTCCAAAGATCTTTCCGAGTCGTTCTTCAGTTTTTCTTTTCTTTTAATTAATTTTCTACCTTTCCCTCGTCAGCCTTCGCCGCATCCCAGGGGGGGGGGGGGGTGGGGGGGGTTTTGGCGTAAAAAAATAAAATAAAAAAACCTTAGAGCTTTAAAATAATAGTTGACTTTCGACTTGAAATAAAGTTAAATAATTATTAATTAATGGGGAATTAAAATCTTTTTACCCCGGGCCAAGTCCGCCTGGTTCCTGGATACAGTTTTGGGGGTTTTTTGGACTGCGCTGCGTGATATTCACACGGGGGCCAAGATGGCTTCAGCCGCAGCACTTGGTCAGATCGTTGGTCAGATGCCCACAGTGCCCGAGGGCCAAGGAATCTCCAGTCCGGTCCGGGTTGGCTTATGTTCCCGGTCGTTCTTGGGCCGTTCCGTCTTGCTGAACCCGTCGCCATGTCGAAGGTTAAGCGTACGGCCCGTGGTCTGTGGTCTTGTGGGCGCAACAAGCCGTTGGTGGAATATCCTCGAGGAGATCCGGTCACCGGGGGGGGGGGGCAGAACGTTGTCGGAACCGGTAACATCACAAATACGATGAATTACCCCGCGGAGAACAGAGACGGGGTTCCTCTCCCTGTGAGTGGCTGCCCTAGGGGTTAACCAGATGGGAGTCCATGGTAACAAAAAACATTAAAAAAACAAGCTGTTTTGGGGGGTTTATGGGCTTTTGTCTTAAAGTTCAATAGAAATATTGAAGTAGAAGGAAAAAAGATTGTTTTTAGTGTTTTTGCGTAAAGGAAAACCAAGACAAACAAATTCTGCCTCTAAACGATAACTTTCGGACTTTTTCTCGATGTCGTAACTAACTTTTTGGGGAGAAGTGGAGGTTTTTCCGCCGCGGAGGTTTCGCTCATCACCAGGCGCGTTGTTAAAGTTGCTGAAATGATGGAAATCACCACATTTTTCTGCCACTTTTGGCGAAAAGTTTTCTCCATTCCAACATTTAGCGTTTAAACGGCTGGTGGGCTGCGGGGGGTTCTGCGCGGTTTGGGCCCCCAGGAACCCCTTTCCCTGTCTGTACCTCCTAGGAATGCCCATAGGATATTAAACTGCAAAGCCCGTGACACTCAGCCAACCTCACGCCGATCGGCATCCCTATCCAAGCAAACTGTTGCCATGGTCACCAACGTCCGATTCATATCATATCTGTCTTATTTTCTCCTTCTCCTTTTTAAACCGCCCCCCAAAAATGAATAATCGCGACCGATGGCCTTAACCCCGCATTCCTTTATTTGCGACCAAGTTGCCGATGGCCTCGTGCGGCCGCCTTCGCCCCGGTTCTTTCTCAGAGGTCACGAAGCCGCCATCCCCGTTTATATGGCCCTGGCAGGCATCTGGTCTCCATTAGAACAAATAAAAGCTCGTAATGCGCGCGCCGCGGCCGCCGGGATATCGGCCCCGTGCCCCCGCGTGATCGCTCGCTGCGGCTCCCTGCCCTTTGCACCTTGTTCGGAATCGCAGGACGGATTGTTATTGTATTTTTTTTTTAATTATTATTATTTCTCCTTGAAGCTTTGGTTTTAGGAATTTTGGGGCCCCGCTGAAAATTTAAGGATTTTGCTTGTTTTGGCCAAGGGCCCCCAGCTGTCAAATGAACCATAGAGGGGAATCTTTACTGGGACGCTCAGCGGACGTGGGGCCCCCAACCATCTGCAGGCTTCGCAACGTGGAAATTCCGCACTCTGCTTCCCTTACCAATCCATCTACGCAAAGCAACGTATTTATCTTCCCAAATCTTCTTTTTCCCCCCCATAATATAAAGTTTTCAGGCAGCTGCATATCAGCCGTTTGTATGATTCTCGCTCTGTTATCTGATCCCCGATCTACTAAACCCCCCCTACTCCTTATCATACTGCCTGTGGGGACCAATAGAATGACTCAGTCTTAATCACCCAGCCGGACTCTCTGACTAATGAAAGTCTATGGAGGAACGGACTTCATTAGCATCGCCATAAAGCGTCAGCTCAGTGTGGTGTTTGAGCCGGGAGTCACCCAAAATATCACATGACTGACAGCAACGGAGGCTCCAGATAAGAGGTTATTACTGTATACAGTGCTGGGGGTTATATTACTGTATACAGCGCTGGGGGTTATATTACTGTATACAGTGCTGGGGGGTTATATTACTGTATACAGCGCTGGGGGTTATATTACTGTATACAGTGCTGGGGGGTTATATTACTGTATACAGCGCTGGGGGTTATATTACTGTATACAGTGCTGGGGGGTTATATTACTGTATACAGCGCTGGGGGTTATATTACTGTATACAGCACTGGGGGTTATATTACTGTATACAGCGCTGGGGGGTTATATTATTGTATACAGCGCTGGGGGTTATATTACTGTATACAGCGCTGGGGGTTATATTACTGTATACAGCGCTGGGGGTTATATTACTGTATACAGCGCTGGGGGGTTATATTACTGTATACAGCGCTGGGGGTTATATTACTGTATACAGCGCTGGGGGGTTATATTATTGTATACAGCGCTGGGGGTTATATTACTGTATACAGCGCTGGGGGGTTATATTACTGTATACAGCGCTGGGGGTTATATTACTGTATACAGCGCTGGGGGGTTATATTACTGTATACAGCGCTGGGGGTTATATTACTGTATACAGCGCTGGGGGGTTATATTACTGTATACAGTGCTGGGGGTTATATTACTGTATACAGTGCTGGGGGTTATATTACTGTATACAGTGCTGGGGGTTATATTACTGTATACAGTGCTGGGGGTTATATTACTGTATACAGTGCTGGGGGGTTATATTACTGTATACAGTGCTGGGGGGTTATATTACTGTATACAGCGCTGGGGGTTATATTACTGTATACAGCGCTGGGGGTTATATTACTGTATACAGCGCTGGGGGGTTATATTACTGTATACAGCACTGGGGGTTATATTACTGTATACAGTGCTGGGGGGTTATATTACTGTATACAGCGCTGGGGGGTTATATTATTGTATACAGCGCTGGGGGTTATATTACTGTATACAGCGCTGGGGGGTTATATTACTGTATACAGCGCTGGGGGTTATATTACTGTATACAGCGCTGGGGGGTTATATTACTGTATACAGCGCTGGGGGTTATATTACTGTATACAGCGCTGGGGGTTATATTACTGTATACAGCGCTGGGGGGTTATATTACTGTATACAGCGCTGGGGGGTTATATTACTGTATACAGTGCTGGGGGTTATATTACTGTATACAGTGCTGGGGGTTATATTACTGTATACAGTGCTGGGGGTTATATTACTGTATACAGTGCTGGGGGTTATATTACTGTATACAGTGCTGGGGGTTATATTACTGTATACAGTGCTGGGGGGTTATATTACTGTATACAGCGCTGGGGGTTATATTACTGTATACAGCGCTGGGGGTTATATTACTGTATACAGCGCTGGGGGGTTATATTACTGTATACAGCGCTGGGGGTTATATTACTGTATACAGCGCTGGGGGTTATATTACTGTATACAGCGCTGGGGGTTATATTACTGTATACAGCGCTGGGGGTTATTACTGTATACAGCGCTGGGGGTTATATTACTGTATACAGCGCTGGGGGTTATATTACTGTATACAGCGCTGGGGGTTATATTACTGTATACAGCGCTGGGGGTTATATTACTGTATACAGTGCTGGGGGGTTGTATTACTGTATACAGCGCTGGGGGTTATATTACTGTATACAGTGCTGGGGGGTTATATTACTGTATACAGCGCTGGGGGTTATATTACTGTATACAGCGCTGGGGGGTTATATTACTGTATACAGCGCTGGGGGGTTATATTACTGTATACAGCGATGGGGGTTATATTACTGTATACAGCGATGGGGGTTATATTACTGTATACAGCGCTGGGGGGTTATATTACTGTATACAGCGCTGGGGGGTTATATTACTGTATACAGCACTGGGGGTTATATTACTGTATACAGCGCTGGGGGGTTATATTGTATACAGCGCTGGGGGTTATATTACTGTATACAGCGCTGGGGGTTATATTACTGTATACAGCGCTGGGGGTTATATTACTGTATACAGCGCTGGGGGGTTATATTACTGTATACAGCGCTGGGGGTTATATTACTGTATACAGTGCTGGGGGTTATATTACTGTATACAGTGCTGGGGGTTATATTACTGTATACAGCGCTGGGGGTTATATTACTGTATATAGCGCTGGGGGACGGGAGATTTTTTACTGTTGGACTTTCCCTTTAAACTACCACATTTTGGCATTTTTTTACTTTTTTGCCCATGTTTTCGGTCTGTATTAATAAAGAGTAATTCTGACGCGAAGTCCTAACATGGAACAGCAAGTAAGAACATTCTGTCGATCTACGTGGTAACTTCACACCCTAGAATCTTTTTTTAATTTTTTTTTTTTTTTGGTGGATTATGTATGTTTTTAATCACAGCCCCATAGTGGATATATGGACAGCCCTTCCAGCAGGAGTGGTTAAACATTACATAGAAAGCATCGGAAAGGACCCGGCACTCCCCCCCTCCCGGATGCTGGAGAATTTAATATTTGGGGCAAACTATAGAAAATAGTGAAAATACTTTTTAGTTCAAAGCCTCTTCTCAATCCATCCTTCATGGGACCCGAAACGTTCGACCCCCCCCCCTGTACCCGGTACACAAAAAACACCAAGTGGGGAGCCGTAGCAGAGTTCGAGGCTACCTTGTAGCAGAGTTCGAGGCTACCTTGTAGCAGAGTTCGAGGCTACCTTGTAGCAGAGTTCGAGGCTACCTTGTAGCAGAGTTCGAGGCTACCTTGTAGCCTCTGAATCATGAAAAGAATCGACGTTCTGTTCCTCCTTTTGTTTTTCTGTTCAAACATCGCCTCGCCTGCCGTTTGGGGTTCGTGTTTTTTTATTCCTGACGCTTTCCGCGCAGGTGAATCGCGATCCTTGTTTACTCGCCTGTCAGACGTTTTCATCTTTAGCTTTTGTTCCATTAAGCGCTGAAAAGGATTAAAAGGAGCTCGTCGGTCCTCTGCACGCAGGGAACTTACAGTAACCCCCGAGCGGCCCGTCAGACGCTCTGAGCAATGGTTTTTGTTCTGCCCTCCGGCGGCGGCGGGATCAGCGCGAGTTTGCGTGGAATCGCGTCTTTGTTCTCTTTTTTGTTGTTATGTCAATTGTCACAAAAAATATTGCGGTCCTTTCTACCCCCATTCTATTTACAGAATTTAATGAGAATCTTTTCTAAAGCTCAGTGGTGACCCCGTTTACAGCGAGTGGCCCAAAAAAAAAAAAAAAAAAAGGGAAAAATATTTATTATTATTATTTTTGACATTTAAATGCATAATTTTTAAATTTTTTTGGTGAAATTTTCTTTTTGTGAAACGGATGCGTTTTGGGAGTTGAGGACCTTGAGGTTTTTATATTTTATCGTTATATAATCTTTATATGTTGCCGTAGCTGCTAAATAGTTAATACAGGATTATTATCAGGATTATATTATTATTATCGGCGGAGCGCGGACTTTGGAACGAGTCGTTAAAAAGTCTATGAACTGGCACGGGCGGGAGATGGAAGCCGCTCGAAAATTCACACGTTGGGTCGATGTGGATCCGCCTTCCATTTTATTATTCGCTATAAACAGTATAATAGGGTATAAAAAAGTTAATATTTTAGATTTTTTGCTTGGTCTGCTCTTTTTAGAATACTCATCGTTGAAAATCAAGGGCCACGTCGGCCGAAACCTCTGATTAGTTGATCTCTGGTAGGAGGCTCCTGGCCCCTGGGTTGCTTTGATTATAGAGTTTGGCCCTCAAGGGCCATAACCAGGCCAGATTTTCTGGATATCCCAGTTTAAGCACATGCTTCTCAATAAAAGTGGATGTGGAACGGATTAAGTTGCTTGTGATCAAAGCAGAGATTTACTTAACTCCTGGTCTGTCTGCGGCCCTCGGGGCCTGGAGTTCAACACCACCAAGCATAGTTCTAGAAACAATCATGACCCCGGCTCTGGATCCTTGCTGTGGTCCTTCAGTGGGTCTGGACTAGCGCGTGTTGGCTAAGATTGTTTAGTGTTCTTTTTTCCTAGCGTATTAGATTAATGACGAATGCGGCGGGGCTTGAACCTCAGGCCTTAAAGTGAACTTGGCCCGACTCACAGAGGCCCCTAGTAAAGCTCTTAAAAGCAGTGTTTTGACCCAAAATGGACAGTTGTGCATGAAGCTCTATGCTGAACTTGTTAAACCTAAAAGCTTTGGTTGCCATATCAGCAGAAAAAGTGCTTCGCCATTTCTTATGCATTTGCCTAGCTGTTCACCGAGGAGTACCTTAAGAGAGCCGTTTACTTAGGAAACTCCTTAAATAATAATAGAAATATATTTTTTAAAGGTGAAACTTAACAAAAAACAAAACAGAATTTATGGAACAATAAAAGAGAATTTAGGGGCCAACCTGGTGGTTTTCGGAGCCAGGCCGCCCCCCCCCAAACACGACCTCTGTTTATTTGTTTTGGTTTTTTTTTACCCCTGCCGCACCGATCAATCGCGCTTACATTGGATCACAGAAGACGGTAACCCCGATTTCAAGAAAACCTCAGTTTGAAAGAGAGAGAATTTTTTTTAATAATATATAATTTTGCAAGACGTTGGGAGCCGTCTGGCAGGAAGGGGTTAAAGAGAGAGAGAGAGACGTCTAATTGGCCGAGCAGGGATTGATGATCCGCCGAAGAGCCGACAAAACGGAATTCAAGAGGAATTATCATGTTTTTGGTATTTTTTGGATTGGGGGTACACGAGCGCTCCGGTTCTGAACTTGGGGTGGAATTGGCTTTTCCAGGGTGATTCGTAGAGCAAGCGAGGGAAACCAGTAGACGGCGACCAACCCAACGTTTGTAACAAATTAGTTTTCTGAAGTGTTTTTAAAGAAGTTTCTCATTTGTTTGTTACTTTGTTTCGCAACAAAAACCATCTCGGTTCCGAATCCCGTGATTTTTTTTGATTAAGTGCTTTTGAGTCCTCTTTATATCCTCGTGGAAACCTTTGGGGAACTCGTCCTCATAATCACCCCCTCGGTGTCTTAACGAGGGTTTTTAGTCCGTTCTGATTGTCTTCTTGGTTCTGGACGCGGCCGACGATCGTTTCTTGTCCCCATGGGAGTAACTCATCATCTCCTCTGGCCCCGGCCACGCAAAACATGGCGGCCTGCAAGACCAGACCGAAGACCGCGATGCGAGCGGCGCCCACGGAAAACATTCAGGACCAGCGTTATCGTTGGCACGGCACGGTTGGTCGATCTACTAAACGGCTGTTCTGATGTCTGGGTTGCTGCGAGGGTTCTTCCGGGCTGAGAGATCATCTCATCGCCCTGCTCAGGCTCCATCAACCGTCCACGGGGTGAATGCGGTCGGAAACCTCATCTCAATTTGTGTTTTGGGAACAGGTTTATTGGGGTAATGGCGTTGGGGGGGGGGGGGAGACACGTATTGTACATAAGCCACAAAAGAGCTACAGACCAAAGATGGCACGTACCGTTTAAAGTATTTTTAATTTATTTTTAAAGAAAAATTTAATCCGGTGGGGCGGGGGTTGCTGATTGGTGCGTTTTTATCATTATTTTTATTTATTTCTTTTTCGTTATTTTTCCCCGTTGCGGTTACTTGTATGATGTTTCTGTTGTGTTGCCGTTACTCGTGCCGTTGTGTGTTGGTGAAGCTCACCTTTTCGTGACGTTGATTTTCATTCTTTTCCATTTTTTCCTCCCCTGTGGTTCTCAGAAACGTGCGCCGTGAACAATGGAGGCTGCGACCGGACCTGCAAAGACACGGCGACGGGGGTCCGCTGCAGTTGTCCAGTGGGATTCACGCTTCAGCCGGATGGGAAGACGTGCAAAGGTTAGCCGATAGTGATGAGTGATGAGTGTGATGGTGCGTGATCTGCGTGTCCAGTGTGTATGCGTGGGCTCCGTGTAAGAGAACAAAAATCTCGGCACCCGCTGGGGGGGGGTTATATTACTGTATACAGTGCTGGGGGTTATATTACTGTATACAGCGCTGGGGGGTTATATTACTGTATACAGCGCTGGGGGGTTATATTACTGTATACAGCGCTGGGGGGGTTATATTACTGTATACAGCGCTGGGGGGGTTATATTACTGTATACAGCGCTGGGGGGGTTATATTACTGTATACAGCGCTGGGGGTTATATTACTGTATACAGCGCTGGGGGGTTATATTACTGTATACAGCGCTGGCGGTTATATTACTGTATACAGCGCTGGGGGGGTTATATTACTGTATACAGCGCTGGGGGGGTTATATTACTGTATACAGCGCTGGGGGTTATATTACTGTATACAGCGCTGGGGGGGTTATATTACTGTATACAGCGCTGGGGGGTTATATTACTGTATACAGCGCTGGGGGTTATATTACTGTATACAGCGCTGGGGGGTTATATTACTGTATACAGCGCTGGGGGTTATATTACTGTATACAGCGCTGGGGGGGGGCTCTTCCAAGGGGCTTTATGTTCTGTATAACAGATCTATTTAAATCCCCGCTGCGGCCCCCTTTATTTTGCGTCCCTCCCCGGGTTGTAGAAATTCTGTCTGGCTCCAGGGTTTTTATGAACCTTTGGCCACCGGGCTTGAAAATAAAGGATTTGGGGTTTTCTGCACATGATATCCGTTGCGTTCTGGAAGCAGCCGCGTTAATTAAAGTGCGACTTGTTGATTCGGTCCCAAACGTTGCTTTAAATAAGCGGGCAGGAAGCGTGCGGCTTCCCCAGCGTGAGACGACGCGGAGGGGGATTTATTGCGGGAGCTGCTGATTTCTGGCTGTTTGTCGGCCGCTGCGTTCGGGGGCAGAAAGGAGACGCGCGGCGCTGATTGCATTCCAACCGCAGGGATGCAAAATATCCGCAAATCCACCTAGAAATTAAAATGTCAATTATTGTTATGTTTAACCTGTTCACTGCCAGGAAATGAACAAATGTTTGCTGATAGAAACATGGAACCCGCCGGCAGATCGGCCCCATCCGGCCCCCGTCTAGTCCCCCGTTTCTCCTGCTGTAAAGACTCAAACCTTAATCAGTCGTTGGTCTCGTCTTAGATTCAGGAGCCGTATGTCTATCCCACGCATGATTAATCCCCTCACTGTATTACCCTCTACCACTTCCGCTGAGAGGCTGTTTCTCTAATCTACCACCCTCTCAGTTAAGTAAAACTTCCTAACCTAAAGACAGTTATACTTTTCTTGAGTTTTTTTATTGAAACATGTAATGAATGAGCGCCGCGGGGGGATACATTGTATCAGCAGGTGATTGATCCTCACAGAGCTGTCCGCTGCTGTATTCTCTGTAGATTGATCGCGGCCCCCCTCCGGGGTACACGGTGGGCTCTTTGATCCGCAGGGTGACAGATAACCCGGCTTATCTAAAGACAAGGGATGGCAGAGATAAGAAGGGAACCTAGCAGGAGGGTGGTGTCCGCTGGGGCCTTTCTCTCCCGAAATAACAAGCCCCATTGTGGGCCGCTGTGTATTCTCCGCACACCTGTTCCTGCGAGAAAAGATTCAGCTTTCACCGAGACGATTATTGTCTGATCCTGTGGGAAAAAAACAACAAGAAAAACGCTTTCTCCTCCCAAAGAAGGCAGCGGAGCGCGCATGTTCCTGCCGGCGAGTCCACGCGGTACGGGCTAACACGCGTGGGAAAGAACCAATACATTTACTTATATAGCGCCAGCAGATACCGTAGCGCGGGTGCAAAAGCAGCTTCCCTTTTTCTATAATCTGTTTCTAGAAAACTTCTTAAAACTTAAAAAAAAAAAAATAATAATATTTTTATAATAAAAATAAAAAAGTTAACCCCTTAAACTAAAGGGGTTTTTGGTGCTTTTTAAGTGTAATTTCCCGCCCATCTCATTTAGTTTAATTGGATAAATTATGTATTTTTTTTCTCCCTGGACAAGTATAAAGATAAACCATGATTTAGCAAAGAGAATATTAAACATGAGAAAACATTTGGGGAGGAAAATGTATAATTTTACCTATAAAGAGCAGTAGTGGAAATGTATTCATATATATTATAAATATAATGTATAATATAAATTGGCGGTATATATATAATACAAATATACCGGTAATTTATATTATACATTACATTTATAATATATATATATATATATATATATTTATTTTTTTTAATTTTTTTCCCCTGAATCTATGCGTTTCCTCCTGCCGTGTGTGTGAGGGTACGAGCGGCGCGCATGTTCGGCGTCGTTTAGTGAAAGTCTCTCTGTATCTGTGCTCTTTGTCTTTCAGATATCGACGAGTGTTTAGCAAACAACGGGGGCTGCGATCACTTCTGCCGGAATACCGTCGGGAGCTTCGAGTGCAGCTGCCAGAAAGGGTACAAGTTACTGACCGACGAACGCACCTGCCAAGGTGAGCGAGACCCCCCGCGGCCACATTTTTCGAATATCCCCCTTATTAATGGTGATTTTTTTAAAATTCTTTTTGCATTTTTATGAATATAAATCCCCCTCTGTTATCTCCCCCCCCCCCACCGTGCTGTATGCGGGAGATAACAGGAGAGAACAGGAAGCGGCTTACAACTTCCTGCTCGGGCTTACGGGAGAGAACAGGAAGCAACTTACAACTTCCTGCTTGGGCTGACCAATGGGATTCTGATACAGGGTTACTTAACCCCACCTGTGTCTGGGGGTGTGGCAATAGGTGGGGCCTGCCCCAGAAGTGGGTGGGGCCTGCTCCAGAAATGAATAGCCACCGGGCAAAGCAGGAGCTGCGGCGGAAGTCTGTCTGGCAACAGCTCGGATCTCCATCGAGGTCTCCATCGAGGTCTCCATCTCAGGCGAGATCAGAGGATCCCTCCAACCAGCCGACGCTCCCCGCTGTAAACAGCAAGACATTGGGGCGGCTACCTGGGAACAGATCCCGAGAAAATCAGGACTGTCCTCCCAAAACCGGGACTGTTAGGATGTACGCAGCAGTGGAACGTTCGTCGCCGGGTACGGTCGAGCTGTTGTCTCGTCGCGCCATCATCGTGCAAACCTCTCCAAAAACCAGGAGCGGCTCGGGCCAAAAAAAAAGCCTAGAATCTGTGAAATTGGCACGGCGGTTATTAATAACGCTTTTTGCCCAAATTAGGAATTGGATTGTAAATCGCTATTCTTCCCAAAAACGCCCCGGCGCAAACGCGGCCAACTTCCACGGCCCAGCGGGTGTTCAACGGGGTGAAGTGCCGGCTCGGAGTCATTAGGGGCCGACGACGGGACGAATGAGTAATGAGGGGAGGCGCGGGGGTCGCCTCCTCGTACGGAGGGTCCGTCTGCAACCGGTGGAATTTTTTCAGTGTTTTTATTTATAGATCATTTTTGAGAGATGTGAGAAAAAAAAAAGAAATATGAATTTTGGAGCAAAAAGTCATTTTTGTGGAATGTGGGAACCGTAATCGCTGTTTTAATTGGCCCCTTCATGCCGCGCTTGGACCCGTTTTGCTTGCGTTTGTCTCATTAAATCACGTTTTGTGCACGCCGAGGCCTCTCAAGGAACGCGTTATGAAATCCAGCCGCGATTATTGGCTTCCCCGGCGCTTTTCTCTTTTTTCATTTTTAAAGAAACCACAGAAAATATAAAATAAAAATATCACATTTTCTCAATCAAGTTGACGCAACATCAGGTTTGTTTCCTGATCTGCATATATATATATATAGTACATCGCTACAGTATATGGCGACGCTATATAAATCAATAATGATAATACACATTGTACAGCGCTACAGAATAGGGTGGCACTATATAAATCAATACATCACATATTGTACAGCGCTGCGGAATACGTTGGCGCTATATAAACCAATAAATAATAATAATCGTATTAAATGTGTAACGAAAGCTAATCTCCGAGCGATAATTGCACCCGGCCCGGTAGGATTTGCCCCGCATGCTCTGGAAATAGCAGATTTAATGCCCTCTATATATCGTCCGCCGAGTCCTCGGGGCGGTTGCAGACGGAGGATTTGTTGAGACCCGAATGCGCCTTCCAGATGAGGTGTTACGGGGCTAAGTGCTTTATTTTATGGCGGGTTTAATAAAGAAGGGCTGTTTCCTCTTAATGAGCTCCAGAGTCGTCTAATCAGAAGAAATATCGTCACGGTTTCTGGGTAGAAAGCGTCTCTTCCAAGTCGATAAATTCTAATTTAAACAAACGAAGTCCAGAGATTCGCTTATCGCCGGGAACTGCGGGAGAAACCCGGGGACGCACGTCCTCTTCGTTTTATTCTTTTAATGAAGTCTTTGAGCAAAAACAGCCCTCGGTCATTAAAAAAAAAACGAGAGAAACCGAGGTCAGCTTTGTCTCCGGCTAAATAAACACAAATCGGGCTGGGTTAGGATCTTGTGTTTATTCGGGCCGTGGCTGACGAGGTCAATTATTCAGGAGGATTCGGGGCTAAAGAAATAAAATTTGGTCAATTTAGAACAGTTTAAAGAAAAATCTGCAACATTTTCTAGGATTATTAATATTTTGAGATTTTCGGGTGCTGGTTTTTTTAATATTAATAATAAAAAGGGTGTTTTTCTCGGGGGGGGGTGCGTGTCTTTGGTCAGAAGAGCACAGAGAGATCTCCAACCCCCCCACGACTCTATGAATGCAATGGTGTGGAGACCGGGGGGGGGGGGGATGTGGTCGGGACCAAAAAGAGGCTATAGGGGTATTTATTGCACATCAGCCCTCAGGGTAGGTAATTAAATCATTTTTATAACCAATGACTGGTCCAGGGCTCAAAGGAAACCACAGCGGTCACTTTTTCACATATACAAGTCACGTGTTGCTGCCCCCTACAGTATGTGGGAGGTAAAAACTCATAGATTTGGGTCACCTAAAGCGGATATCCCTGTATCATACTGCCTGTGGGGCACAATAGAATTACTCATTTTTAATCACCAAGCCAGACTCTTTGAGTAATGAAAGTCTATGGAGGGACGGACTTCATTAGCATCGCCATAAATCATCAGCTCAGGGTGGTGTTTGAGCCGGGAAATTCACCCAAAATATCACATGGCTGCAAGTGCCGGAATTAGGTGAATAAACTGGTTGAATTGTCTTTTTTTTTCCATTTCTGGCAAATATTTGGTGAAATTGTCTCTTTTTTCCCCCTGATTTATGTAACCGTATGTTGTGTCGATCGCCACCTTGTGGCCGGTTTGGGTACTGCGTGCGTTTTGCAGTTCAGATAAAAGGTGGATAATTGGTATGTTTTTAGTTACTTTTATTATACATCGGAGGCTGTCTTTTTTTGTTGTTCCATATGTTCTTTCTGGCTCCTTCCGTAACCCCCCCCCCCCTCCTTTCTCACCAGATATTGACGAATGTTCCTTTGAAAGAACCTGCGACCACATCTGCATCAACTACCCCGGGAGCTTCGAGTGCGTCTGCCGCAGGGGCTACACGCTGTACGGGATGACCCACTGCGGAGGTTTGAAGCCCTTTCCTCTATTTGACCTTTTGCGGGTTGGGGGAGGGGTGACATATGACGCATCTATCAGCCGTGTAGAGACGCGATGTCCGTTGTACAGCGCAGCGGAATATGCTGGCGCTTTATGAACGAATAAATAAACCTCCAGCTTCTGCCCCTCATCATCCTCAGCCAGCCTATAGTGACGGCAGAAAGGGCAATCGTATCTTGCCGGCCCTGCGGTTGGCATCTGCTGCAGTATCAGTGCCCTGTATACGTTCGCTGGTATGCCTATCATCCTCAGCCGCCGTCTGCTGGAAAAGTACGATTCCAGCCGCTTGTCTAGATTCCTTTATTGGTAAATATTAAGGAAGAATAAAAGTGACCCCATCAGACAGACTGGGGGGGGCAGGGGTAGTTAGGGGATTATTTATTGATCGTTGATTGATGGATTGGTGGATTATTTATTGATTATTGGTGGATTATTGATTCATTATTGGTGGATTATTTATTGATTGATTATTGATTCTCCAGACATTGACGAATGCAGCGTTAATAACGGCAGCTGTGACTCGGGCTGCGTTAACACGATGGGCAGTTACGAGTGTATCTGCCCCCATGAGAAAAAACTGCATTGGAACAAGAAGGACTGTGTTGGTGAGTGGGCGTCCAATACCCCGGGGCAATAGGGAAGATAGGGGCAAATGATTCCAATTTATTGGTCGAAGCGGAGAGCCGTTATTAGGCCAGCAAAGAAAATGAATCACAAGCTTTTGGGGCCTCAGAGGTCTCTTCTACAGACTTCGTTCCATCTGAAGAAGAGACTTCTGAGGTCCAGAAAGCTTTTCAGGCTACAGACTGTGTGACCCCAGAATCTGCCCCTTCACCCCGAGACCCTGACACCACTGCCAGCTCTGATTGCGTTACTATTGGTTGTCCTCTGGTTTCCGCAGAGTCCGTGAAGTGTCTCCCCGCCGCCAAGCCCCCCGCCAGGGCCCAGCTCGCCTGCACCAAACCTGGAGCGACGGACAACTGCTTCCTATCCTGTCCGACGAGCACCCTGTTCCTGCCAGGTCTGTGGGTGACGGGCGGCGCACGAACATACGTGTGCGGGGGAGGGGTCTGTAATGAACGACCACATAGGGAAGCCCAACACACGCCTGGGATCCTCTCTCTGATTGGTTACTCACTTTCACAATCATATTATATAACTGTGGTGGGAATAGGGCAGGGGGTGGATCTGAGTGCCCAAAATGCCCGGAGCGTCAAAGCATGAAAACGCTACTAAAATCTATTTGAATTATCTGCTTTCATTCGATTTCTTCCGATGTCTTCATTCACCGGCTTCGCTTCCTTGTTCAGGTGCAGAGAACAGCTACTCGATCAGCTGCGGAGCCCCCGTCCAAAGCAAGTCCCCCTCGAGACGCAACTCTACGATCCCGGCATGCGCAGGTGAGGAGCACCAGGCTACAATAACCAGCGTTCTCATTTATTGCATTTCTTACCACACATAATACCCCTCCCCTGGCGCTGTATACAGTAATATAACCCCCAGCGCTGTATACAGTAATATAACCCCCAGCACTGTATACAGTAATATAACCCCCAGCGCTGTATACAGTAATATAACCCCCAGCGCTGTATACAGTAATATAACCCCCAGCGCTGTATACAGTAATATAACCCCCAGTGCTGTATACAGTAATATAACCCCCCAGCGCTGTATACAGTAATATAACCCCCAGCGCTGTATACAGTAATATAACCCCCAGCACTGTATACAGTAATATAACCCCCCAGCGCTGTATACAGTAATATAACCCCCAGCGCTGTATACAGTAATACCCCCCAGCGCTGTATACAGTAATATACCCCCCAGCGCTGTATACAGTAATATAACCCCCAGCACTGTATACAGTAATATAACCCCACAGCGCTGTATACAGTAATATAACCCCCAGCGCTGTATACAGTAATATAACCCCCCAGCGCTGTATACAGTAATTTAACCCCCGCACTTTATACAGTAATATAACCCCCCAGCGCTGTATACAGTAATATAACCCCCAGCACTGTATACAGTAATACCCCCCAGCGCTGTATACAGTAATATAACCCCCAGCGCTGTATACAGTAATATAACCCCCCAGCGCTGTATACAGTAATATAACCCCCAGTGGAACAGCAGCTTTAATAGTGATTTCTTCCTTATTCTTTTGTGATCTTGTGTTAAAGATTTAACCCCATATGATTGACAGCACATCATGGTAAGAAGTTCTGCAGCAGCTTCTCACCACCGGCCGTTAGATGACCCCCCCCCCCCCCGCCAAACCTAGACTAGTCCCAGAATGCTTTATTCCTCCCCCTTTTTTTTTTTTTTTTATTAGCCGCAGAAATGTGTTTTTAATTCCAGCCGCCTTCTGTTAGATGTGGGGGCTTCCTGCTGACCTCCGGGGGAGATTATTCTTTAACTGACTTGGAATAAATAAAACTCTTTTTAAAAATAAATTGGAAAGTCTTTGTAGCGGCGACTCGGAAGGAGGGGAGGAGCCTTTCAGCCGTTTGTCCAAATAATTTTAAACGTAATACTTAAATACAAATGAAACGTAATGAGACGTATCCAGCCCTCGTCATGCTCCGCCAGCTTGCCGAGTCCCGCGCTACTGCTTTATGAGGCTCGATACGTCCCCCCCCCCCCAACAAAAACCAGAGTGGTCCCCTGTATGGGGGGGGAGGGCTGACTTTTGCTGAAAGTTTAACCACTTTGGACTACCACTCCTATCACGTGCTGCCAGCCAAAAGTCCTATTTAGAACATACGTCTGGTTTAACTGGCAGCGGACGCCCTCTACTGACAGAAAAGGGAATGTAATGCTTCCTTATTATTATTATTATATTTTTTATTTATTGTATTTATTATTATTTAGAATTCTTATTCTCTAACTATATAGAACCAACAATTCCTGCAGCGCTGCTTACAGTCCCTACACTCAAAGGGTCTGACAAAACTAGAGCTGGCTCGCAGGCTTACAATCTACTAGATATATATATATATCCAAAAATCCTAATTTAACTACTAAACTAGGTCACAGGCATCAAATTAAGAGGATCACCCGACAAATATTGTATTCCTCAAATTAGATTTAAAATTAGTTGTCGGAAATCTTTTATTTCTTTTTTACCCCAGTTGTAGTTTTTGCCCCCATAATATAATGTTTTCAGGCAGCTGCATATCAGCCGTTTGTATGATTCTCGCTCTGTTATCTGACCCCCGATCTACTAAACCCCCGACTCCTTATCATACTGCCTGTGGGGGACAATAGAATGGCTCCGTCTTAATTACCCCACCGGACTCTCTGACTAATGAAAGTCTATGAAGGAATGGACTTCATTAGCATTGCCATAAAGTATGCAAGGCTGATGGTTATTACTGTATACAGCGCTGGGGGGTTATATTACTGTATACAGCGCTGGGGGGTTATATTACTGTATACAGCGCTGGGGGGTTATATTACTGTATACAGCGCTGGGGGGTTATATTACTGTATACAGCGCTGGGGGGGGGTTATTGTATTTTTTTAATTATTGTGCAGCTCGTACAATTTATTTTTATTCCCTGTAAAAAAAGAATCCATGTTCATCTCTCAGACTCGTTAGGCCCCCCCATCACGCAGAAAATCCGATTTAAGATAAAAGATTCCAAATGTCATCTACGACCGAGGAGCAGAGAGAAGGTGAAGGACTCTGGACGTCTGCCCCTGATGGGTACGTGAGATACGTCGGATGGGGGCTGTTTTATGGGCCACAAGTTGTGTTTAGGTTGTTCAGGGACATGATTAGGGCATGTAGGGGATTCTAATGTCTCTTTTCTTGATAGAGGCAGATGGGTCCCCCCTTAAATTATATGTGCCTAGAAAACATGGTCGGTGTGGTCACCCTACCACCCTCGGTGTCCCTGTTGAGCTGCCAAGTGCAATCCATGATGTAGAAAGTTACTTAAAAATAGTTACGTTATAACAGATACTGGAGAAATGGAAAAGCATCTGTATCTAGTTCCTAGATGAGAAAAAAACCCAACAAAAAACATGTGAGCCATGGGGGAAGCAATTCTCTGGTGCACCACTCACTTCCTGCTGATGCTTAAAGCAGCTTCCTGTTCCAAAAATTCCCTTTACGGCTGCCGTTTCCGATATTTGTTTCAGTTAATACTTTAGGGGTTTAATTATGAATGAGTCAAATATTGTATATAGGATACAATTTATATTATATTAAGTTTTGCAGCCATTGGCTGGGGAATCTGTCACCGCCCCCCTAGCCCCTCCCCCTAGTCACCTATAAATTATAGCGTATAGATTTCATTTCTATTCGCAGAGAATTGCCACGTAACATTTGTGAACCTGAAGTGTGATTCATCCAAGAAGAAGAAACGCGGACGCAAGTCTCCTTCCAAGGAGGTCTCTCATTTGTTCGCAGAGGTGGAGCTGGAGGTGAACAGGGAGGAGGTTTCAGGTAGGACTTCTGTCTCTTACCTGCTTGTCCGGCTGCTGTCTTACCCCCCCCATGCTGCTAGAAAGTCACATATGTTTTTTTATTCCTCCCCACGCCAGACACGTGTAACGCGGACTGCGTGAGGAAGAGGTCGGAGCAGAGGCTGCAGGCTGCCCTCAAGACTTTGAAGAAGTCCATCAACAAGCAGCAGTTCTTCATCCAGCTCTCCGGGGTGGACTACGAAGTTGCCCCAAAGCTGTCCAAGAGCTCGGAGAGTCCAGAAGCGTGCGGCTCGGGCCAGGTGCTGCACGACGGAAAATGCGGTATTAACCATTTCAGTTACACCGTTTGGCGGATCTGAGTGGGGATTGTTAGGGGGTCACAGAGGACCCCCCTCAGTACCCTGTGAATGACGACGGCAAAAGCCCTCAAAGTCTGCTCTGTTGTCAGATACTTTGCACCGGTTCCGCTGCCTTGTTAACCCCTCGCCGGTCCGTGTTTGGTTGTCAGGCTTTACGCTCGTCCTCATAGGAGTTTCTCTTCGCAGTTTACTGCCCGGCCGGCACCTATTACAGCGGAGAACACGCGCGGTGCGTTCCATGCTCACCGGGCACGTACCAGGACATGGAGGGGCAGCTGGCGTGTGAGCCGTGCCCTAGCAGCGACAGCGTGGGCAGTGCAGGCGCGCGGAACGTGTCGGAGTGCGGAGGTGAGCATGTGATGTCATAGCCCTCATACGGTACCCGCTGATGTCAGTGCAGCGCTCCCCTCTTTTGTTCTTCTGTATGTGAATTAATAGATTGTAAGCTCACGGGAGCAGGAGGCTCTTATGTAAATTTCCACCCTTCCCTGTTAAAGCAGCGCCATGGAATATGCCGGTGCTATATAAATAATGTAAAGCTGTTCTTTGTCACCGAGAAGTTCTCACGTTTCCTTTCATCGTTTTCAGGAAAGTGCTCTCCGGGACACATCTCCCCCGACGGCTTCAAACCCTGTCGGCCTTGCCCGGTCGGGACTTACCAGCCTGAGCCGGGGCGGACGGTTTGCTTCCCGTGTGGAGGAGGCCTCACAACTAAATATGAGAGCGCGGTTTCCTTTCAGGACTGTGAAACAAAAGGTTAATAGACAGGAGGATAGATCTGGCTGGACGGGGCAAATACCCACCCAGAGGGTGCATGATTCATTGCATTCATGTGCGGGGTACACGCAGAATCTCTTAACGTGTTACATGCGATGTTTTTTCGTGTCTTGCAGTCCACTGCTCGCCCGGACACTACTACAACTCCACCACCCACAGGTGTATCCGATGCCCCGTGGGCACCTACCAGCCCGAGTTTGGGCAGAACTTCTGCATAACGTGCCCGGGGAACACGAGTACGGACTTTGACGGCTCCACTAATGTTACTCACTGCAAAAGTAAGTTACCCGTGTAATTTTGGGTGACTTTCCCGGCCCAAACACCACACTGAGCTGATGCTTTATGGCAATGCTAATGAAGTCCGTTCCTCCATAGACTTTCATTAGTCAGAGAGTCCGGTTGAGTATTAAGACCGAGCCATTCTATTCTTCCCCACAGGCAGTATGATAAGGAGTCGGGGGAGGGATTAGTAGATCGGGGATCAGATAACAGAGCGAGAATCATACAAACGGCTGATATGCAGCTGCCTGAAAACTTTATAATATGGGGCAAAAACTACAACTGGGGTAAAAAAAAAACAGAGCTAGACTTAAAAAAAAAAATCGCTAATGTGATTTTTATTTATTGTTCACAGACCAGCAATGCGGGGGGGAATTAGGAGACTATACCGGATACATCGAATCCCCCAATTACCCCGGAGATTACCCCTCCCACGTGGAGTGCATCTGGTACATCACCCCGCCGCCGAAGAGGAGGATTCTCATAGTCGTACCCGAAATATTTCTCCCCATAGAGGACGAGTGCGGAGACGTCCTGGTGATGAGGAAAAGCGGTAAGTGGGGGCAGGAGAGACGGAATAACTCGGCTTTAACCCTTTGAGCGCCAGAGGAGCATGTGCTGTGTTGCACCAAGATCGTTAGTATACAATAACATACCTACCAAGTGTCCTGGTTTTTATGGGACAGTCCTTATTTTCAGGCACTGTCCTGTTTAGCTGCTTCGCTGACCCACTTCAGGGGTTACTTTTGGTGCTCCCCCTGATCTCTGGCCGACCCGGGGGGTCCCTGCTGTGGATTCCATGCCTACGGGTCCGATGCAGTATCGCATTCGCCATCTCGCAATTCATTGGTCTTGGGTATAAATTCTAAGTCCTGGTCCAATGCATTGTGGGTACGAAGTCCTGTTAGTTGAACTCACTGAGTTGGGGGGGGGATCTCTATATAACGGCTTGCGGGTTTCTTTGCAGCCTCCCCGACTTCCATCACCACTTACGAAACGTGCCAGACGTACGAGAGGCCAATCGCGTTCACCTCCCGATCGCGCAAGCTCTGGATCCAGTTCAAGTCCAACGAGGGAAACAGCGGCAAAGGCTTCCAGGTGCCTTACGTGACGTACGACGGTAAGACCTCTTACGCTGCGTATAATAAATACATGTAATAAATACAATGTATTCGTCTCCATCGCCTGCAAGGAGTTCATTCAATGTCCGACTCCGCTGGTGTTTCTCTGCCTTATTCTGGATCATCGGAACGAAGGGGGCCCGGAAAACGAAGGAGCTCCATGGACCCTTTGTTGTTTAGGACTTTAGGATGTTTGTACTGCGCCACAGAATATGTTGGGTTATTTATGCAATAAGCGCAAATTTGTTTATTTTTTAAAAAAACGGGCTAATGCGGGCATTTCATCTTCTCGCTTCACAGAGGATTATCAGCAGCTGATAGAAGATATTGTCCGGGACGGGAGGCTGTACGCGTCCGAAAACCACCAAGAGATACTGAAAGTACGTTATTTTAACTCTTTATTGAATGGCGACGGTGGTAAAACTGGGAAATCTAACCCCCTGAATAAAGGGGTGCCATGTTTCATGGTACTGATTGGTTGCTCGAAGCAGCCAATCAGCGGCAGAATGGAACTCCCATTGAACTCAGATCAGCCGAACACATTGCTGGCATGAGAGGGGTGGGACAGGGCATGGGGCAAATAGCAGAGGGTGGGGCAAATGCAGATATTACATTTGTGGGGGGGGGGCACCATGGAAATGTAAAGGGACGACGTATTATTAAAGTGCAAATGATGGCTGGAGCATCCCTTTAACATACAATTACATGAAGAGCCATCGCCGTTAGGGAGCGATTGTCTAAATGTCACTCTTTAAACAGAATGCCTCTTTCTTTATTCCAGGACAAGAAGCTGATCAAGGCCCTTTTCGACGTGTTGGCGCATCCTCAAAATTACTTCAAGTACACGGCGCAGGAATCGAAAGAAATGTTTCCCAGATCCTTCATCAAACTCCTCCGCTCCAAAGTCTCCAGATTTCTACGACCTTACAAGTAGATTTTATCCTCCTTTTAGCCCCCATTCCCCCCTCCTTTTTTTTTTTTTTTTTTTTTTACCATTCCCGTTTTATTCCTCCCCGCTGTAGAGACGTTCTCTTCCTGAAGACTCATTTTTGCAGCCTTTGCATCCCTTTTTGTAAAAACGGAACCAAAAAAAGGGGCTTATTTCAGATGCTGCAGAAAGACGCTCGGCCCTCGGGAGCAGCCGGGTACCACAGACTTTTCCGCTCGGATCCTCAGATCGCACATGTTACTCCTCAATAATAGCGTGCCTGCTGCATTGTACAGTGATACCGAGCCCCTCTCTGCGATGGTGGGGGGGGCACCGGTCTCTGAACATCGCAACCCAAGGGAGGACAACACATTTCTACCCACGGTCTTCACCTAGAGGACCGGAAACTGGAATATCCCCAAAATCTCCCCAAAATGATGCCTAAAAATCTAACTTCACGCCACCAGTCTCGCCAGCATTGTACTTTATTTTTTTCATTGATGTGGCGAATTATCTTGATTTTTTTTCTCATCCTTTATATGTTTGATACTATAATTTTACCCGCCTCGCATGGTAACATTTATCAGATTAAACAGACCAAATTTTAGATGGAATTTGAAAAAAAAAAAATGTAAATGAAAATGGGCACTGCAAAAAAAAAAACAAACTCTGAGATCGCAGATGCCCCCGGCCCATTTTTCCATGAAATACAAAAAAAAAAGCCAGATACCGCATCCAAAATGAAGCCTCCAATCCGTGCAAAGGAATATCCTCCATCTGCGTCCCGTAGAAAAAAAACCTTAAAAAACCCCAAAAAACTGTATTGGCCGAGACTGCAGCAAAAACACAGAGGAAGGAGTTATCGGTGCGTCCCTTGGGGGTCCGATCCCTGCCCACCTACCTGCTTCAAGAGGCAGCGAAAGGACCTTGCCTGCATCTGCAGAGATTTCACCCAAATTATTCAGATAAAATGTATATTCTAGAACTTTTTCCTAAAAAAAAAAAAAAAAAAAAAAAAAAAAAAAAAAAATTGGTTCAAGAAGCCGCCTTCCAGCAATTATTATGGAAACGGAAACTGAAACGTGTAGTATAATTAATATTTTAAAATGAAATTGCACTTGTATTTTATATGTGATGTTGGGGGGCTGCGGGTGGGATTTTCATTCTTTAGCGTTTAGCATTCTAATCTAAACCCAAAAAAAATGTTCCGGATGTAAAGTTCATTCCGCGTTGTACAAAGATAAACCCTGCTGTCCTGCGCTTTTATTTTCTCCTAGAAAAATAATGTTTGTCCAAAATAAGGTGTCGTTTTCTGGAATCGCTTTTTTGAAAATTTAGTGTTTTTATTCATTGTGATTTATCGTCCCTAAATCCACTTCCAAACCGCGTTAACCAACCTGAAGCCGCCCGCTTCTGATACGTAGATAATTAAGGAAAATCCTGCCTTCGGGGTTCATGAAACTTACCGTGATATGGTGGGTTTAAACAAAAAATTTTTTTTTTTTTTTTAAATATGTAAGTTTAAAAAAAAAAGTTGTTTTTTTTAAAAATGCAAAGCTTCCAAAGTTTAGAATATTGAGGATTTTTTTTAAATGTAGAGTTTAAAAAAAAAAAAAAGTTTAAAATTGAATTTTTTTTTTAAAAGTTTAGAATTGATTTTTTTTAAATTGAATATTTCCAAAAAGTTTAAAAATTGTAATTTGTTTCCCTGTTACTCCTGCAAAGTAAAGTAAATTCTAATTTAAGCAAAAAAACTTACATTAATGAGTAGCGCATAAACCCAATGAATATTACATTTACTTTTATAATATCTACTCCCAGCATGCATCTGACATCTCCTTTCCGATTGGCTGCTCATTCCGTGGATGTTAAATGTTTTAACCTATAGATGTGTGCCGAGTATCCCATCGGAACAATGAGCTTCACGCCATGTAGATTGTATAATAATCTATTAACGTAACCGCAAAAAAATCTAATAAACATTAGCTTTTGGGTTTTAGGAATTACCAAATCTCTTATTATTTTGTTCTAAATATTCTCGCTCTTCGTGTCCTCCTTACAGCCTCGAAGAATTAGGAATATTCCCAATGTTTGAATGTCAGGTGGTAAAAATTGTTTGTAAAATAAGGGAATATTATTATCATAAAAACAATGTATCCGTCTTCATAATCTTCATCATTCCGTAACCTTCTGAAAATCAGTGGCGATCTCGGAACGTTTCAAATTAAAATAATAAAAAAACAGAATTTATTTTTTCTAGAGATGTCTGTATTTTTGATTTTGCTGTCCATGCTTGGCGTGAATTTTGTTCAGAGAGCTTCAGCAAGTTGTGTAATTTCTGTATTTGCGCCGCTTAGCCGATCGGGACCTAAAATGCGTTGCATAGAAAATCAACCTGTAGCTTGGGAGTTTATTGAGCCCAGCTGTCCAGATGATGGGGTTTTTACTAAAGGGCTTGGATATAATAATAACCAGAATTCACAGGTGAACAGATTGATTAATCTTAAACTACCTGTAACCAAATTGTAATAATTATTGATACACATTTTGCGGCAACCACAAGAGCTTACATTTTTCATTAAAACAATTTGGATGTAGTTCATACAGAATTGGTCCAGAACAGAAATTAACCTATCTTTTTATTTTGGGGTTAAATGTTTAGCAGCTACATCCTCTTCTCTGCTTCCACTTCCAGCATCATCCATTATTGGCATAGGTTTAAAGTCCATTGAAGCTGCAGCTTCCCCTGCGGATTCTACCCATTACTAGCTCCAGATGCCCATGTAACAGGAAGTAGAACAGAGAGAAGGATATAGCTGCTAAACCACAAGAAACCCAGAACCTGGTTTTCTTTTTCATCAGAATGCATGGATCAACCCAAAAAAATGCTGGGGTTACTGCTGAGCGCCAGGATATGACATCATACCCTTTACAGGACGCGCAGGAGCCGGCGGAGGCGATCTATGGAAACTGTTCTGACTCTGCCTCCATACCGGGCCATCCGGGGAGATCAGTGACCTTTTAACCGGCTCTGGTGGGGCTACAGGGGGCCGACTGACTGACCACAAGAGGACTCCCTGGACCTGATGTCCTTGGTCATGATTTGCCATGGTTGGCATGTAGTGATATTCATGACCAAACCAAACAATTAGGGCTAAAAACACTCAAAAGTGCTGAAAACGTAACTTTTTTTTTTCAGCAGTACAACTCAAATATTTGTCATGTTTTTTTCTGCCCCAAAAAACTAAATTGGCGATCAGAAGTATCTCATGCAGCAGAAGTATCTACTGAATAAAGGTCGCTAGCACCCCCCCCAATGCGTCCAGTATCATCTCCCCCCTAGAGAAAGTGTGGAACGCGTTGCCCACCACAGGATATAAACTATTAAATCAATGGTATATTTACGGGATGGAGACAGCGGGAATGATTGTGTTAATATGGGTAATGAATGTGCAGAAGGAAGGGGTTAAAAATTCTCAATATATCAAAATGTTGGTAGTAATATAAAGTGTCTTATTCTTTATTAAATTAACGGCTAAAAAACAAGCGTATAAAAGACAGACTATAACAAAACAGACATTCAAAAAAAAGAGTAAAAACCCATTAATTACCAGAATAGACATTTATGTCAGTCAAATTATGGAGAATGTGTTCTTTTTTGTAAACGTGACGCACCTTTCAAGATTTTTTTGTAATATGCAATTAATTGTACAGATTTTTTTTATGTATATTTAAACCTTTTGCAACTCATTGAAAAGATCAGAATTCACGTACAAACCTCAGAATTTTACTTTTTTAATTGTAACTGTATTATAATCGTAAATTCATTGTATCATAAAAACTATCGAAACTGTAATAAAAAAAGTAATTTTACAGTTGTTTGGACTTTTTTTTATGCCAAATTGGAGCCCTGGGCATTGTGTGCTCCCCATTAGGTAGGTAAAAGGGGGCTTCTTACCCTCTTCTGAATGTATATGTGTGAGAGAGTGTTAGCATGAATGTGCATGTGTGTGTTAGTATGAATGTGTGTGTATGAGAGGGAGTGTGTGTGTGTCAGCGTGAATGTGTATGTGCCAGAGTGAATGTGTATGTGTGTATGAGAAGTAGTGTGGGTTAGCATGAATGTGTGTGTCAGCGTGAATGTGTATGCGTGTATGAGAACTAGTGTGTGTCAGCATGAATGTGTATGTGTATATGAGAGTGACTGTGTGCGTATGAGAAGTAGTGTGGGTTAGTATGAATGTGTGTGCGTGTACGAGAGGGAGTGTGTGTGTGTTAGTATGAATGTGTGTGTATATGAGAGGGAGTGTGTGTGTGTTAGTATGAATGTGTGTGTATGAGAGGGAGTGTGTGTGTGTGTTAGTATGAATGTGTGTGTATGAGAGGGAGTGTGTGTGTGTGTTAGAATGAATGTGTGTGTATGAGAGGGAGTGTGTTAGTATGAATGTGTGTGTATGAGAGGGAGTGTGTGTGTGTGTGTGTGTGTTAGTATGAATGTGTGTGTATGAGAGGGAGTGTGTGTGTGTGTTAGTATGAATGTGTGTGTATGAGAGGGAGTGTGTGTGTGTGTGTGTGTTAGTATGAATGTGTGTGTATGAGAGGGAGTGTGTGTGTGTTAGTATGAATGTGTGTGTATGAGGGAGTGTGTGTGTGTGTGTGTGTGTTAGTATGAATGTGTGTGTTTGAGAGGGAGTGTGTGTGTGTGTGTTAGTATGAATGTGTGTATGAGAGGGAGTGTGTGTGTGTCTTAGTATGAATGTGTGTGTATGAGAGGGAGTGTGTGTGTGTGTGTGTCTTAGTATGAATGTGTGTGTATCAGAGGGAGTGTGTGTGTGTGTGTGTCAGTATGAATGTGTGTGTATGAGAGGGAGTGTGTGTGTGTGTGTGTCTTGGTATGAATGTGTGTGTATCAGAGGGAGTGTGTGTGTTAGTATGAATGTGTGTGTATGAGAGGGAGTGTGTGTGTGTGTGTTAGTATGAATGTGTGTGTATGAGAGGGAGTGTGTGTGTGTTAGTATGAATGTGTGTGTGTGTGTTAGTATGAATGTGTGTGTATGAGAGGGAGTGTGTGTGTGTTAGTATGAATGTGTGTGTATGAGAGGGAGTGTGTGTGTGTGTGTTAGTATGAATGTGTGTGTATGAGAGGGAGTGTGTGTGTGTGTTAGTATGAATGTGTGTGTATGAGAGGGAGTGTGTGTGTGTGTTAGTATGAATGTGTGTGTATGAGAGGGAGTGTGTGTGTGTGTTAGTATGAATGTGTGTGTATGAGAGGGAGTGTGTGTGTGTGTTAGTATGAATGTGTGTGTATGAGAGGGAGTGTGTGTGTGTTAGTATGAATGTGTGTGTATGTGTTAGTATGAATGTGTGTGTATGAGAGGGAGTGTGTATGAGAGGGAGTGTGTGTGTGTTAGTATGAATGTGTGTGTATGAGAGGGAGTGTGTGTGTGTTAGTATGAATGTGTGTGTATGAGAGGGAGTGTGTGTGTGTGTTAGTATGAATGTGTGTGTATGAGAGGGAGTGTGTGTGTGTGTGTTAGTATGAATGTGTGTATGAGAGGGAGTGTGTGTCAGACTAGTTGGGGCCGATCTGCCGGCAGGTTCTTGGTTTCTGCGGTGCCTCTGAATTCCTCATTTACCGGCGGATCAAATGCTTTAATACCCGGATCAGACGTTATTTATGGAGCCGCAATTCTGACTTTTTGCTTTTTTATTCTTTTCTTTGGTCGGAAACAGAATTTTAATCTGTAAATATTTGAATGGAATGAAATATTTGGGAATTTGGCGGTTTTTCCGGAGATCGCTATTAAAGGCTTAGAATTTGGCGCTTGTGGCTTTATTTATGTTTTTAAGATAAGAACCCAAGAAAGTTTTTTCTTCCTTCAAGAATCTTTTCCAACACCCGAGGCGAGACAGACACAGCGCGCCAAAACACGCAATGCACATAAGTGTAACCGCACATGTGTACAGGAGGATGGGGGGCAAGATTTCCCTGGCCACAAGAAAACACAAACACACTGGGGGGAAAATGCCCCAAAACGACAAAGTGTGAAATTCCAAAGCACAATTTTCTTACACTTTGTCAATCAATAGAAGGAAAAGGATGATGGAGAAAATAATGAGACGGGTCATTTTAGTGACAAATTTTCATTAAAATACCAGTGTTTTGCAAAGGATCCTGTCAGAAAGAGACAGGGGGGTTATTAGATATTTGGTAGGGCAACTCTGACCCAGCGGAGCATTGGGTGGGGGGGGGGGCAACTGAACCTAATATAAAATATATGGAGTTTTTGGATTTTTCTGCAGTAGGCTTTTGTCATGCAGAAGTTCATCTGTTTTACCACTAGAGGGCAGCAAATGAGAAAAAGTTGAAAAAATGTTTTTATTTACAGGGATAAAGACACTGAAATTCCCATCATGCGGGCGCCCGCAACATCAAACCTCCCGACTGCAGGAAGGGAACCCAAAAACATTTAGACAGGAAACAACAAAACAGTTTAAGAAACATTGTTTCCTGGGGAGATGAAATGGGCCGCAGCTTGAATATTTATGCCGCCGCGTTTTTCCTGTCTTTATACGATAAAAAAATAAACAGGAAAGGGTCTTGTTTAGGGCTCCGTGTGCCAGGGAGGGGTATTTACCCATTAAAATGTGTCCAGACAGGCCGAACACAGATTATAACGAAAAAAGAAACACAAAGCAGATGCACAGTAAATCCGGCCCCATCTTAACTCCATCCCTCCTCCCAGGAGAAGACACGCCCATGCAGAGCTTTGTGCAGCCAAAAGGTAAATAGAGACAACAACTCTTATGCTGCTCAGCCATTAATAGGTATCCTCCTTTATCCTTCTCATTGCTAGCTTAACGTTGGAGTGTTATCTATAGGTTACACCAGGTGGGGTCTGTAGCCTTCATGGGGTCACTTTGCTTTGTAATGCCCCCCCCCTGCTGTTTTATCTGTTTATATAGTATTCTAGGACCTGTCCCGGATAATATTAATGTGGCATTTAAATTAATTTAAGAGGTTAAATGTTTATCAATGTATATCACACCAGTGTAAAAATAAGTGATGTCTCTAGATAAGTGGAACAGCCTCCCAGCAGAAGTGGTAGAGGGTAATAAAGTGAAGGAATGTAAACAGAAATGGGATAGACATCCGGCTCTTGAATCTAAGACGAGACCAACGACTGATTAAGGTTTGAGTCTTTACAGCAGGAAAAATGGGCGACTAGACGGGGGCCGGATGGGGCCGATCTGCTGGTGGGTTCTAGGTTTCTCGGTAAATCCTAAATTTCTAAAAAAAATATGAATTTAGCAACCGGGTTTTTTTTTGTTTTTTTTTATTAAGCTTCTGAAATCATCTATAGTAACGCAGCTGCGTTTGATTGGCTGAGCCCAGATATACATTATATATATATATATATATATATACATGTAGGAAGCCTCGTATAGTGAGGCGTCAGGAAGCGGCGTCTCCCGCAGCCAGCAGATCAGTCCCAGCCCCGGCGCCCGCGTTTCCCTGAGCAGAGGACGCGAGGAGCTTTCATCCCTCCGTCCTCATTCGGACAAAGCAGACGTCATCATTGTTCACAGGTCAGTGCTGGGAGTTGCCCCGCTGCCGCCGTATTGTTGCTCCGGCTTAAGAAGGGGGCTCTGGGGAGGCTGAGCGATTCAGCGATCGGCTCCCATTGTTGGTTTTTACAGCCGGTTAATAATTTGGTTTGATTAGAGGGGGGGAGCGGGGGGGGGGGGGTACTCTCCAGAAAGCGACCTCCGCAAAATTCCAGCAGAGAGCGCAGCTAATCGGGAGACACGAACGGCCCCGGCGGGCAGATAAATCGCCGACCACAACCCCCCCCCCCCCCACACACACACACACACACACACACACACACACACACGCTGCGCGATACACAAACTTTCACCGACGGGGATAACTTTTTATTATTTCCGAACCTAAAACTCGACTTTTATTTACCAGACCGAAAAAAATAAAAATGTTACTTATTTACGGTTAACTCTTCGTGGGCTGCAGAACCATCACTAGCGAATCACCGCGGCGGAACCTTCATGACGATCTGTTACAGAGTCGCTCTGAGCTTTAAATATTAACCCTTTAATCGCACAGACCCTATGACGGTGGTTCTAATAACAGTCAGGAGGTGAAGATATTCTGAACGGAGTCACCTGTATTCAAGTAGGGATTCCAGCAGTGATATAGCAGGGAGAAAGGCACAAATCGGGACGCTCAGATATCATTAAATTAGAAGAGAAAATGATGGAGTCGGCTCCAGACTATGAGACCCCAGAATCTGCCCCTTCACCCCGAGACTGGGATAAAAACCCTGACAATCTACCAATTCACCCCAAGACCTTGAGACTGGGGTAAATGTTTTCTCCCAAGCCACAGACTTGGGGGTTATAAGGAAAGGGGCCGAAGACTCGGTGGGGGGATATCATGGAGCGGTGATGAGGGCAGTTTACAGGATAAAAATAATCAGGAGAGACTGAGGGGTCTCAATCTGTCCAGCGTGGGGGAGAGAAGAGAGAGAGAGAGAGAGAGATGGGGAGAGAACATAGAGATGGGATGGAAGAGAAGAGAGAAAGAAGGGAATAGGAGAGTGAGAGATAGGGGAGGGAGCATAGTGATGGGATGGAAGAGACATGGAATGGAAGAGAGAGAGAGAGAGAGAGAGAGAGAGAGAGAGAGAGAGAGAGAGAGAGAGAGAGAGAGATGAGATGGAAGAGAGAGAGAGAGATTAGATGGAAGAGAGATGGGGAGAGAACATAGAGATGGGTTGGGAGAGAATAGAGAGGGAGGGATGAGAGAGACATTTAAATACATAAAGGGGTTTAACAAAGCACCGGAGAGAAGTTTATTTCAAAGGAGAAGAAAAGATACAACAAGAGACTGGAATCTAACACTAGAGGATCAGAGGCTGAGATGGAACGGACGATTTACATTACTGAGAGGGTGGTGGATAAGTGGAACAGCCACCCAGCAGAAGTGGTAAAAAGGTAGATTGCAGAATGTGGAGTAGGAGCTCAATAACATTTTGGGGAATGTGAATAATATATAATAATGTTGCTCCAAGGTCACATTGGCTCTGAATATTTTATGTGGTGGATAAGGTGATTTATTAAAATACACAAACATCCCAAAAACATTAAAACAAATAAACAGAATTTCAGATATTCTGCTACAAAAGCTCTTATTGCCTACAAATTTATAAATAATTAATATTTATAAAAAAATATTGTTATTAACTCAGCTAGACCTTTTCTTTAATACCGGGAAGAGTAAATGAGGGGGGGTATGGCTGTAGTGTAAGGGGTTAATAAGGCATCGGGGCGCTCAGCACCGATGACTCTCAGGCAGCGATCTGTGCGCCGGCAGGACGCGGCTCTGGGTCTGAATAATATTTGCTGCTCCGTCTACATATTTTATCAAACATTGTTAATTATTGAGCAGATGCTGAGCAGAGAGTTTGTTAAATGAATGAGACGCGTCCGTGACCTCAACAAGAGCGCCATGCAGATCTACCCCGAGACCCCGGCACAGGGGGTCCGGACGTTCAACGCAAATCAGCCACTTCTCGTAAATCCGACATTAAACCCATAAAATGGTGATTACAGAATAAAAAATATCAATGTATTAGAACCTTAACTTTCTCTTTATTCCTCCCTGCTAAGTTATCTCTCCCCTATTAAGTTGCTGATTGGTTCAGGCGGCCTTTGTAAGGTTTGGGGGGAGGACTACAGGACAGGGAATTAATGGATAATGCTGGCTCTGCCACAGACTGCCACCGGTCTCAGTTTCTGTCTGTATTAATAATTCGAGTTAGTTGCCCTCATTGGGGGGTTACCCAGGGGCCAATAATCCACCGACCGGCCCTGCTGTTTCCTGTTGTCGGATTTACATGAAAAGATTCCTGGAAACCAGAATTTATGGTGCAAAGTTACAAAAGTGAAACACTCAGCGGGAATGTTCCACCCGTTTCCATAGTAACTGCTCCGCATTTAGAATTGGCTGCTGAGCGCTGGATAAAGTCACGCGGTTTTGTTGCAGATGTGAAGCCTGATGTGGCTTCGTCCGGAGATCGGCCCCCAATCTGATGCTGAAAACAGAAGGGGATTCGGCTCCATTTGGACGCTTCGCGGGTTTTCTGGGACTGGGAGAGAATCCTCCGCTAACCCCCCCCCCACACACCAGAAATCAGCGATCAATATCCAGCACATAGAGACCCGGAATCTGCCGGCAGATCGGCCCCATTCGGCCCCCGTCTAGTCGTCCGTTTCTGCTGCTGAAACCTTAATCAGTCGTTGATATCGTCTTAGATTCAGGAGCCGTATGTCTATCCCATGCATGTTTAATCCCCTCACTGTATTACCCTCTACCACCTCTGCTGGGAAGCTGTTCCATCTATCTGCCTCCCTCTCAGTAAAGTAAAACTTCCTTCCATTCCATCTCAGTCTCTGACCCTCTAGTGTTAGATACCGGTCTCTTGTTGTAATTTTTCTCCTCCTTTGATATAAACTTCCCTCCCGTCCTTTATTAATTCCCTTTATGTATTTAAATATCTCTCTGCTCTCTCTCTTTATTCTCTCTTCCTCTCTCATCCCTATCTCTTCTCTCCTCTGTCTATTCTCTCTCTCTTCCTCTTCTGTCCTCTGTCTATTCTCTATCGTCTCTTCTTTCCTCTGTCTCTTATTTATTTCCTCTCTCTCATCTATTTCTTCTCACTCTCCTCTTTCCTCTGTCTCTTCTCTCCTCTGTAAGGTTCTTCTGAAGTTTGGGTAATTCCATGTGATTTAAAGCGGCGTCAGTTAATTGCTGCGTGTTACACGCGTGTCCTGCGGCGACACGCAGAGTGAATCCTCCTTCCATTCCGGAGTAAAATCCTCATTAATACAAAAGAACAAAAAACCCCGATAACAATAACGTGTTTTTAGTTCTTAACACTTAATACGCGGCAGAAAAAAACAAAAAACAGGATGAATCCGGAAATTCCATTTCTGTAAATCTCTATCTTTATTCCATTTTAACCCCGCGCTGTCCGGTGCGTTTAACTCTCCTCTAATCTGAAGGTTCATTTTGTTAGATTTTTTTCCAGATTTTGGATTAATAATGTGGGTTTTTTTCTCTTTTTTTGGGTGATATTTTCGCTCATCATCTGTCGAAACCTTCATCTCCGAATCCCAGCCCCCCGCCTCCTTACAGATTCAGCGTGAAATACTTACACTCCGTTTCTTGCTTTTTTTTTTTTTTTTTGTTAGTTTTTCTTAAAGGGGAGAGACGAGGAGATGATGGGTTTTTTCCGCTGCTGTAGGAAGACAGGAGAGATGATAGCGTGAAAAAAAACAAAACACAAAAAAAACCCGTTCCACAGGAGAAGGATGGCTTTCACCCACTCGCACATGATGGCATCCAGACGGCACCCGCAGAGCAGGCTGATAATCGAAGTGGACGAGTACAGCGCCAACCCGACCCAAGCCTTCACCTTCTACAACATCAACCAGGGCCGGTTCCAGCCGCCCCACGTGCAGATGTGAGTATCGAACCCCCCCGGACCCCCGCGGCGTGTGCCAAACGGGGACTTATAGTAATATCGTGAAGTGTCATTGTGTAATTGTATAGCGCCAACAGAGTCTGCAGCCATGTACAAAGACAGTTATAGAGAAAGCTGAGCAGCAGAGCTTACACTCTAAAGGGTATAATAAATACAATGTAGCAGAATCACCAAAGCCACGCAGTATCTATCCATCTATATATTTATCTATTATCTATTGATCCATCCATCTATCGGGGTCTCAGCCCCCCGTACATTGTCTCATATGGAACCAGCATTAAGCCGATATTTATCGCTGCCGATTCCGCTTTTGTGGCAGCCGCAGGAAATAATTTTTATATATAAAAGGCGATCGATCTCTCCCGGAACGGGCTGCTGTCTGTGCGTTTATTGCGTGAATAAATTTTCCATAATTTGGGTAAAATAGTTGTTCGCTATCAAGCTGATTTTTTGGGGTACCTTGTTTTTTTTTGCTATCATTTATTTCCCGTCGGTTGTTATTTTACAGAATACGCTTTCTTGTTTTTTTTTCTCTAGAAGTAACAGATGTCACGAAACGCTTTGGATATAATGGATAATTTATGAGTTTAGTTGTTATTAATGATAAACATAAAACAGGACGGGGGGGGCATCCGTTATACAGACCTCAGTTTTTTGGGGGGCGCCAGGAGCCTCCGTATCGAGAGAATTTATTTTAACGCTGAATATTGCTTGAATTACAAAAAAAATATGGAAAGCAAATTTAAAATAAGTTACACATTTTTATTTTATTCATTATTTATAAAAAAATAAGGAAAACGCTGTAATTTAAACACATTTTGTTTCATTAAGCTTAATAATTCTTCATATTTTAGTATACATTTTATAATTTATGATAAACATAGGGAAAAGTATTTTTTGGCGTGAGCAGATACTAAGGAGGAAGTTCAGCAGGAAGTAGATTCCGCACGAAAAATGCTTCCCCCAGTCGATGGAAACAGAAAATGCAATTAAACAGATAAATAAAATATGGATTATTATTAATTATTATTAGCACTTTTAATGTAAAGAAACCTTATTTTTATATTTTATTTTGCAATAATTAATTATTCCCTTCCTCGAAACCCTAAATGATACAAACGTAGCAAAAAAACTTAGTATTGTTTTTACTTTCCTCACCCCTTGACCTGCACATTAGTAACAATCATTGTTTTCATGACTTTTTTCTCAAATAGTTTAACATCCTATTATCACCCGCTAATGTCCGTTCAACTCGTTGCCCCCCCTCTCCCAAATATCGTTGGTAATTTAATTGAATTTTTTTATACAGGAAAGTGAATTTTCTCAGAGAAATCATAATTAATGATGTCACGGCACGGAGCGCCGCGATCGTCTCAATTCACACTAATTAAAACCCGACACGCTTTATGGTAACCGAGGGGAATTAACACCTAGAATTTCTTGATCCTTAATGGGCTCATATATTATATATTCTCAAGTACCTGACTGCTCGCCATTTTCACGGGGAATACTTAATTGTCATGTGACGCAAAAACTCATGGATTTAAATCTCAAATGCTTCTTAAATAATTCTGGATTGTTTTTATATTTTTAAATCTGTTTATTTGCTGAATGCAAATACCCCCCCCATCTTATCTTTTCCATCTCTGTACTCTAAATAAACCCAAGAAATGTATTAGAAGAACCCCCCTTATATGCATGTCATGGGAGAAGCCATCTTGACCCCCTGTTTTCAGGGTCTGCATGATTATTCCTCCCCATTAAGTTCTCTCTCCTCTACTCATAAGGTGCCAATTGTTGCCGATTGGTTCAGGCAGCCTTTGTAAGGGAGGGAAAGAACGGGGGGCTCAGCCCACTTGCGGGGAATGCGGCGATCAGCCGGGGCCTTCATCCACAAATTGCCCTATTTTCTATTGATTTATTTCGGTTTTGTAGCCGGTTTCCATGACGTGAGCTGCAGCGTCAGGGGCGTAAGTGAGGGGTTCCGATGGCGGTTGGCCCAGTGGGCCGGTTGGCCGGTGCAGCATTGGGCCTTATAATGCGCGATATTTAGGGTTGCCATTTTTCTTGCAAAAAAATACTGGCAGTGCTAATTTGCATAATTAATTATATATGTGTGACATCACAGAAACATAATGTGCACCTACCCCCCCCCCAATATTTCCTGTCACAGAAACATAATGTGCACCTACCTTCCCTCCAATATTCCCTGTCACAGAAACATAATGTGCACCTACCCCCCAATATTTCCTGTCACAGAAACATAATGTGCACCTACCTTCCCTCCCAATATTCCCTGTCACAGAAACATAATGTGCACCTACCTTCCCTCCCAATATTTCCTGTCACAGAAACATAATGTGCATCTACCCCCCAATATTTCCTGTCACAGAAACATAATGTGCACCCCCCCAATATTTCCTGTCACAGAAACATAATGTGCACCTCCCCCCCAATATTTCCTGTCACAGAAACATAATGTGCACCCCCCCAATATTTCCTGTCACAGAAACATAATGTGCACCCCCCCAATATTTCCTGTCACAGAAACATAATGTGCATCTACCCCCCAATATTTCCTGTCACAGAAACATAATGTGCATCTACCCCCCAATATTTCCTGTCACAGAAACATAATGGGCACCTACCTTAGCTCACTTTTATCAGTGCAGGCAGGAGCTGGGACATAAGGCCTTTTCCTCCGAATCCACAGGCAGTGAGCTTCCACAGGCCGGCCAGTCTGCGGATGCTGCCAGACTCCAGACCACTGGAGGAAGTGATGTCATGAAATTAAACATCACTTCCCCCCAGCGCTCAGCCTCCGCCAATCACCCTGCAAAAAATACCGGCCATTGCATTGCCAGTGTTTTTAATATACGGATACCGGCAGGGTGCTCTAAATACCAGCTGTGCCGGTGAAATACTGGCCAGGTGGCAAACCTAGCGATATTATGCATTATAACTTTAACATTATTTATATCTTCTCAGGCCCGTAACTGCCAAATATTATTCAAGTTTTAAAACCCCGCTGAGGCTGCCTTAATTCAAACTCTGCCCAGAAATACGTTTTTAATCGTGTGAAACGTTACCTTATTTTTTCAGGGAATGCTTAACTGTCATGTGATACAAAGACATGCAGGCTGTTGCTATAAAAACTGAAAAAAGTGATTAAATATTCAGAGGAAAGAATAAAATAACAGATCTGAGGTTTCTTTGTTTCGTGTGATAGAATTAGAGTGTAATTAATGTTTAAGTGGAACAGAAATATTTCATTCAGAAATATTTCAAGTTGTTTAAGTAATTTTGGTAACTCCTGGGACGTTACATCCTGGTGGGCCGATTATTCCTGGAGATTACTGGATGAATATTTTCAAGTTGTCATATAAGAGAATAATAATAATAGCAACGATAATAATAACAACAATAGTAACAATAACAGTAATGGTAATAATAATAATAGCAACAATAATAGTAATTATAATAATAGTCATAATAATAATAATAATAGTAGTAATAACAATAATAGTAATAATAGCAACAATAATAACAATAATATTAATAATAATAAAAATAGTAACAATAATAGTAATGGTAATAATAATAACAATAGCAACGATAATAGTAATTATAATAGTCATAATAATAATAATAGTAGTAATAATATATAGTAGTAATAATAACAATAATAGTAATAATTGCAACAATAATAACAATAATATTAATAATAATAAAAATAGTAACAATAATAGTAATGGTAATAATAATAACAATAGCAACGATAATAGTAATTATAATAATAGTCATAATAATAATAATAGCAGTAATAATATATAGTAGTAATAATAACAATAATAGTAATAATAGCAACAATAATAACAATAATAAAAACAGTAACAATAATAGTAATATTAATAATAGTAATAGTAATAAAATATAGTAATAATAGTAATAGCAACAATAATAGTAAGAATAATAATAATAGCAACAATAGTAACAAAAACAATAATAGTAATAATAATAACAATACTAACAATAATAGTGATAATATTAATAATAATAGTAAGAACAACAATAATAACAATAATAGTAATAATAACAATAGTAATACTAATAATAGTAGTTATAAAATATAGTATAATAGTAATAATAATAATAACAGTAAAAATAATAGTAATAATAACAACAAAAATAATAACAGTAATAATAATAATGGTAATAATGATATATTTCAGAACTGATTCTATGCTGTCCTGTACTTTCTCTTTCTTGCAGGGTGGACCCCGTACCCCATGATGCCCCCAAACCCCCAGGATACACTCGATTCGTCTGTATTTCGGACACCCATTCCAGAACCGACCTCATCCAAATGCCGTACGGCGATGTTTTAATTCACGCCGGAGACTTCACCGAGCTGGGACTCCCGAGCGAGGTCAAAAAGTTTAATGACTGGCTTGGTGAGTGTAACACGGAGGGTCCCGAATACTCAACAACGCAGCAGCTGCTGAACGACCCCCGATAGGAGGCAGAAGAAATTTGGTGAAAATCTAATTGCTTAAAAAAATAATAAGAAGAATTAATCATAATAATTCATTATTTTCCGATCGCTGACTGGTTTTTTTCTTTTAGGAAGTCTCCCCTACGAGTATAAAATCGTCATCGCGGGAAATCACGAACTGACCTTCGACCACGAATTCATGGCCGACTTAATCAAACAGGATTTCTATTACTTTCCTTCGGTTTCGAAACTGAAACCGGAAAATTACGAAAATGTCCAATCCCTCCTAACAAACTGTATCTATCTCCAAGATTCCGAGGTCACCGTCCGAGGATTCCGGATATACGGATCACCATGGTAAGCACTGCGTAAATTGTCTGCGCTATATAAATAAAAGATAATAAAAATGATGGATAATAATAAAATGTAATAATAATAATTTCAAAAGATAATAATAGTAATACTACTACTACTAATAAAATATCGCAATAAAATATAATAATAATAATAATAATAATAAACGTTAATAATAATAATAATAAAAGATAATAATAATATAATAATAACAATAATAATAAAATATAATAATAATAAACGTTAATAATAATAATAACAACAATAATAATAAAATATAATAATAATAACAATAATAAAATATAATAATAATAATAATAATGGTAAGCAAGCCAAACGTAGTAAAACCAACATCATTTAATGAGGACACCCAAGAATATGTTGTTTCTGTAACAATACTGCGGGTACCGAGCGTCAGCGTGTCGGCTGCTGATGTTTCGTATAATGTATTACTTAATAAAAATGTTAAATTCACTTTCTTACGCCCGGCGCCCACCTGAGAAAATGTTTATTCATCGGACGGATGTTTCCGCAGGCTTCTGGGGGAGAATATCTCTTACTTTTTTATATGATGAGATGCGAAATTTATTATCACGTTGATATAAATGTGTCACTCGTACGGGGGAAATGATGCCGCGGGCATATAGGCAAATTCCGGACAACATATGAAACTTCAATATGTTTGTCTTTGTCCGCCCCGGGGGAAATATAGAATTTGTCGCATTAATAATTCGTTGTTTGGCTGTTGATGTGTTTTTTTATGAATTGTTTTATATTTTCAGAATGTAAGAACATGAGAGTTGTAGAGAAGTAGTCAACTAAAGTCCCCCCCCCAAAATTCAGAACATGAAAGCCAAATGCCCCTTACCCTATTCTAAAACAATCAACACGTGGGGCACGTTACCCACCTGTGTTAAAGTATTTTATTAAAATAAAGCAGAGAAAGAAAAGTTGGTTTTGTTGAAGTTGGAGGTTTCGAGCTCCTAGGGGGCGGGGTTAGTGAGCTGAGCACTAATCAAGTTGCAGCTCTGTATTCTGTCAGACTGGGCTAAAAACATTTAAAGGAAGAGGCATACTTTAACCCTTTGCTGATCGTTTAAATCACATACTCAGACGCTGTCACTTTCCTGGTGGCTCCTGTGATGCACAAAATCGCTCCCCGACTCTGCTGTTTGCTGCAATTTTTATTTTATTAGTTTTATTTTAAATGATCTTCTGTACGTTTCCCAGGTGTCCTCAGTGCATCCTAATGGGAACTTGGAAAGTTCACTCAGTCATCACTCAATGCACTCAGCCTGTCACTCTGTACACTCAACCTGTCACCCAATCCACTCGGCCCGTCATTCTGTGCACTCGGCCCGTCACTCAATGCACTCGGCCCGTCACTCCATGCACTGGTGGCACCACGGACACTAGTGCGTTGTGGGGGCGCTATCCATGTTTTCAGATACACTGTTATAGTTGGGGGATTCTGGGGCTTCCAGCCGGGTAACCAGTACCATTTTAGCTGATATCTGTATTACCCTTTAATGCCCCCCCACCCCATATTGTGCCCCAAAGCCAAAATCTATTACAATGCGAGGTCGTGACATGTGGCCCCTGCCCATGCGTAGCCAAGGACCCCTGAGTGGGACTCCCCGGCACTAAGATGAGTCTGGACTCGCATTTCTATTTTTTATTCTTTTCTCCTGACTCCGTCTCGTGCCGCCTGGGGAGCTCAGCGGGGATTATCTCGGGATTTTTATCACGGAACGCGGGCGACCATTTCCCAGAAGTGAAAAAAAAAACAAAAAAACTGGGGGATTTTCATTTGTTTTATCTCTGTGTAGAATTTCAGTTTTTTGTACTTCTCCTCCGTGGAGCTTCTCTCCGTTATATGATTTTTTGTCTATTTATCCTGCCTGGCAGTAGATTGTCAGCTTTTCTACCAAGGGTCAGTGTTTGGGGTGGTATTCGGGTTCTTTGGGGGTAGATTCATTTTGGGGAGAAATGGTGCAGCCGCTCTGGAGATGCCCTACTTCTTTGGTCCTGTTTGGCTATTGTACTGCGCTACGGAGTGAGATGGTGCTATATAACTGCAAAAAATAATAATAGGATAGAAACAGAGAACCTGCCGGCAGATCGGCCCCATCCGGCCCCCGTCTAGTCGCCCTACCTGCAGGTGGCTTATCAATCTGTGGATGGATACTTCTGGATACTTTGTATCTATTTGGATCATTAGAAATATTGTAGGGAATGGTAAAGTTTGGGAAAGCTGCAGTTGCCCCGGGGGGCCAGCCCCGGACATGGAGTTTTTAGGCAGCATTCAGGGGGAATTTTCGAATTCATTTTTTTCCCGTGGGTTCCTCTCTTTTTTTTTTTTGACGTTCTAATTTTCAACTAAATGAGACATCTGTTTCAGGGAAGAAAAATTTGCTATGGTTGCCATAGTAACTATGAATCTGTATGAAATTTATTCTAATGGTTACCTCGGTGGAGGCGATTCTCAGCACAAATCCCGAATAATCAGTTTTTACCTCCATTTTATTATCTCGTAGGCGGGAATATTCTATAAAGTGATCTGATGTTAATGTATAACGGGGCGGAATAACCACATAATGTCATAGAAGCAATCTATTAACGGTCAATCATACCCCTGTCTGTCTGTCATAATCTTAAGCACGGCAATGTTTTACCCCAGTCTTAGGGTAAAAGGGCAGATTCTCAAGATTTTTTACCCAGTCTCAGGGTCTCGGGGTAAATGGGCAGATTCTCAGGGTTTTTACCCCAGTCTCAGGGTCTTGGGGTAAATGGGCAGATTCTTAGGATTTTTAGCCCAGTCTCAGGGTCTCGGGGCAAATGGGCAGATTCTCAGAGTTTTTACCCCAGTCTCAGGGTCTTGGGGTAAATGGGCAGATTCTCAGTCAAAAGCCGATTCCATACTCTCCTCTGATTTAATGATATCTGAGCGTCCCGATTGGTGCTTTTCTCCCTGCTTTATCACAGCTGGAATCCCTGCTTGAATACAGGTGACTCCATTCAGAATATGTTTACCTCCCGACCAGTCCTGGTTTCCATAACGACCGTGAATCTCCGTAAAAGCACACTAACGTCTTTCTGTCTATTTTCTGACGTGTAACTAAAGAATTGCCCCCTCCGCAGGCAGCCCTGGTTCTACGGCTGGGGCTTTAACCTTCCCCGGGGTCAGGCCCTGCTGGACAAGTGGAACCTCATCCCCGAAGGCACAGATGTTCTTGTCACCCACGGGCCGCCATTAGGTAAGGAATCGGAGCTATAAATGAGTTGGGTGTTTAGAGCGCGAGGATCCGGGGTTCCGGAACGTTCTATTCTTCTCTGGCAGCTGCTCCTGAGACGGATGATAAATTTGGATGCGTAGAGAACGAGCTCCGAGCGACTAATTACGGCTCCATTCACTGCACGCTAATGATACGAGGGAAACGATCCCGCGCAGGCACGGCCAGGGTTTATCCTATCGCTAAAAGCGACCCTATCAGTGCTGGAGGGATCTGCAGCCCCAAAAGGATCTGACGCGGGGGGAAGGTGCTTTGTATGGGTTTTAGAAGAACGTGCTTTTACGTCTCTTTTGTTACTTATTGTAACAAACCTTAATCAGTCGTTGGTCTCGTCTTAGATTCAGGAGCCGTATGTCTATCCCATGCATGTTTAATACCCTCACTGTATTACCCTCTACCACTGCTGCTGGGAGGCTGTTCCATCCATCTACCACCCTCCCAGTAAAGTCCATTCCATCTAAGCCTCTGCCCTGATGAGGTCATTCTGTTGCTGGGGTAAATTGTAACGCATTCTGTGCACTTTAAGGATTTTTAGACTGGGTCCCGAAGAAACTGCAGAGAGTGGGATGCGTGGAGTTACTGAACACCGTCCAGAGGCGGATACAGCCGCGGCTTCACGTGTTCGGTCACATACATGAAGGTAAGGAACCCACATACATGTTCCGCCGGCTCCAAACCAAGAACCGGTTACAGTTGTGCCGATTTCTGTGGCAGAGTCTGACGCGCATGGGCTGGGCGAGCAAAGGGAGGCCTTAACGTCCCTGTTAGTAAAGTATCATCGGGTCTCCGGATTACCCAATTACCTGAATAACTGATTTAAAGGTAACTCATTATGGCATTGTCAGCGACAATCGGGCTGAAAAGGTCCCAGAAGCCATGAGTTTCAGCGCTTACTCATCGTGCCCAGCCCCCGCTCACTCGCGCTGAGTTCTGATGCAGGTCGTGGTTTAGCTGGGATGCAAGGAAACCCTCACCAGGCTGCCCCCAAGGGCCGTTACTCAGGATTTTGACACCTGCGACCCGGTGGCTCGAGCGCAAACCTCACCTCGCTGTGCCTGGGGTAGTTGCTGCCCCTCTTGCACCGTGGAAGGTAGAACCCTGATAACTAGAACCAGGTCAGCCGCCCAATGGGATTTGATTAAAATTAACCCCCGAGTGCCGCGAAACCAAATCTGCTGAGCGGTAGGTTCTCCTCTGGTGGCGTTTCTCCGGTGATACATTGTTTCTGATTCCAGGATACGGCGTCATGGCTGACGGGACCACCACGTATGTGAATTCCTCGGTATGTACTGTGAACTACCAGCCTGTGAACCCCCCGATAGTCATCGATTTGCCAACCCCAAGAAACACGTGATTTCAACGAACGACGTTATTTGCTCTCAGCGGGACTACGGAAGACTTTATCTCCGAATCGGTGGCCGGCGTTACGCGGTATAATAACATCGCGCCATCGCCTGCACGTTTCCAGAAGTACTTACCAATCACCAGGATAACAGGATTTTTATGGGGGGGGCTGTCCCGGATTATTTATGGTCTGGTTATTCTGAGATAAAAAAGAAAAAAAGATTAAATTATCCAGAAAAAAAACAAACTTTTTACATTTATTTTTCATATTCTTGGTGAATTTTCAGCCAAACCGTCAGATTTTTAACTGGATGATGAGTCTTCTTCAAGGAGATAAACAGATAAACCCAGACCCCTTGGGCCGTCGATGGCACCATCAGTTCCCTTCTCGTTACAACAAAAACAAAAAAACAACAAAAAAAAAACATTTTTTCTTAAGGACAAAACTAAATAAATAAAAATCAAAATGAAACAAAAAGCACATCTTGCAGATTTCTTCGTCCCAAATGATGCTGCAGGAACTTTCTGGATCGTTGATGAAAAAAAAAGCACAGTAACTGGAATACAAAAAGAAACAAGTTTTACATGTTTTGGGTAATGAGCTTCTGGCGTGGAAATTGATATATAAATTATTTAACTGCCTCCGGGCGGATGGGGTTGACGCCGTTTTCTCTCCATTTAGTAGTTCATAAATCCATTTTTTCTTCATATACACACATTGCAAACTGGCCTCTCGTCTTATGAATTCCCTGAGCTGGGGGTTTCGGGCTCCGTGGCCCCCAATAACCCCTCTGCTGGGTGATGTCAAAACTTGAGAGATTATCGCTCTGTTTGGTTTTTATTTTGTTTGTTGATTCTAAATGTTTTTTTTGTTGCTTTCTTTTAAATTATGGCATATGTTGTATGTAAATAAAATTGTGTTCCAGGCAAGTATCTGAGAGTCTTTTAGTTTATCACAGTTAAGTGTGAATCTCATTACTGCCAAGTGTCTCTGTTTAGTTCAGACAGTCCCTCTCCCAAATACCTGTGCCTCTCTCTCCTCTGACAGCCACCTTTCCTCTCGTGATTCCCTCTTTCCTCTTGTGGTCCCTTCTTTCCTCTCTTGTTCCCTTCTTTCCTCACTTGATTCCCTCTTTCCTCACTTGATCCCCTCTTTCCTCTCGTGATCCTCTCTTTCCTCTCGTGATTCCCTTTCCTCTTGTGATTTCCTCTTTCCTCCCTTGATTCCCTCTTTCCTCTTGTGATTTTTAGATATCCCTACACGTATATAGCTCTCTGTTCCAGATGCCCCGTCTAAAGAACAAACTCCTATCATTAGAGTTAAAGCGCCCGACGCACGGAGCCGTTTCAATGGAGAACGGCTGAATCTGAAAAATAAAAATTTCAATTAGAATTTTTTAACATTCTCTCACTGTTTTGATTCGAACCAGTGGAATAGAAAGTGTTCCAGAATCCACCCCCCCCCCGACTCCAGATGGAGACAGGCAATTAAAATGCAAATTTAAAATGCAGCAGGTTTAACACAACTTCCAAGAATAGATCGGAACTTATTTAAGTAAACGCAAAGATGGAACTGCCCGAAAAAAAAAACAAAAAAACCCCCCAGCTAAATGCTGTCATTTCTAGAACTGCAGTCTGCCCCCCCCCAAAGTTATTTACAATAATTCTAGGTATATTTGTGACATCATGAGAAATGTCATGGTCTATATGACAGCATCAACATAAAAGATTTATTACTTGTCTAGATTCAATTTATCAACGCGATAACATTTTTTAAATTTATTTTAAGAAAATATTTTATTTTTATATTTTCAAAAAAAAAAAGTTGGTATTAAAAAATTAATTGGTAATAAATTGGTTTGTACGTTAATTACATGTTACGGGGTATAAAGGATCAGTGAAATCTTAGTCTGGCTTCGGTATACGCCGAATACTTTACGTATTTGGTATTTAAACTCAGATTTATGTTTTCTCCGGCAAAAAAAACAGACAGAACATGAAATGTTTGTTTAATTATAGTTTTGGAAACTCCACATGAAGTCCGTCGTTATTCAAGCCGCTCTAAGCTAAGAATTGAGACGTCTTCGCCGAAATGTTTTTGCGGATACAAATAATAGGAGGCGATCGCGGTTAGAGCGCCGTTAATGGCCGGGACGCGGGGGATTCTTTTCAGCTCCTTGTAACGATCGGATGAGAAGAACAGATGCTCGGTGACAGAACACGCTGGAAATGGAGGTTTTTTGTTAGGCTGAGTGGAATGCTAAAATAATTGTTGATTTGGTTCTCCAGGCAGCAAGGCTTCATGCCCTAGAGGGAGAGGATGGTAGAGCAAAAAAAAGAAATCTTGACTCTAATGAAATATTTACAGCCTTTCCCATCAAAAAAGGATACAGAAAAAAACGGCAATTCCTTCCAACAATCGCAAGACGGAGTTCAAGCCGAAAAAGCGTCTGTGAAGTTATTTCATTCTAATAAAGTGTCTGATAGCATAGAGAATGCATACCTTCCAAGTGCCCCTGTGTAGTTGGTCCAGTCACTCCTTGGGCCCCAAACTCCTGTGCCTTTCTTTCCTCCTCTGTGCCCCTCTTTCCTCACCTGTGGGCTTCTTTCCTCCCCTCACGCCCCTCCCCCATGCCCCTCTTTCCTCCATGTCCCCCTCTCTCCTCCCCGATGCCCCTCTCTCCTCCCCTGATGCCCCTCTTTTCTAGGAGGTCAGAATGTTTACTGGGTATAAGGGGATCGCAGGGTTCTACAGCCCTAATAATGTGTATAGAAACAGCAGGAAACGGCATTATAAATTAAACAGGGTAAATAAACCCCATTATTCTTCTTTTACATGCCCCGCCCAGTTACACAAATAACCCCGCCCCAGTCACAACTCTAACCACGCCCCCTAAAATAAAAGTGCCCTTGTTTCTCCACTTCAAATTAAGACAACCCGTGCTTTAATAAAATATTTTATCCATATATATATATATATTATTAATAAAATAAATTGAACAAATATATACCGGTATATAGTTTTAAGCATTTTCCAGAAAATATTCTTAAATAAATGCACAGCATTTCAATAAAAGCGATTTTTTTAATACTTAAAATTGACACACAAATTCAAACAGTGAAAGAAATTATTTAAAATATTATGTATTGAAGATAATCACCTGCGGTGCTCTTCGGATCGTTCAAAACCATTTATAAATACTTTAATTTGGGGTAAAAAAATAAAAAAAAAATAAAAAAAAATTTCCCTGAAAAAGACAAAGCAAACAATTTTTTTAATGCTCTGTAAAAATGATGAGCTCCGGGTATCCTGGCGGAATTCGGCGCCGCTGATTCCTTTGTTTAGCCGATTATTCTATAAGCCATACGATAATTTCCTGCTTCAACAACTTCAATTTCAACTCTATTATTTTCTCTCATGCATGTAAATATTTTTTTTTTCTTACTTCAGACAAAAATATGAAGATGATCTTATTGTGTAACGCTCAACCGCCCTAAATTGAATCGTAATGAAATGATGTGGCACATTCTGAGAAAAAAAAATAAAAAAAATACACATTTTTCGGAACGAAGGAGTCGGGAATTTGCCGAGCCTTCAGTAACTGATGCTGCCTTTTAAATTCAATTAAATGTGTCTATTAGTTATATTTTTATACAAAATTAATTCATAAATACATGCTGAATTTATTTTTAGCTGTCAGAGTTTCATTATAAACAGATTACCTTCTAACCTGTTTTATCGCTAAAGAAAATTCCAAATTTGAAATTATTTGCTAATATTTCAGGAATGTAATAAATTACGAAGACTCAGAATTAAAAGTAAATTCTCTTATTTTTAAGGAAAATAAAATCTCTGGGTTTTTCTCGCGGATCTGTGAGGTCGGTTTTGGGTAACGGAGAGCAAATGACCTCACTTCCTGTTAGCCTTTGGGTAATACAGAGACTGTGATCTCACTTCCTGTATTCAAATTGACATCCTGCGCTTCCTGTGTGTTGAATATAACCTCGGTATCCCATCCCTTCCCACCGACCTCTTACGACTAAATTTCACTGGATTTGCATTTTTTTAAATAAAATATATATATTCTGTTTTTCTGTTCTGTGGTTGACAGGCAAGAAAAATGATTTTTCTCCCCCGTATTTTAATTAACTGTGATTATTTTCCAGTTAATCTAATATACGGTTCTACTTCACTAAATTCATTCAATTTTTTATTTATATATATTTTATTTTATTTTTTTACATTTTTTATCTTGGATTTATAGAAACTTGAAATTATTCTCATTACTTTTGTCTGATTGCCCTAATTAGGAGAGTGGGGGGGTGGGGTGGGGGGGTGTTTGTGCCCGTTAGCGCTGAATGTAATGTCTGTAAAAACACTTATTGCTTTAGTTACTAATGTTACTTATTAGACTGTAGTTCATGAGCCGCGTCCGGACTTCATATCCCGCTGGAGGGATCATCGTTTACGGAATTCATCAATTTAAAGAAAAAAAAATGAAAACGTGGCGCGTCCCCCGCTAACAGCGCTGTATACAGACCAGCGTAGGTGGTAATCGATGCGCTTTATCGGAGAAACTCGCTCAAAAAGTCATTGTAGGATATTTTGGACTCCAAGTCTTTGTCGAAGTATCCGGCGATGTGGAAGAATTCGTCTTCGGATAGATTTATTCCAAACTTTTGTAAAACCTGCAAATAAATAACAAAAAAATAAAATAACAAATAAACAAACAAATAAAATAAGTAACTTCAGTAAAATAAATAAATTAAATAAATAACAAAAACAAAATAAGTAACTTAAATAAATAAATAGATGTCCACATAAAGTCGCACAGTTTTGTCCTGGTTGCGTCCCCACCGTTGGCAGGACTAGGACAAAACTGGGCGGGGCTAACATCGTCCAGGATCACATGTCTTTTTGTGGTTCCCCTATTAAAAGAGCACTATAGAGTGGCCCCGAAATAATGCAACTTAAGATTTTTCTGAGGTCCATTCACATTTCTAGGAGCTTCTCTGTGAACAGACATGATGTAGAAATATTTCAGGGTCATTAGCTCCGGGCCTCTCCCCACCTCTCCCGCGTGACGGATTCCGATGTGGGTTTGTTTTTTGGGCACAATTAGGAAACGGTGGGAAATTGGTTAAATTGAAAAGATCCCCCCCGATTTTGCTGCTCCGGACACCCCCTACGCAGAGGCGCGTTACCTGTTTGAAGTCTGGGATGGTTATATACCCCGTCCTGGGGTCATCGCAAGCCACGAAGGCTCTTCTCATCGGCCTCCAACAATCCCGTATCTTGGGCTGAATTCGGAGCATGGCTTCCAGGAACACCGGCCCCTGCGCTCCCGAACTCATCTGCAAACGCAAACAGAGACTCGCTCGCTCACACTCACTTTATTAAAAAAAACAGGGAGCTACAATTGGCCCTCTCATTGGCCCTAGCGATGGGGTACCCCTGAGGGCCCTTTTCTGGACTTTGGAGCCTTGTGGCCACATCGCATGCTGCCTTAAGGTTTATACTGGGGGCCATGAGTAGCGTTCATAATTGGGTCCCAATGGGCTCCCTCAACTCAGGAAACTTAGGGACAGAAGTTGAGTGTCGTTTAAGACCCTCTTGGACCTGGAAGGGCCCGGTCGCGTCAGAAGGTGGGGGACAGAGGGGCCCCCCAAAATAATACCCTAAATATGATTGCTGCGGACGCCCCCTGCCAGGGTCCCACACAGTGACACCACGTTTGGCTAGAATTATTATTATTGATATTTTGATGATAATTGTTACTTAGAGGGTCTCTCTCTCGGGGGGGGGGATCTCTTTCGGATGTGACCGCGCTCACTTACCGGGACCCGGGGCCTCGGCAGCTTCATCCTCCGTGGGAAAGTTGCCTCTCGTGGCTTTTGGGCGAAGACCAGATTCCGGAGAAAGTCGGAATAAGAGAACTTTCCATTGTTTCGCGAATCGTATTTGGTTAATAACCGGTGAAGGTCGTCTGAGGTCAGATCCACGCCGAACCGACTCATCACGTCTGGAAGAGACGGCAACACGGAATTCAGTACTGTGCGTCACGGTATATATATGTACAGTTTGTTTTTGGGTGTGGTTAGAGGCGGGACTATCTGTGTAACTGGGTGGGGCACTTAGAAGAAGAATAATCTTATTTACCCCGTTTAATTTATAAAGCCGTTTCCTGCTGTTTCTATACACATTATCGGGGCTTTTAGGGCTGCAGAACCCTGTGATCCCCTCATACCCAGCAAACATTCTGACCTCCTAGAAAAGAGGGGCATCAGGGGAGGAGAGAGGGGCATCAGGGGAGGAGAGAGGGGCATCCGGGGGGAGAGAGGCTTCAGGGGTTTGGGGCGAAGCATTTTCCTTGCACACTAGTAACACAGACCTATGAACTCTGTGACGGTCACTTCTCCGAGGCTCTCGGGATCTTTGGTTCTGCAGATTTTGTGAATTTTCTGCCAAACTTTTTGTAGATCAGTCCTGAGTTTGCTCTCCACTCCGTCACAATTCACAATCGGAGTGGAAAGAGGTCCGGCGGTGTGCGGCCTCGAAATACCGATCTGTAGAGACAGTAGTGAAGAGGGTGATGTGTGTCTGTGGAAGTTTTACCGGGTAGATAAGGTGGTAGAGGGTAATACAGTGAGGGTATTAAACATGCATGGGATAGACATACGGCTCCTGAATCTAAGACGAGATCAGGCACCAAGTACCTACGTTTGATTTATTTAACACGGGGGGTGCAGTTTTGGGGCGTCTGATCCCAGACATTGAGCCGGATTTGGGGCGGCCGTATCTCAGAGACCGATCCAGCTTCTGTTCGCCGCCTGAGTTTCGGGACGACGGGATTTCAGGACGGAACTTCTTCAAAAAATCACGATATTTGAGATTTCCGTACGGATTGAGCGGTAATGAATTCCACAGATTCTCAAACTGCAGAGAAAAGGGAATGAATGCGAGACAATAACCCCGGCACTGTATACAGTAATATAACCCCGGCGCTGTATACAGTAATATACCCCCCCAGCACTGTATGCAGTAATATAACCCCCAGCACTGTATACAGTAATATAACCCCCCCAGCGCTGTATACAGTAATATAACCCCGGCGCTGTATACAGTAATATACCCCCCCAGCGCTATATACAGTAATATAACCCCCAGCACTGTATACAGTAATATAACCCCCCCAGCGCTGTATACAGTAATATAACCCCCAGCGCTGTATACAGTAATATAACCCCCCCAGCGCTGTATACAGTAATATAACCCTGGTGCTGTATGCAGTAATATAACCCCCAGCGCTGTATACAGTAATATAACCCCTAGCGCTGTATACAGTAATAACCCCCCCAGCGCTGTATACAGTAATAACCCCCCCAGCGCTGTATACAGTAATAACCCCCCCAGCGCTGTATACAGTAATATCACCCCCCAGCGCTGTATACAGTAATATAACCCCCAGCGCTGTATACAGTAATATAACCCCCAGCACTGTATACAGTTATATAACCCCCAGCGCTGTATACAGTAATATAACCCCCAGCGCTATATACAGTAATATAACCCCCAGCACTGTATACAGTAATATAACCCCCAGCGCTGTATACAGTAATATAACCCCCAGTGCTGTATACAGTAATATAACCCCCCAGCGCTGTATACAGTAATATAACCCCCAGCGCTGTATACAGTAATATAACCCCCAGCGCTATATACAGTAATATAACCCCCAGCACTGTATACAGTAATATAACCCCCAGCGCTGTATACAGTAATATAACCCCCAGCGCTGTATACAGTAATATAACCCCCAGCGCTGTATACAGTAATAACCCCCCAGCGCTGTATACAGTAATATAACCCCCAGCGCTGTATACAGTAATATAACCCCCAGCGCTGTATACAGTAATATAACCCCCCAGCGCTGTATACAGTAATATAACCCCCAGCGCTGTATACAGTAATATAACCCCCAGCACTATATACAGTAATATAACCCCCAGCACTATATACAGTAATATAACCCCCGGCGCTGTATACAGTAATATAACCCCCCCGCGCTGTATACAGTAATATAACCCCCCCGACACTGTATACAGTAATAACCCCCAGCGCTGTATACAGTAATAACTGATCAGGGCTCAGAAAACAGAGCGAGAACTCATAAAAATGGCTAATATGCCGCGTTACATAACGGGGAGGAATAATGAGGAATACATATTCCTTATTTTAATAAGTTTGATAAAATCTGTTTATTTAGCGGATAGAACTGAAAGAAAAGGATTTGGAGAAGCTGACGGAGTTTTTATGAGAGATGGAACTCCGGCGAGGGCAGCGGATGTTTTACCTGCTCGTCTGTCAGAAGCAGAAAGTTCCTGCTGAAGGTTTCTCTGAAGTCCTCTTTGGAAATGACGTGAATGTTCGCGTAATCCCGCTCTGCGAACTCCTGCAGGATGGCGTCGGATCGAGTCCCGACTACCTCCTGGATGCGCGTCAGGATGTCCTTCGTCGTTAGTTTCTGGCTGGACTTCGGCCGGGTGGCTTTCTGCACTTTTTCGACCCAACTGGAGGCCGACTACAAAAACATATCAGAGATCGTAAAATATTCCAAGGACTCGTCAGGACCCGGCTGCCCCCCCCCCCATACGGAACCCGGAACCTTCTACAGGAGCGGCCCCCGAGACGCCAAATACTAACCCTTTAAGAAGATTCTACTTAGCGCCTCGTCAAATGTGTTGGCTCTAATACCGGTTGTCATGGAAACCTTGACTTGTCATTATTTAAAGATACACTTAATTGAGTCACCTGCATTCAAGCAGGGATATCAACCAATTACATACTGGGAGCAAAAGCACCGACTGGGGGTCTTATATATGATCCCAGCGGGGGGAGAATAGGAAGGAGTCAGATTGTGTGACCCCCAGTATCTGGGGGGCAAATCCTGAGCCTTCTCAGGTATGCCCATAAGACACAAAGCAAGATCTCTGTTTAACCCTTTAACAATCGAACAAAAATAAAATCAGCGAATACGGCATCAGGACAAAAAAAAAATTACACATAAATCCCCCCCCCCCGAATATTTCTCCTTAAATAACTATCCAGGCGGTAATAAAACAATTAGGGGTCCGCACTACCCCCCCCCCCGCATGCTTACAGCACCCGCTATGATCCATAAATTATCTTTCTGTTGTCTCTTTATTCCTCCCCGAACTAAATATTGAATGAATTGCCTTTTAAGCTGTCGGCACGTATTGTTCCGGAACGAGGCTTGACAGCGATTTATCGCTCCTCTATTTTTTGGGTTTCTTTTTAATAAAAGCCCACTTTCTATAAAAAAAAAATAACTATTCATCCTCTGTGTGCCTAATTGATGGCTACGGGTGAAATTGCTGCCTATCGTGTGAAATGCGTGGAAACGTCTCATGTGCCGGCGGTGGTCAGGGGGGGGGTTCGTACCTGCGCGGCGGGGGCTTTTCGTACCTGCGCAGCCGGCGCGGGGGGGTTGCGGAGGAAGGCTCTCCAGTCTATGGTGTGATCGGCGCGTGGAACCGCTTCCCGCAGGAGACGCTCGAATTGCTCGTCCGTGAGCTTAAAACAGAAACTGTCAAGAATCCTGCGCAGTTCGGGGGGCTTCACTGACCCCGCGGCGTCCGCATCAACCGCCGAGAACGCCTGCAAAACAACAAGAATAACATTATTTTCATCTGTCAATTTGGGGAGAAAAAAACGAATCTGTGGGTTTATTGGGTTAAATAAACTCTATGTTTACAGGAGAGCCTGGCATTGACTGGTTGGTTCAAATCTGTTGGTTATTAAGACACCGGCATTCTGTACTATTACACAGCAACAGAGAACCTATTAGCCCCATCCGGCCCCCGTCTAGTCGCCCGTTTCTCCTGCTGTAAAGACTCAAACCTTAATCAGTCGTTGGTCTCGTCTTAGATTCAGGAGCCGTATGCCTATCCCATGCATGTTTAATACCCTCGCTGTATTACCCTCTACCACCTCTGCTGGCAGGCAGCACCACTTATCTACCACCCACTCAGTAAAGTAAAACTTCTTTCCATTCCATGCCTTTGTGTTCCCTCTTGTTGCCAAAATGCGATGCAGGAAAGTTTTTCTTTTTAAATATAATTTCATATTTTCACCCAAATATTAAGAAAGAGGCAAAAAAAATTGTCCTGAGGGTTATGGGCATTTTTTTGTGAATTTCTTTATTCAATATGGTTTTTTTCTATCCTCTAAACTGCAAAATAAAATTAATTTTTCCCCCAAATCCTTCACAAGTCTATTTTCTGTTACTGGTGGTAAGGGAAGAATCCTAGAAAGGTTCCTTAGCGGACGTGCCGTCGTGTTGGACGCGAGACTAGCGGAGGGTTAGCGTCTGAGCGCTTTGGGCCGCGCCGGGGGGGTCTCACCTTGTACAGCTCGTCGTACGAAGCGGCTATGGCTTCTCTCAGCTTCCCGAGCGCCTTTGGGGGGCTGAGGTGGAGGAAGCGGTCGGGGGGGCCGCTGGGTTTCTGGCCGTACTTTGAAGCCCGTCCGTCGTCCACGACTCTGAGGAAATCGAAGTACGAGAACTTCCGGTCCCGGACTCTGATCCTCAACCTCGGGGAGAGAAAATAAAAGCATCCGGGGGATTTAGTCTGCCGACGCTCCGCCGGTAAAGCTGCTGTTCCACTTACTCTCCGGCATCCAATAACTAAGGAAATGCCGCGTTAGAAGCACCGGTCCCGCTGAATTTCCCAATCCATCCCACAAATAATAATGACAGCGTCCAAATTTTGAATTCTGCATACATTTTGCCGGGAACACTTTAAGTGTCATGTGATGCAAAAAGCAGGCGCTGATTGGTTGTTACCGTAGAAACTGTAAACAGCTTCATAAAAAGCCCTGTGTTGGTTTTTTTTGCGATTAAATATTCAGAGGAAACCGTAAAATGACGGATCTGCTTAAAGATGGGGCTTTAAGGGTATTAATCTGGGGTGACTGTGAGCTCTATAGCCCCCCTTTCCTTTTCCATTTAACCCTGTCATTGACAGCACCGAGCACACGAGTTAACTAAATGGAGGCGATGCGCTCACCTGCAGAGGAGGTTATCAAACTGATCGTCGTCCAGATAAAAGTTCATCTCCTCCAGCATGCGTCGGAAATCCTGGACGGTAATAAAGCCATCTTTATTTTTGTCCATTTTAGCGAAAGCCGCGGCGAAATCCTGGTAATATTCCCTGAATTTATCCCTGGGGAGGAAAAAACAGGAATCGATGAGGAGAATGGGAATAACTTGCTTGAATAGTTACTGAAGAAGATGGAACTCCAAGGCAGCTCAATAATAACAAAAAGTTTTACTTTACTGAGCGGGTGGTAGATAAATGGAACAGCCTCCCAGCAGAGGTGGTAGAGGGTAATACAGTGAGGGGATTAAACATGCATGGGATAGACATACGGCTCCTGAATCTAAGACGAGACCAACGACTGATTAAGGTTTGAGTCTTTACAGAAGGAGCAACGGGAGACTAGACGGGGGCAATTATTATTATTTATTTTATATATAGTGCTATCATACTCCGTAGCGCTGTACAATGGCAGGAGGGGCAGGAGTGGGTTTATTGCCCCGCCGGCATCTTACTTGATCTGCTGCTCGATGCCCCCGAGGTCCAGCGCTTTGGTCTGCCGCCTGTGAAAGGCCTCCAGGTCCTCGGTCATTTTTTGCTGCCCGCCGTAATGCTTTAGCAGAGATTCCCGGTTGTTGTCGGCGATGCGTTGGCTCGGACCGCCGTCCGCCGGAGCGAAATGAACGCCCAGCTTCTGGAGGAACTCCGCGTGGCCAAGGTGTCCTTTACCCTCCGGGTCGTACCTGCGCAAAACAAACATTTAAAGGGGCCGCACGTAGATATAATATCGGTGCCCAGACGTCTAAACCACGCGCAGACCCCCTTCGCTAAGCCAAACGCCGCACGATCCGCGTATATTTTACTATAAACCGGACAGACGGCCGTTTCTGCCATAATTCTAGAAGCGTCTCGAAAACAAATAAAGGCTCCGGATACGAAGCGGCGAGAAGCGATTAAAGCCCCGCTGTGTGCCGTGATTTAAAGCACAATCTACTCGACGCAGCGATCTCCCAGAAACATCAGAGACGCCTGGAACTATTCACGTTAAAACAGCATAGAATCCGTCTATCCGTCTACCTATCTGTCTTACACACGGTTCAAAAGTTTGGGGTCACTTAGAAATGTCCTTGTTTTTGAAAGAAAAGCACATTTTCCTCATTAAAATAACATGAAATGGATCAGAAAACCAGCGCAGACGGGGTTAATGCTGTAAATGACTATTGTAGCTGGAAACGGCTGATTTGTAATGGAATCTCTTCCAGATTCCATTAATTCTTTATCACTCCTGGGTTCCAATGGCCCTTTATCACTCCCATCACTCCTGTGTCCCATTGGCCCTTAATCACTCCCATCACTCCTGTGTTCCAATGGCCCTTTATCACTCCCATCACTCCTGTGTTCCAATGGCCCTTTATCACTCCCATCACTCCTGTGTTCCAATGGCCCTTTATCACTCCCATCACTCCTGTGTTCCAATGGCCCTTTATCACTCCCATCACTCTTGTGTTCCAATGGCACGTTGTGTTCGCTGATCCGAGTTTAAGTTTAAAAGGATAATTGATGGTTAGAAACCCTTTTGTAATTATGTTACAGCCAGAAATGTCCTCGTTTCCATGAAAACAGCCAAATGACCCCAAACTTTTGAACGGCTGCGTGTATTGTTTTGGAAAATGATCTCCCTATAACGGGAGTCCCGGCCTTTTTGATGTCAAATTAACGCATTTCGATATTTCTGTTTTTGGAATTTTGGAATGAATCCTGATTTGTTTCCTTGCTGTTTTTAACCCCACCTGTTCCACAGCTTTTCAAACTCTTGCGATGTAATTGGAAGCGAAAAACGAAACAAGACGTTCCGTAAATCTTTTTTCTGAATGATGCCGTTCCCCTCGCTGTCGAACTCGCAAAAAGTCTGTAAAAAAAACCAAAAAAAACCCCACAAGCAAAAAATAAGACACATTCTGCCCGATATTGTTCTCTCCGTGAAATATTTCCCCTTTTAAAGCATTTTTTTTCTTTGGTGTCATTCAACAAACAGACCGCGGACCCCAAACAGGCAAAGAAAGGGTTAATTACCGAGTATTCCGGGACAATATCTAGAATTTAGTTTAGGGGAATTTTAGAAGCTAATTAGATTTTTGACTGATGGCAGCCTGTGGCAGATCCAGCATTATCTGATCAATTTCCTGTGCTGAGGCCAATCAGTAACAATCAGCAACTTATCGGCAGGAGAGAGATAACTTAATGGGGAAGAATAATCTCGCAGGTCCTGAGAACAGGAAGCTGAGATGGCTCCTACCATTGTGCACACATAAGCGGGGGGGGGAGTTCTAATACATATATGTTGATTATTTTGGGTGACAGACCCTCTTTAGTATGTATACACGCGGTGCGTGTGCGTGTGAGACGCGTCGGGTCGTCCGGACGGGTTGTTACCTTGGCTAGGTCGTGCCATCTGGCCTGCGCTTTCGTGACGAGGTAGTAATGAGCCTGTTCACACGCCAGATCCGCACAGTCCGAGGTCTGCTTCTGCCTTGGGAGACACATCGTGTGTTAGTGATATTCCACGGCTAATTCACTAACAGATCATTTTCAGCAGCTTCGTTTATAGCTTTGTGAAGGTGGCAGATAAGTGGAAGGGCCTCCCAGCAGCAGTGGTAGAGGGTAATACAGTGAGGGGATTAAACATGCATGGGATAGACATACGGCTCCTGAATCCTAGATGAGACCAACGACTCGTGATGTTTAAATAAACGCTACTTCACGGCCAATTAAATTTTCATGGTTTTCTAGGAAATCGAAGCTCCGCGCACGGCGTGACTTAAACGATAAAGATCGGCGAGGCCCGGATTACGGCACCCGCCGCCGGTGACCCTAATTCCTAAAAAAAATAATATAAATATCTAGGATTTGGAGGTGGGGTGTAGTCAGGAAGTGGGCAGGGCAATAAAAACACGTTAAGCCATGCCTTCTTGTTGCCATATCACCTCCGCTTTAGGTGTCCCGTTACCCCCAAACAATGATACCTGTTTATGGGCGAAGTCAGCCCTGCCTGGGCTAGGACAGGCACCACATCATAGCTGCCATAGACATTCACCAGTATCAGGCACACGGTGGCCAGATTATGGGGTGGGGGTCTGCGAGGCTGAGGTTTTTAACCCACCTGTAGAATGAGTTCAGCCACGGGGGGCCGTCGTCCTTCTCCTGCCTTTGCACCAACTTTAAGAATTCCACGTAGTTTAAAGTTGAATTGAGATTCAGCCCGAGAAGGCCCAGCAGCCTCTCAAACTCCTTCTGCGTCAAGACGAACATGAAGCTGTCGAGCAGGCGGCGGAGGTCGTGCATGGAAACGATGCCGTCACGGTTACCGTCTATTTTATAAAAGGCCGAATACGAGTCCTGGGGGGGGCGAGAGAAGCGGGGGTGAGAGAGACGGGGGTGAGAGAGACGCGGGGGTGAGAGACGCTGGGAACAAGACATGCGGGGAGAGAGAGGGATGGGGGGTGAGAGAGACGCGGGGAGCAAGAGACGCGGGGGAGCGAGACGTGGCCCGGTGACAGGTGAGACAGGTAAACTATACATCGTATCACATACCCAGTGGCAGGGCCCAGGGCCGCTGGCGGAAGGAGCTGGGATCCCCATCATACTAACCCAACCCAGGCATAGCAGGGTTTGGGCAACTCGCGCCGTTTAATCGGTTCCGACCGTTATGATTGAGCTTCCCGCGCTCAACCTGGGATATCGAGAAAATATGGCCTGGTTACGGCCCTTGGGGGCCTGGAGTTTGACACTCCTGCTCAAGGAGAAATGCATCTGGCTTGAGGAAGTTTTACTTTACTGAGAGTGGTAGGTAAGCGGAACAGCCTCCCAGCAGAAGTGGTAGGGGTAATACAGCGAGGGTATTAAACATGCATGGGATAGACATCCGGCTCCTGAATCTAAGACGAGACCAACGACTGATTAAGGTTTGAGTCTTTACAGCAGGAGAAACGGGCGACTAGACGGGGGCCGGATGGGGCCGCTCTCACATTATATGTTTATTATGATATATCGCGGCTCTGTCTCGGGTCTTATAAAAGATCTAGAAGAGGCAGAGAGCGGTGATGGGGGGGAGAGCGGTTTTGAAGTCTTCCCGGCGCATGGTGTGTGAAGTCCGCACCTTTAATAACACAGCCTGCGTTCAAAGAGCTCCGAGTGAGTGACGGGGGCCGTAGCGGGAGCTTCGCTGGGACGTGGGGGGGGGGGTGGTGTCTCTGATCTCTGTATAGGGTTTGGGTGCGTTTGCTGTGAATTCGGTCGAGCAGCAGGGAGCGGGAGGGATTTTTACATATTATTATTATTATATTATTACTGAACGACCAGCATTTCTTAAAGAAAAGGGGGACCAATCAGCAAAAATCAGCAACCTATCAGCACGAGAGATAACGTAACGGGGAGGAATAATCCCGCAGATCTGTGACGCTTAGACCGCGATGTTCTGTGGGGAGACGCGGAACGCGCGGGGGGGGCGCCCACCTCGTAACCTTCGTGCAGTTTCTCGGCCAATTGGCTCAGACATTCCTCCGCCTTGGTGTAGTGAAACCTCGTCCGGTTCACGCGGTGACTTGGGCTGTTCTGTAAGACGTCCCCCGGTCCCTCGCCTGTAGGGACTGTCCAGAAAAAGACAATTTTAATAACTTTTCTCTTTAAATGATTAATTCAAATATCAATATTTGTATATTAATGAAAATAAAGCCAATTAATATAAATTAAAGCAGAACATTTTTTTTTTCCATTATCAGTAAAAACTGCCCATATGTTAAAGTACTTTTAAGCGTTTCGGGTTTTTTAAATGAGGGTCTCTTGAGATTAAAACATTGTACTTATTATTTTTGTTCACTTGCAATTTACTAAAATTTATGTATATGAAAAAAAAAGGATTTGAATATCATTTTTGTCTGGGGTACCTTGAAATAACGACACGAAGTCTAAGTAGCCGAGTCCTTCTCCGGTGAATCCCAGTTTCTCGGCGAGTTCGTCAAACTGGTCGTCGTCTAGATGGATTCTGTGATCTTCCAGAACCTGCGGGATTCAAGCCACAAATTAAAGGGAGATTACAAAATATTACAAATATCATTACAAAAAAATGTGATTCTAATTATTCTCTCGATGTCTCCAGAAATTCTGTCCGATTACGTCTCCCCGTCTCCTCTGCTTCTTCTCTCATCTCTTCAGGTTCTTCTGTCTTCTTTCTTCGCCCGCTTCTTCCCGGTATCAGCTCCATTATTCGGGTACTTCGACAAAAGGGCGGAGCCGACGCGCACACCTTCTCCCCTGATTGGAGGAACGAGGGAAAGGCTGTCCCTGTGGCTCCGCCCCTTTTGTGGAAGTATTCAGAGAGGTCAGACTATTGCAGACGATTAACGGAGAAAGAGAAGCATTTCTGCCCCTCTCTATCTCCACAAATCTCTCTGTATTGTTTTTATTTACCTCCGCAAAAGGGCGGAGCCATGGAGCGCACAACGGGGACAGCCTCTTCCCTTCCTCCAATCAGGGGAGACCGGAGTGTGCGGAGGCTCCTCCCTCTCCTCGTGGAAGTACCCGGATAATGGAGCTGATACCGGACGAAGTAAGAAGATTGAGAAGAAGGTAGGGAGGCATTGTGAGAGAATGAATGAGAGCAAGTGAATTAGAGTGTGAGAGTGAATGAGACGCGAAGCTGAGGTCTGAATAAAAGACGACCTCGTTTATAAGACAAGGTCCTATTTTCAGATTATTTTTTTCATTGTTTTAGGATCAAGCAAATAATTGATTAGGAAAATGCAATTAAATTTGTTCTAAAATAAAATATTTTGGAAATACGGAACGTGTGGCTTTAAGAGAAAAGTTATCAGATCTGTCAATAAAAAGCATTTCCAATTTCCGCAGAGCGCGAGTATGTTAATGATCTGAAGGATTTCTCCGAGGAGAAGGAGCTTCTGTCAAAAAAAACGACGCCACGGGGATCCACGGAATTCTGAAACTTTGTTTCTTTCAAAAAAGTTCCGTTCTGGGCCCCCCGGGAAAAAATCTGGTTTCCAGAGGAGTCTCTTGGGAAGAAATTACCGACGTAACTCAGAAGTGACGGATAGAACTGGAGGAATAATTTCGCCGGATTTAGCTGATAAGCGACAGCTGGAATCGAAATTTTTTCCACCGAACTTGACAGCTTTTTTTTTTTTTTTTTTTAAATTCATCAAATCTCGATAAATCTTTTTCCTGAAAAGCTGTCTCCTTCTGTCTCGATAACGTATGAAATGTGTCAGCCTTTCTACACAGACGTCAATGATACGGAAGGTGACATCTAAACATTATAGATCGTCGGAAACTGAAAGCGATTCAGTCTGAGATCCAAATATTATTTTTTTTAAAAAGCAACATTTACCAAAATCTAGAAAAATCTCTGACTATATTCTAAAATATATTTATATTTTTTAATATTGTAATATTTTTTATTTAACTACAGTTGAGATTTTAATTAGAAAAAGCCATAATATAATATCCTGCCAGCAGATCGGCCCTGCCGGCCCCCGTCTAATCGTCCATTCCATCTCAGCCGCTGATCCTCCGTTAGATTCTGGTCTCTTGAAAGGGTTAAACGTACATCCAGCATGCGAAGGGTAACGCAGTAACGTATTTCGCAGATACCCTCATTTATTATGTGCGTTAATTACTGTGTTGCTCGCGGGGGGACGCGTTAATAGACAAGAGATTCCATTAACAGGTTAACAGAGAGCTCGCCGTGATACGGAGTCTCGCCTGCCATCGCCCGGCGCGTGCTCGCGGAACGCGTCGTCGCCTTATTACTGTTATACATTAGAATTAGACGGATCTGACAAACGGCACGCTGGTGGGAATCGGACCCGTCGCTGGCGCCTTGGCAGCATCTCTGCAGAAGTGGCAGATAGTTGTTACATTTTAACCCTTCATAAGCCAGGCCAGTGAGAACAGCACTGTGTCTTATTAATTTATATGGAGCGGCGCTGTACAATGGACATCCGCATCTCAGTTTGGACGGAACCAAAATGAACACTTAATTGCCAGGTGACAAAAAAAAAAAAAAAAAAAGTGGACACCGGTCTCATATAGGAAAGAGGAGGAGGACATGCTTCATTTTGTGAGTTACTGGAAAGGACATGCGAGTTCAGATTGAACTCGCATGACCTCGACTGAAACTTGCAAAAACGTGAGGTCAAGCGCAAGTTGTTTTGCGAGTGTTAGTATTGGAGGTCATGCGACTGGAGTTAACCCTTAAAACACCTTCTTGGTAATATTTATTCCAGATAGGATCTAAGATGTAAATAATTGTGTTTCTCACCTTCCTGAAATCTGCCTTTGTCACTTTTCCATTTCTCTGCTTTTTGCAGGCGAGGAAACTGTCTTTGGTGGCAAATTCTTGAATATTCATAGACTCCTTCAGCTTCTCGATGACACCATCCACGGTGATCTTCCTGATCAGATGATTGGCTTGGTGATCAATCTCTTTCATTCTGCCACAGAGAGAGACATTGTTAGAGGGAGACTGCAGTGACCTCTACAACAGTCAAGGTATGTTAGAATAATTGAGAACAATGTAGATCAGTCCCATCCGGCCCCCGTCTGCTGTAAAGACTCAAACCTTAATCAGTCATTGGTCTCGTCTTAGATTCAGGAGCCGTATGTCTATCCCATGCATGTTTAACCCCCTCACTGTATTACCCTCTACCACTTCTGCTGGGAAGGCTGCTTCCTGTATCTACTACCCTCTCTGTACACATTATACTGCTTCGGTTATTGACAGTGTAAGGTGTGATGTCTGGAGTTTGGTTGCATGTGACAGATCTGAAGGTGAGTGATTTGGAAGATGATTTACCTGTTGGAGAGGTCCGTCTGCCTGAACTCCTCTCTGCACTGACTCTCATTGAAGATATTGGTGCTGACGCCATTAATGTCCTCGGCGTGCGACAAGACGATGCCCATGTTCTGCAGGAACTCTGGGTATGCAATGTACTGGCAAGAATCGTCCCCATACCGCTCATAAATTCTAGGAAAAAAAAGGTTAAATATTTCTTTACATTTACATTTTCTCCTAAGGACCAAAAAATGTGCAAAACGCGTTTACACAAAACCTATGTTTTGGGAATAATTCACAATTTTCAATAATGGCAAAAAAATCTGAATACAAACTCAGAGCAAAGATAAGGACATGGATAATTCAACAGAGTAGATTCCAGTTTTGAGGATCTGTGGGGTTTGATCCAAAGCCAACACAAAGTGATGCAGATTAAGGGTCCTGCTTTTTTATTATTATTGGTATCAATATAGGACTAATGAAAGTCTATGAAGGAACGGAGTTATTACTGTATACAGCGCCGGGGTTATTACTGTATACAGCGCTGGGGGTATATTACTGTATACAGCGCTGGGGGGTTATATTACTGTATACAGCGCTGGGGGTTATATTACTGTATACAGCGCCGGGGTTATTACTGTATACAGCGCTGGGGGTATATTACTGTATACAGCGCTGGGGGGTTATATTACTGTATACAGCGCTGGGGGGTTATATTACTGTATACAGTGCTGGGGGTTATATTACTGTATACAGCGCTGGGGGGTTATTACTGTATACAGCGCTGGGGGGTTATATTACTGTATACAGCGCTGGGGGGTTGTATTACTGTATACAGCGCTGGGGGTTATATTACTGTATACAGCGCTGGGGGTTATATTACTGTATACAGCGCTGGGGGTTATATTACTGTATACAGCGCTGGGGGGTTATATTACTTTATACAGCGCTGGGGGGTTATATTACTTTATACAGCGCTGGGGGGTTATATTACTGTATACAGCGCTGGGGGTTATATTACTGTATACAGCGCTGGGGGTTATATTACTGTATACAGCGCTGGGGGTTATATTACTGTATACAGCGCTGGGGGTTATATTACTGTATACAGCGCTGGGGGTTATATTACTGTATACAGCGCTGGGGGTTATATTAATGTATACAGCGCTGGGGGGTTATATTACTGTATACAGCGCTGGGGGGTTATATTACTGTATACAGCGCTGGGGGGTTATATTACTGTATACAGCGCTGGGGGTTATATTACTGTATACAGCGCTGGGGGATTATATTACTGTATACAGCGCTGGGGGGTTATATTACTGTATACAGCGCTGGGGGTTATATTACTGTATACAGCGCTGGGGTTATTACTGTATACAGCGCTGGGGGTTATATTACTGTATACAGCGCTGGGGTTATATTACTGTATACAGCGCTGGGGTTATTACTGTATACAGCGCTGGGGGTTATATTACTGTATACAGCGCTGGGGTTATATTACTGTATACAGCACTGTGGTTTATGCTCGGGGAGAATTTCGTGATTTCTTTTCCATGGGTTTACGAGCGTTACGCACAGTTGGAGGTGTTCGCCGGATAATGCCGGGCAGTGCGTCTGCAGGATTGTTTTAAAATGTTCCCTGCTGATGATTCCCTGGTTTTTACTGTCGTACGTCTGCAAAGCTTTGGAGAAGCCCCTCCAGTTACTGGTGATTTTTTCACGCAGAATGTTTTCCATCTAACGGGGAAAGACAGAAAAACCGTGACGGGCAGATCCAACGACAAAATAATATTAACAGATTTCGTCAATAAAACGTTAACTATCAGTTAACGTCAGAGCAAGACAGGGAGTTAAAGAACAACTCTCATCACCCTCAGCTAGCCTACAACTGGCTGACATAATGAGCAACTTTATTATAACATATTTGCTAACCCTTTCAACCAATAGGAGCGCAAGAAAAGGCGTTAGATATGACGTAACATGTAAAATAGGGATGGAGCACAGAATGAGAACATGCGTGGGTACGTAGAACGCTCCTGTTATTGGAAACATAATTAATTTATATTTTTATTTTTAAGTTCTAAACACAGATATTCAGCCGTGTTGTATTTACAAGAATAAAAAAATAAATCTGAATTTTTCTGACATTTTCCATTAAAATATCGTTTTTGCATCTCATTTCTTTTTTTTCTTTTCTTTTTTTTTTTTATTGCTTCCCGAATAAAAAGATCTGTTTGTATCCTCCAAGCAAGCGATTCGCAGACTTGGGGGGGGAAGTAAAAGTTTGAGCCGGCTGGCGGAATAAATTAATTCTTATTTAAATGGTTTGATGTTCGTCTGCCGACTCTGCATTTTAAGTAGCGCTATTATGTTGTTAAAAAGATACAGAAACGTGGCAGAGCGATTTACATACAAACATGCTCTTTATCTACACGCCAATCATTAGCACACGCTAATCTGTAGGAATATTTATTTTTTTGTAATAAAAAAAAAGCAAACCAAATGAGTAAATAATAAAAAAAAATTACATTTGATTAAATCTATTTCTGAGCTTGAATTATTTATATATATATATAAAAAATAATGATAATAATATTAATAAAATAATATTAAAAATATTAATATTAATAAAATAATAATAAAAATAATTAAAAATACATTCTTACATTATGACTGATTATACCTATCTACATTTTATTTAAAAATTTTGCTGAATTAGTGACAGATACTCACTGCGTCCCATGACACTTGGACTGGGATTTCCCGCATTACCTGCCTTTTATTATTTAACCATTTATGACCTGTCTAAAGAAAGAAAGAAAAGACGTTTGTGACCACAAAAAGAAATTAATATTTAAGCCGAAAAAAATAATCCTTTGGCGGTTCCGAAATATTCATTGCATATGCATCCCGTTCAATGTACATCTAATTTTCTGTATAATATTATTCATTTTGAAGCAACGGTTTAGGATGGGCGCAAAGTTTTATCTCCTTTACTCCACCTCGAGAAACTGGTAACAATATAATTCCTTGTAATTTGATACATTGTATTTTAGAACTTTTTCTACTTTATACGCTCAAAAAAATGAATTACAAAGTGTGAGCAGCGATAGAAACCTAGATTTCCCCTGCATGTTTAAATCCCCTCACTGTATTAGCCTCTACCACTTCTGCTGGGAGGCTCTTCTCGTGGCAAGAGCCTTTAAGGGACTATCTGGCATTGACTGCGATTATCAGGGATAGAAAGCGGGGAGCCTGAGCGGTACCCGAAATCGGGATTGATAGTCAGCGGGGAGCGCCACGTACCACAGATTCCTTCTCCTCGAACAGGTCCAGGAACTGGTGGTAGCTGATGAATCCGGTGTGCTCGGGGTCCAAGACGATCATTAACTCTTTAAACTGCGCATCCGTGATCCGGAACAGCATGCAGTCCACGATCCGCCGCAGCTCCTTCCTGCTGACCTTTCCGTCGCGCCCCTGATACACACAAACATGAAAGTGCTTCCCGGCCGCTCCGACCAAACGTATTTTATTGCTATTTATTTTAAATCAAATGTGGGTTTAGTGAAAGATTTCAAACGGCCGACCGCCCGGATCCCACTGTGAGGCTGTTCCGTGTATCTACCACCCTCTCAGAAAAGTAAAACCTCATTACATTCTGTCTAAGCCTCTGACCCTCTAGTTGTAGATTCACAGCTCTTTTATACTGACACATAAAACGGGTCTCAATCGGTAATGAGTATCTACCTCATCCAGCACTAGAAATGCTTCCTTCAGGGAATGGTAGGACTCCTGCAGATGATTCCGTAGTTTATGAAGAATATGATCGGTTGGAAAAGTCACGCTCGTTCCTCTCACCGGATTGACCCTGAAACACAAAGAGTGTTCAGATCCGGCCCCGGGATTTACCGAGATCCGGATTCAAATAAACCCTCGATCCACACATTACAGGGTGGAAAGCATGGGCCGGGATAGTAAAGGGTTAAACGGCACGGAAGGCACCCGTTTTAGGTGGGACGTGCCACTTACTTGTGATTGGGTCTAATGGGCAGAGTCTGCCCGTTCTCGATAGGCTGCGGCTCCTGGAAAGCTTTCAGAAACCGTTCCCATTGGATACTGCCTGGGGATTTAAATCCAAGCCTAAGAACAAAGAGAAAGAATAATCAATATTCTAATTTATCTATACAGTATACAGGGGGGTGGCTCGCTGATTTATCTATACATTATACAGGGGCCGGTCACTGATTTATCTATACATTATACAGGGGCCGGCTCGCTGATTTATCTATACATTATACAGGGGCCGGCTCGCTGATTTATCTATACATTATACAGGGGGCCGGTCACTGATTTATCTATACATTATACAGGGGGGCGGCTCGCTGATTTATCTATACATTATACAGGGGGGCGGCTCGCTGATTTATCTATAACATTATACAGGGGCCAGTCAATGATTTATCTATACAGTATACAGGGGGCCGGTCACTGATTTATCTATACATTATACAGGGGGGCGGCTCGCTGATTTATCTATATATTATACAGGGGGCCGGCTCGCTGATTTATCTATACATTATACAGGGGGCCGGTCACTGATTTATCTATACATTATACAGGGGCCGGTCACTGATTTATCTATACATTATACAGGGGTCCGGCTCGCTGATTTACCTATACATTATACAGGGCCGGCTTGCTGATTTACCTATACATTATAACCGTTGGATGGCCTTTTCCGGTCCGTCATATTTATTGAGTATTTAAGACATCGATTCTTACCTGTTCATCAACTCAAGGAACGCTCCATTTGGTAATTGGAAAATAAAGTTATTAAGCACTGATTTTAAGTCATCCAGAGCGATGTATCCGCTGTCGGCTGCATCAAAAGTTCTGAAAGCCTTAACGAGACTCGAGTACGAAGCAGGGATCTGTAAAAAATTTAATTATGCAAAGAATATGTTTAGAAAAACGTACATTTACAGTTTGTTCCCTCCCCTTTTCTATTATTCCATGTCAATACAATTCTCTCCGATAACCCAACGCATTTTACAGAGAAAGCTATAATTTAAGACTAAAGAATCAGAAGATTAGATGGAATGGAAGATAGTTTTACTTCTGAGAGGGTGGTAGATAAGTGGAACAGCCTCCCAGCAGAAGTGGTAGAGGGTAATACAGCGAGGGGATTAAACATGCATGGGATAGACATACGGCTCCTGAATCTAAGACGAGACCAACGACTGATTAAGGTTTGAGTCTTTACGGCAGGAAAAGCCATTAAAATGTAGATATGGTTTTGAAACAAATACCTTAAAAAAACATTTTTTATACATTTTATTTATATCCTTAAAGAATAAGTCTAACTGAATGAAAATGCAATGTTTGCCCCGTACGAGTGCATTGTATGTGATGGAATATTCAGATTCGTGGTATTGTATACTCATTGGCTGTTGCTATGGTAATGCATTGTTCCACATAATAAAAAAAAAAGAAAAAACACTGCACGGCAATCTGTTATAGAATTATGATGATTTCTACCCAGAAGAAATCTATTCAGTCAGTTAAATGGAAAATTGTGGAAAAACGGAAAACATGGAAATGTTTGAAACAAGTGCTTTAACCCCTTCGTGACAAAGGCTGATTTTACTTTTTGTACCCTTCGTGACAATGGCCGTTTTAACATTTCTGCGCTGCTCGTGTTTAGCTGTAATTTTCTTCTTTCCCGTTTACTGAACCCACACACATTAGATATTGTTTTTTTCAGGACAAGAAGGGCTTTCTTTAGATGACATTGTTTTGATTGTATCATATTATTTACTATTAAAAAAAGTATAAAATATGGTGAAAAATTTTGAAAAAAATGACTGTTTCTAACTTTTAGTTGAAAAATCTTTTACTCATCTATAAAAGGTAATAAAAAAACCTGCTAAATAGATTCTACTATTTGTCCTGAGTTTAGAAATACCCAATGTTTTTATGTTTTTTTGCTTTTTTCTGCACGTTATGGAGCAATAAGTACAGGTACCGTTTTGCTATTTCAAAGCCATTTTTTCCAAATCTGGTAATTCTTCCCCCCATGTGCCATTTCGGGTATCTTTGAAGCCGGCCAATGCAATTTACCCCATCAAGTCATATATTTTTGAAAACTAGACAGCCCAGGGTATTCCAAATGCTGGTATTTTAACCCTTTCCAAGCACTTATTCTACCATCAGCCTTTGTCAAACTTTATGGTAGTAATTTTTTTGCATTTGTTTTTTCACACACATTTTACTTTAGGTATAAATAAACAGGTTCTGGTATATGTCACTATCAAAAAACACCCCAATATGTGTTTAGCAACATCTCCTGAGTACAGCGATACCTCACATGAATGATTTTGCCTGGCTGTTTGGGGGCAAAAGGGCCACATTTGGGGCATGCACATTTTTCAATGTTGCACTTTGGCATTTGGGGATCCACTGCCCATGCCCTATTTGGTACATCTTTGAGCCGGGCCATTTCAGTATGCCCAACAAAACCATATATTTTTGAAAACTAGACACCCCAGGGTATTTTAAATGCTGGTATTTTAACTCTTTGCATGCACACATTTTACCACCAGCATTTTTTTAAAGTTTGCAGTAGTATTTTTGTGTGTGTATTTTTCCCACACACACCTACTTTATGTATGAATTTACAGCTCCTGGTATATGCCGCTGTCACACGACACCCCAATATGTGTTCAGCAACATCTCCTGAGTACAGTGATACCCCACATGCATGGGTTTGTCATTTTTGGGGGGAACTAAAAGGCCACATTTGGTACGTGTGCATTTTTCTAATTGGAAATTAGATGTGTGGCCATCCTTCCCCCCGTGTTAATTGGGACCTTGTTGAACCCGGCCAATTCAATTTACCCCATCAAATCATACATTTTTTAAAAGTAGACACCCCATGGGCATTTAATATGCCAGTATTTTAACTCTTTCCATGCGAGAATTGTTTTAAGCTAATATGCTAATTTTAGGACTTGCTCACAAAAATATATTTTTTATATATATATTTTTTTTTTGCCTTTTTTTTTTTTAACATTTTTTTTCAACTTGAAGGTTCCCCTGATAGTGACATCAGTGGGAAATTATTTTTACATTTTACTGTTTTTTTACTATTTTTTTTCTAATTATTATTAATTTTATTTTATTTTTAATTTATTTTTTCTAATCACACTGTGATTAGAAAGCTGAGCTCCATTGACTTGCATGGTTGAATGCAGTACCTATATTCAACCTGCAAGTGGAGCCAGAGTTCTCTAGAGGGTCTGGAGACCGTCTAGCGAACTTTTTAGACTTTATTGTTTCTGTATTGAATTTTCCCGGACCGCCGCCATCTTGCAGATGGCGAAGATCACCGGCAGCTGCGGCTGTGACCGCTCTCCGGAGCGGTCACAGCCCATCCAAAGGTAAGTGTTTGGTGGCGCTTGATGCCTCCTGATCGAGGCATTCCAGCGACACCATTTAAGTTTAGGAGGCGATCGTTGATCGCCTCCTAAACGCTTTTAAAACGGGCGTCCGCCGCCATACAAAGTATGGCGGATGTTGACGCCCCGGGGAGGGGCCAGAGATGGCCCCTTTGTGCCGATAATGGCGTTGCTGAATGCCTCGAGGTCGAGGCATTAGAGCAACGCCGTTTCGGTGCAGAAAGCGAAAATAGACCGCTTTCTGCACCCGTTTAATGACGTGCCGGTCCTGGCACGTCATTTGTCGTTATCGACATGAATTTCCGTGACGTACCCGGACCGGCAATTGTCATCAAGGGGTTAAAGTCGCCGAGATCGGATAACACTCTTCATTACGGAGACAGGAGCCTCAACGCCATAAAATAAATGACAGCGGTAATTAAAACATCCTTCCGGCATCGTTTATTTTTGGGGAAATTAAAAAGGAACTGATCATTTTTAAGATAGCAAACTAATATTTTTTTGGGGGGGGGGTATAAAATAATTCAATAATACGCGTCAATAAAAAAAAATGTTGTTGGGACTGCCCTGGTAAATTCTGGACTATTGGTTGCTATTCTTCAGCGAAGATATAGATTGCCTCCCAATCCAGAACACAGCAAAAATAAATATTTTCCAGAATTTATAGGGTAAAAAAGGCCCAAATGTAGGCAATACCAACGCATTTTGCTGTCTGGTTGGTATTTAATATATATATTTTTTTATTAAATATTAAATTCATATTTTATTTAAAATAATAGTTAAAAGGATATAATTAAATTAATATCTAAAATGATATCATTAAATTAATATTCAAAATATGAATTGAGCCATTTCTTTTTTTTTTTTTTTACTTTTGTTCCCTTTGCTCGTGGTAATATATTTGAAAAATTAAAATTGTAATTTTTTCATTTATTTTATAAAAAAAACCACACAAATTGAAATATATTTTTACCGCTTTCCTAAAAGCTGCTTCCAGATCCTCGGCGGTGCATTCCTCCGCAGCGAGACCCCTGGACGAAGATGAGGGTCTCCAAACATTTTGCCTTTCCTTCTCCAACCGCACACTTTCCCAATTTAAGGCTAGAACGACATAGCAATATGCAAATTAGCACAATCATTAAACAGAAGAAAGATATAAGATAAAGATATGTGGGCCGGTCATTAATTAGTATTTAATTGCATGAAATGAAAATTAAAAACTGGGAAAAAAAATAAGTGGGGCTTGATTAATCTTTATAATATGTATATGTACCCCCCATGCCGATTGTCATGCGGTCCGGGCGAGCGTCGCTATCAACAATGTAATATTGTAATCATAACAATAAATCATCATAGGGCATTTTTAGGAGAAAAAAAATCTTGTTTTTATGGGGGGGGTATGAAATGATTTTTTTTAAATATTATTTTGGCTATTACTATATTAAAGCCAATATTTATAGTTTATATTAATATATATTTATATAATTAATATAAATATATACATTTTCTATAATATATAGATTTATTAAATTCCATTTTTTATTTTATTATTTTTTGTATTAAATATTTTTGTTATCATCTTGTGTTTTATATTTAAAGAAATGGGTAAAAACAACAAAACGTAGTTATTTAAATAAGGAAAAGCTATTTTTTTTGTGGCTGTAGAACATGATGATGTAATCGTTACCCGTGTTTGGTTGCATTATGGTTTAACTCAAATAATAAAAAAGGTAAAACTTTAATTAAAGCAAAAAGGAGCTTATGGAATATGATCTATGAATTCGCACTTACGTCATCATTAAAGGGTTAACCGTTCCTGTTGTGGCATCCGGTGAATGCAGCAAGAAAACGGCAAAGTCCATAAAGATTACAAAAAAACCATTCAAATGCCCCAAATTTCACCAGAAAATAACTGTAAGCTAAGATGTTCCGTATCTTATATATTTATGTATAGCGACAGCCTTAGCAGATCGAGCATTTTATTGTTTCCTCTGATTGCTTAATCATATAAATCATATAATCTATAGAATATAGAATATAATAGAAAAGCAACGTCGGAGAAGCTTTTTTCAGTTTCTATGGCAACAACCTATCAGCAGCGCGTTTATTCGTCACATGACAAATAAGTGTTCCCGGCAGAATTATGAATGGAAATACATTTCACATGATTAAAGGATTATTTCTGGGAAGGGTTTGAGGGGTTTTCTTCCTGTTTTCAAATAATTTTGGTTAAATACACTTGCCCTCGGCTACTGTTTCTTTCACGGGCTGGCTGTGGGCTTCGGAATTCAGCCCGAGGTTTCTCAGCATCTCTCTGTAATCCAGGGTGTTCCCTTTCCCGACGCAGTACTGATTCCAGAACCTGTCATCGCAAAACAAGATTTTCCAGGGGGAAAAAAACAAGAATTCAGGAAAAAAATGCAAGAAGCAAAATGCATTCATAGCAAAAAAAAAATCAAACACAGAAATAAACTGATAAAAAAAAAAACTGGTTTCAGTAAATTTAGAGAAAGCTGTAAAAACAGACGCTGGGAACTGAAGCGGAACGCGACGGGAGCAGAATGACCCAGGATGCGCAAAAAAGGCAACTGCCCAAAATAAATCGTTAATCCTAATTAGGTCATAGGGCCCCATCCGGCCCCCGTCTAGTCGCCCGTTTCTCCTGCTGTAAAGACTCAAACCTTAAACAGTCGTTGGTCTCGTCTTAGATTCAGGAGCCGTATGTTTAAATCCCCTCGCTGTATTACCCTCTACCACTTCTGCTGGGAGGCTGTTCCACTTACCTACCACCCTCACAGTAAGGTAAAACTTCCTTCCATTCCGTCTCAGCCTCTGATGCTCTAGCGTTAGATTCTGGCTTCTAACTTTTCTCCTCCTTTGAAATAAACTTCTCTCCTGTACTTTGTTTAACCCTTTCATGCATTTAAATGTCTCTATCACATCCCCTCTCTCTGCACGACTTCCTGCTGCCCCCCAGCTCAGAGTAAGAGGGGACACTGCGCATGCACACAGAGATTTATATTCTGTTTATCTGACTGCTCCTCGTTCTCCGGCTCTCAGTATGGAAGCGTCTCTTTATTACAGCAATGAAAAGTAACTGCGTTTTTATTCTCGCTGTATGTGCGGCGCGCGGCTCGCTACGCGGTGCGACGGCTCGGGGGGAGCAGAGCCGCTGAGCAATAAAATCCCCCCCTCTTTTTATAAACTCTCTGCTATGATTTTTAGTACTTTAATTGAAAACCGCGCAGCCGTCCGATAATTTACCGCTTTATGTGAATTAGAGGGCTTTAAGCTGTTTGGAAATCGCGGTAAAGAATGTGAAGCTTTCTGCCAAATCCGACGCCGGGCAGGGTTATTGTCCACCGAATTCTCACTGCCGGTGAACCAGTCAGGCCGGCGCACATAAGGCTCCAACTCACAGGCTTATCACGTGGGGAAGAAGCCGCCGCGTTTCATATGATATTGGAAGATTTATCCCGATTGCCTTTAAAGGGACGCGACGGCCGCGATCTCTACGCGGTTATTAAATGATCTTAAAATAAAGTGACAGGCCGGAGAGAAACGGCTGAGGATTTATTTTATGGCAAAGAAACTGTAATAAAATATACGAGGCGACCGATCTAACTTGTAGCTTAAACTTGATCATCGATGTGATCTTGTTAAATTGCTGGAGCCCCTGACATAGGCATAGAACGGGGTCCCTGAGATTACTTGCATAGGCGTAGCCTGGGGTCCCTGAGAGCATTCACTTAGACAGAGCAGCGGGGGCCCCAAAGAGTACCGACAAAGCTCTGGGGTCCAAGAGAGTAGTGAGATAGACATAGCACTGGGGCCCCTGAGAGTCCTTGCATAGGTGTAGCACGGGGTACCTGAGAGCACTGACAGACATAGCACTGGGGCCCCTTAGAGCCCTTGCATAGGTGTAGCACGGGGCCCCTGAGAGCACCGACATAGATATAGCACTGGGGCCCCTGAGAGCAGTGACGCAGGGGCAGCACCAGGGGCCCTGGGATATGTGCTTAGTGATCAGTAGCCGGGATTCTGGAACTTACTTCTCATACTCCGCGTTCTTCATTTTGAAGCAGTGGCTCTCGAGGATCCGGCGCAGCTCGTGCTTCTGGATTTGGCCGTTTTGATTGTAATCAAACAGTCTGCAGGCGCGAACCACGTTTTTTAGGTTCTTTGAGATCTGTAAACATAGAAGAAATTCTCTGAATCAGGTCGTTGCTTCCAAAGTCTGACCTTCACAGTGAAAAAGTACCGTAAACATATTAACATTCCTGTAAACATCGGTAACATTCCCGTAAACATTAGTAATATTCCCGTAAACATCGGTGACATTCCCGTAAACATTAGTAATATTCCCGTAAACATCGGTGACATTCCCGTAAACATCAGTAACATTCCTGTAAACATATTAACATTTCTGTAAACATATTAACATTCCCGTAAACATCAGTAACATTCCCGTAAACATCGGTAATATTGCCGTAAACATCGGTGAGATTCCCATAAAGTTTATTATTTTTCTACACGATAATCTCATTATCTAAAGGTAAAACAGTTCATTTTGGGTTATGACGTGCGCTGGGGAGCTGGAATGTATCCGGATACCGCGTAGAGACCGTTACCGATGCAGCCCCCCCACGCGAACCAAAAAACCCATAAACACATAAAAAACGCGTTCGTTTTATTATTATTTTTTTGTTGTTCTTGTTTATGTTTTCTCTTGAAATTGTCATTCTCAAGAAAGGGACAGAAATGGATGAAACGGCACAGATGAGCCGTTATCAGGAGACATTCAGCGCTAAACGATCTGGAACGGAATAAGTATCGAGACGGCGAGGTTGTCCGCGTTGGCTGCTTTCCCGCGGCAGCGAAGCCTAACTTGTCTTTTTCTATTGACTCCATCTGTTTACGCTCTGCGGAGGATCGGCGCCCCGCTGCGCACACTTCCTATTTACCAGCTGGTAGCGCTGGATCCGTTCCAGGCTCTGGCACTTTGCCTAGAAACACAAACGGGGCTTTTAATACTTTGTTCGTCTCCCGTTTTTAATTAACTATAGAGTCCGGTACAACTAGACGGCGTACATAAAAATCAATGTGTTCAGTGCTAACCTTCTTAAACCCTGGCGGATCGGCCCCATCCGGCCCCCGTCTAGTCGCCCGTTTCTCCTGCTGTAAAGACTAAAACCTTAATCAGTCGTTGGTCTCGTCTTAGATTCAGGAGCCGTATGTCTATCCCATGCATGTTTAATACCCTCACTGTATTACTCTCTACCACTTCTGCTGGGAGGCTGTTCCTTTTGTCTATCACACTCTCCTTTCACAGACCTGTGGCCTTGTTATATCGCATATTGACATGTATCAATGCTGTTTTCTGTTGATCTGCGATACAATGTAAAGATATCCCCTTTCATACATCAATTAGTTGTTTTTTTTTTCTATTTTCGGTAGCTGAGACAAAAGGACAAAATCCTTCACCTAAACATTCGCGCCAGGCCCAGCCCTCTATATTTTTGCAAATTTTTTTTAAAAAAATGGATATTATAAATGTTTCAGACTCGTTTTTCAGATATAATAATATTGTTTAAAGAAAAAGTATTTTTTTGTCGATATTTTTTACCTAAACCTCAGGGAGTCATAGTTTTTTTTATTGAAGTCGTCGTGGAAACCTTTTTAAATGATGCCACACCGTCTCAGCGACTCGTCTGTGCCGGAATCTCGCAGTAATCCCTCCCGCGGAAATTCTTTTTATTTTTATTGTTTTGTAAAATAAAAGCGGCTCTAATTTGGCGCGGATATGATTAAAGGCCGTAATTTTGGAAAGACTTTTATTACACGCCAGGCAAAAATGATCAAAGCTTATGTAGACCTCTGGCAGGGAAGGGACCAACAATAACCCTTAAGATTTCAGGTTTTAATCATCCCCTCCGACACATGCAGGATTAGAGAACAGCGAGAGACGCTGGGCGGCGGATTGATACAATTACTACATCTCCACGCGGCCGACCAAAGTCGGAAATGGCACATTAACAGACACAGCCCAAAGTTCCCCACTACTCCCAGCTACTCCCAGACTCAAAATCCGTAGAAGATATTCTCTTAACTTTTAATTTCTGAAAAACAATAAAATAAGACAATTTCACTTATGCAATTCTGGGGTAACAGAAAAGCACTCCAAACCAATAGACAGAGGGACCAGGGGATGGACCGGTGGATGGACTAACGGATGTGTGGAGAGGGACCGGTGGATGGATGAACATGTGGAGTAGATGGAGGGACTAATGGATTGTCTGACAGAGGGACCAATGGATGGACAACTGGATGGATGCGTGGACAAAGGGACCAGTGGATGGGTGGATGGACTAAGGGGTGTGTAGAGGGGGAATGGTGGGTGGATGGACGGATAGGTGGATGGATGTACTAGCAGATGAATGGACAGAGGGACCAATGGATGGACAGGCGGATGGATGGACAAATAGATGAGTGGACAGAAGGTTCAGCCAATGGACATTGGACAGGTGGATGGATGGACTGGTTAATGGATGGACTGACGGATGAGTGGAGAGAGGGACCAATGGATGGAAGGGTGGATAGACATGTGGATGGATGAACGAATGTATGTGTGGACATAGGGACCAGTGGATGAACGAAGGACGGAGGGACAGATGGACGGATTGGTCGGCTCCTTGGATTATCACATGGATCTACAATTATTTTGACTCCACAGATCCCATAGACTGTAAACAGGGAGAACGGAATTAGCGTCTGTATTTTCAGAGGGGTAATCGGGGGTAAATGGCCAAGCGTAACTTTCAACCTTTGGTGTAACAGGGGCTCTAGAGAAAGAGTAGCATCCCATCAGCTCTCAGAATACACAAAAGCTTACAATCTATTATATAAAAGCACCCTCGTCAGACACTGGCTTGGCGACCGTCATCAACGGACAGACAGACAAACCGACAGGATACCTTCCAAGCAAACTCTACATCAAGCTGCTATAGGGAAAACATGTTTTAATTAGATGAAAACCCTGCCGCAGTATAACAAGATTATGCTACAATAACAAGGTTTCTTCTAATTACAATTTAATTGGCTGATCCTAATTAACCCAGCTTTAATTATCTGTAACTTGTCTGGGTATTTGTTAGTCTAAAGCCTCGATGCTAACGGCTTTTGTTTTTTGCATGAGGTTGAGAAATGTAATTTTCACGTTACGAAACTTTTATAAACAAGACACAGAAACTTGATAATCTGCGTATTAACCGTATTTATGCCCAAATAGTGCACATTGGATAGGTTACTCCTATTTAATGGGCTGTAATGGAGATGCCAGGTTATGATGTCATGTCCTATCAGCATAGGTTATGATGTCATGTAACAAGAGCATAGGTTATGATGTCATAAATATATATATTTCTTATTTTAACCATTTTAACATGGGGTTTATTCATAGAACTGAAAAATGCAGGATTCGGGGAAAATCCAGAAAAAAAAAACTCTGATATATTCTGTGCCATTCTTTGCGAGTGTACGAGGACCACTGACTGTGAAATCGTTGGTTCCACGAGAGCTTTGCCGCCAGAAGGTTTGTTAACAGTTAATCTGGATTCTCACCTTCAAAAATTAAAATGTGAAGAAAACGGGCAAAATCCTCCAATCTCAATTAAACACTTAAAGTGTCGCCTATTGGTGAGATAACGCAACGCGCGCTCACCGCGGACGCCGAGACGTCTCCTGCCTCACGCGCCCGCGAGCCATCTCTCCCGCAACGATGACAGCGACAGTTAACGCTAAAATATATATATTAACCCGTTAAACTCCAGGTAAATCCACACGACATTAAGAGTTATAATAATTAAAGAAATCTACTTTAATGTTGCATTGTATTGCAGTTATTTATTATATATATATAGTATATTATATATAATAAATATAATATTATAATTATTATTATTATATACTATATATACACACTATATATAGGGTCACACCGCACCTTATAAATTTTAAGGTTTCACGGGTGCAATCAGGGGCCGCCATCACAGCGGGTACAACCAGTAGGGGCCGGTTTGTTAATAAGTTTACTGGTTCTGTAAATCTCATACCGTACCATGTGTCTCAGCTGGGTCTCCAGTTCATTCAGGGTGAGAACCTGGTTTCCTTCGGCGAGACTCCACCTGAAAAAGAGACATATTCCCCAATTTAGGCGCCTGTCTAAAGAACCCGCCGAGACCTCTCGCTCGAAGTCTGCGTGCTGTGAAACCGAGGAGTTCCATCAGCCGCAGCTCTGTCGGTCGGAAGCAGCAGGGTGGTGGTGAGAGTAGAAAACACGCGGTATCATTTTATACTCCGCTTACAAAAAGTTTTATAGGAACCGATGATGAAGACGAATGTTACGCAGCGGGTGAACATCAAACTGGGAACCGCAAAATATAAATAAAATTCCCTTTATTGAAAATATTGTCCAGTTTCCAGCTCCGGAAACAAATTGATGGAGTTTTATAGAGCCTGTCGGATGCCAGAAAAAGTGGGAACGATGGTTTATGATTAAAGCTTCCCAAAAGAGGGTTTGTGTGTGTATATATATATATATATATATTTTTTTTTTTCTTTCTGTGCTATATAATAGAAATAAATAAATATATAAAGTGTCGCGCAAAAAGAAAAAAAAAAAAAAAAAAAAAAAAACCACAATTTAAAGATATAAAATTCACCAAAGTTGTGACACACACAGTGTATAATCCACCAGAAATATAATTGAAAACAATACTTATATCCTCAATTAAGTGGAATTGGCATCCAACCGTTTTCAAATGGAGGCTTGTTGACATATGAAAATCAAAAACAAATAATAATCATAGTGCTTTCTATATTATATCAGTGAAAGACTTCCCCCCCCAGGATAATATTGCACTCACGTAAGGTTGAGCAAAACAGCTTGCTCAAACTAGACAAGCGTTGTGGGATTTCTCTCCCAAGTTGTATCTCCTCCGTTGTTTACGTTTGAACCGTTTTCTGATCCATACAAATAGCGAAATGCAGATGGGGAGACAGGATATGTATTGCAAAAAGATTTATTTGCAGCAATAAAGTGCAATGTGCTCTTGAATTAAAGTCTCAAAGTATCGGAGTCCTCTTTGTAGCTCCAACCGGCGAGAAACAGCTCCCGGGTATAACGTCAAACACCTAACCTAGGTGTTTGACGTTATACCCGGGAGCTGTTTCTCGCCGGTTGGAGCTACAAAGAGGACTCCGATACTTTGAGACTTTAATTCAAGAGCACATTGCACTTTATTGCTGCAAATAAATCTTTTTGCAATACATATCCTGTCTCCCCATCTGCATTTCGCTATTTGTATGGATCAGAAAACGGTTCAAACGTAAACAACGGAGGAGATACAACTTGGGAGAGAAATCCCACAACGCTTGTCTAGTTTGAGCAAGCTGTTTTGCTCAACCTTACGTGAGTGCAATATTATCCTGGGGGGGGAAGTCTTTCACTGATATAATATAGAAAGCACTATGATTATTATTTGTTTTTGATTTTCATATGTCAACAAGCCTCCATTTGAAAACGGTTGGATGCCAATTCCACTTAATTGAGGATATAAGTATTGTTTTCAATTATATTTCTGGTGGATTATACACTGTGTGTGTCACAACTTTGGTGAATTTTATATCTTTAAATTGTGTTTTTTTTTTTTTTTTTTTTTTCTTTTTGCGCGACACTTTATATATTTATTTATTTTTTGGGTATAGGGGGTATACCTCTAGTGCTCGCAGCATCCACTTATTCTTTTGAGTAGTATTTACATTTTTTTGGAGCTATATATTCTTGTATACTTTAGCGCTTGATCACTATATAAATTATTAATAGAAATAAATGGCTATCATGAAAATCCTATCAGCTTTTCTGATGTTAAAAACAACCGTGAAAGCGTTGTAAATAATAACCTGCTTTGGTGACTAATAGCCAAGAGTCTAAAGTATGGGAGATATTCTTTAGACAGGTTTATTATATATGCATTAGATTTAACAGTAGGCACAGGGGTGGAGGCAATGCCCCCCACCGCAAAACCAGGGGCAAATCATCCTCTTGGGCAATCAGGTCCTCCGGTGCGTCAAAGATCAATGATCCCGTTACAAAGGGAGTACTGCCTCTGCGGAGCTTACAATCTAAGAAAAACAAACTGGCACGCGGCAGTCTCTGAAACGCTCGGCGTATTTGGGAGCAAAGACCAGACTTAAAGCCGCCTTTATATACGAGGCAAAGATAAGTATAAGAGAAGCCAGGGGCAGCGTGGTTTGGGGGTCCATGACGCTAAGCAGCCCCTAAATAACTACTCGCAGGTATAGGTAAGAGGAAGCTAATGAAACAGCGCAACGGAATCTGTGGGCACTATTCGGAAAGATCTGTGTTTAAAAGATAATTGGGGAAAGTCTTTTTAACATACAAAGAAATACGGAAAAAAGAGCATTCCCAGAATATCGGGTTTCACTAAATCCACGTTATTTGTCTGTCCAAAGCCAGATACAAAAGGCTTTTAATGTATTTGCCTTTTGTTGTTTGAAGGACAAATAACGGGTCCATAAATCGTTTCTCTAACACAATAATCTGTTGCTATGTTGTTGTGCCCTTGTGTCCTACTGAAAGGAATGTTTTGGTTCCCATTCAGACCGGTGCGCTGATACAAACTGCAATGTTCGTGGTTACATTGTATCCAGCGGGCAGGAGCCGTACGTGCCAAAGGCTTCTAGGCTTCATCAGGTGCGATTAGATTCCGGATCCTGGTTACAAACCCCACTGATCACAACAAAAGAGCGTCGCGTTTCCAGTAATGATGATGAGTTTATACTGGGAAGGAGGTTGGGCGAGCGCCCAGCATTCACACGGCTCAACGCGGATTAGTTATAGAGTGTGCCTGCCAGATACTGTATCTTTTTTGGGGGGGCCTTTTACAGAAAGGATCTCCTTACGCACAGGTGTGATGTATGGGGTTGAGGTCTATTCGCTAAATTGGGGATTGGCAAAAAAAAAAATGTAGGTCTGCTAACGCCAACTCGCAAAAAAACCCACTGGCAACCTGCATTCGCTCGCCTGAAACTTGCATAATGGGAACGCAAGCTGTTTAGCACGGGAGGGCATGCAAGTGCTGGAGAGTTTGCCGTAGCGTGATCAAGGCTTTAAAAAATGTCTATATCATCCTTTTTTTTCATTACACATTTTTTTTTTTTTATTAAAAAACCATGCAATTTACGCATATTAAATAATTTTTTTAAATGTTGGCTTGCGGCACTTAACAGCCTGTTTTACGATAAACTCTACTGTTCAAAAGTTTGGGGTCACTCAGCTGTTTTAATGAAAAACAAGGAAATTTCTGTCTGTAACATAAATGGAAAAAAGCCTTTTAAACTTAAACTTGGATCAGCGAACACAAAGTGCCATTGGGACACAGGAGTGATGGGAGTGATAAAGGCCATTGGAACACTGGAGTGATGGGAGTGATAAAGGGCCATTGGAACACAGGAGTGATGGGAGTGATAAAGGGCCTTTGGGACACAGGAGTGATGGGAGTGATAAAGGGCCATTGGGACACAGGAGTGATGGGAGTGATACATGGCCTATGAAGAGATTCCATTAAAAATCAGCTGTTTCCAGCTAGAATAGTCATTTACACATTAACCCCGTCTGTGCTGGGTTTCTGATCCATTTCATGTTATTTTAATGGACAAAACGTGCCTTCCTTTTGAAAACAAAGAGATTTCTAAGTGACCCCAAACCTTTGAACCATTGTGTAGATCACTCCTCCTATGTAGATGTTCCACGTTCATTGCGACGCTGGCGGTAACAAGAAGTGGTGGCATTAAGATAAATACCAGAATAAAGCCATACCTTCGTTTCACATTCTTGCTCTGGGGCGAGCGCCCGCCGGCTCGGTGGAACATTTCCAGGAACTTGAGATATGGAACGGCTCCGTTACCCAGGATGGGAATCTGCGGCAGCAAAATGGAACAATCTATTGATACCTTAATAGAAATTATATAAATACCAACCAAGCAAGAATATATGCTTTTCACATAAATTTTTTTTTACGAATTATAGTCTAGTTTGTGTTTTATAACTGAAATTGTATTACAAATATAGCAAAATAAATAAAAAAAGAATAGAATTTAATAAATGGATCACATCTGGCCGTTGCGTTTGATTGCCCGTTTATATTTTTGCACAAACATTTCTGTGCGCGTGATTGATCATCATAAATAAAGGATTATATGGAGGTTAACACCATCCATCCATGGGATTTTTATTCCTCGGCTAAGAGTGATAGGAGCAGATCTAATTGTAAACATAACGTGGATATAAAGAGGAGTGGAGAAGCTAGACTCAGGGGTGTTTCTATCTTATTTGCTGAGGGCTATGAGAATAATGGGAGTTACAGATGCAGATAAATTCTGTCTGTTAATCTGCCCGTTCTGCTGGCTCTAAGCCTTCAAACATTACTTGGTCCCTAGTCTTGTTTTATGATCAAGGAAGACCTATGCCTATTCCTTTGTATGAATTAAAAAGAGGCCACCATGGCTTTTCAGGGCGTTTCATGTGCAAACCCTCTGAACCGCATGTATTTAGTATAGAGAGGGTGGTAGATAAAAGGCACAGCCTCCCAGCAGAAGTGGTAGAAGGTAATACAGTGAGGGTATTAAACATGCATGGGATAGACATACGGCTCCTGAATCTAAGAAGAGACCAACGACTGATTAAGGTTTGAGTCTTTACAGCAGGAGAAACGGAGCGACTAGACGGGGGCCGGATGGGGCCGATCTGCCGGTGGGCTCTAGGTTTCTTGGGGGGAAAAAAAAAAAAAAAATCACACGTAAAATGGAAAATGACCTTTGCCAACAATGCATCAAACTGCGTCTGCGTTAACGGCAACACGAAGTTCCGAAGCACCCGGTAAAACTCTCCTTTTGTGACGGCGAAGCTCTGATCGGAGTCTAGAGTCATAAACGCGTTTCTTAAATCTTCCCCGATTTCGGTAACTCTCCACTGTAATATTTTTTCAACGTCCGATACGGAGAGGCTGGGATCCGGCGCGGAGATCACCGAAGAAACTGCAAATACCGTTAATAAGAAGGGAGAAGATAAGAAATACACAAATTGTTACAAAACAGACATTTTGCCAAAAAAAGGGTTAAAAAGGAACATTTGCGCTCCGCTCCAGCTCGTTATCCCTTTTTCATTTGACCGGAGACCTCGGGATTGAGCCGATTTGCGTTACGTACTTTGGGAAGATCTGACAGACGATGCGCTACTGCTGCGTGAGAGATATTTGCCCGGCGTAGACGGCGGCCGGCCAGCAAAGGTGATTCCTCGAGTCTGGGGGCGCAAGTCCTTGAAGCTCTCGGCACTCGTTACTCGGGAATGCATTGTATCCTAAATACAGAAATAAAAATTAAACAAATCTGCGTATAATTCCCGCTTCTCCCAATACAAACGATAATAAAAAAAAAATGATAACCTTTTAATTAAATGTCAATTAATTTCTGTCGGTTTTATTCCTTATTAACCATTTAAATGCCGGATTACCCACCTTAGAGGAAGGGGGTATTTCTCTCTTGTCTGCTGAGGGCTATGAGAGTGAGAATGAGTCTACAAACCCTCCGTCCCCGTCTGGGGTATTAAGGGGTAAATACCCGGTGGTAGGTACAGACGGTCAGGGGTATGCCACCTGTGCTGCCTGCCAGGGGGTGCTCCGTACCGGTGTCCAGGGTGCAGTCCGGGCTCCGCTGTCTCAGGTACCGGCAGCTTCCGGGGATGCTGTGTGTTTCAGTGACGCTGTTACCGCGGTAACCAAATCTGCCGCTGATTGGCCGAGACGGGCGCACGTGAAACATCTTCCCCACCCATTTGAGTTGGAGATGGAGGTGTGGCCAAGGGGGCGGAAGGGAAATGTGCGGCTGATCGAGGACAGATAGCGATCAATAACTGGTTAATAACTGATTAATAACTGGTTAATAACTGATCAATAACTGGTTAATAACTGATCAATAACTGGTTAATAACTGATCAATAACTGGTTAATAACTGGTTAACGGCAGATTTATAGCAGGATTTAAAATACTTTTAGGTCAATATCAAACGTTGTGATAATTCACCATAAAATCAGCAAATATATTAATATTTAAATAATATTTAATTTATATTCTGGGACATTCTAACTAAATGTGTGATTTGGGTTCATTGTTTATTATTATATCTGTGATAAACAGCACCAGGTTACATTATCATAAATTATTAGTATTACTATTATTTATTATTACTAATATTTATTATTACTATTATTAATTATTATTTATTATTACTAGTATTTTATTATTATTTATTCTTATTACAATTATTAATTATTATTATTACACCTAAATCCCCTGTTGCCCCTCTTTCTTGTCTGTTCTGTCCAACTAATTACCTGGCAGGAGTAGGAATCCTCCACTCCGACCACTCACAGCCAAAGCTGTAAAATGCACGTGGGTTACCAGCTAATACAGCCGCGCATTTCATACAAACCCACAACCCACTGGCAGATCGGCCCCATCCGGCCCCCGTCTGGTCGCCCGTTTCTCTTGCTGTAAAGACTCAGACCTTAATCAGTCGTTGGTCTCGTCTTAGATTCAGGAGCCGTATGTCTATCCCATGCATGTTTAAATCCCTTCGCTGTTTTACCCTCTACCACCTCTGCTGGGAGGCTGGTCCACATATCTACCACAAAGAAACACAAAGCAAAATGATGAATAATTGTTCTTGGATATTCCGTACAGAATAAAACTCAGTCCCATTCGTCCTGGAATGATGTTGCTCTCCGTAGCCAGCGCCCGCGTTATGATGCCGTCTGTAAAGATTGAGAAGTTTAATTTGCCCGAACCCCGGGACATCCGCTGCGTTTTCTAAGCTGTGATTTACAGAAACTGTTGGGGGGGAAATGCAGAAATAACACAAAATGAGATAAAACAATGAATTTGATCCGGTTGAGGCCATTGATCTATGCGAAGGGGCTTTTATCCACCGATACCCCAACCGCCATATTTTAGTAAAATATTTACCATTTCCCCCCTTTTTTAAGGGTCCTGAAACTTGGGGTGCGTATTAGACCCGGGTACAAGTTGTGAAGAGTTAACCCCATGTGCACCTGCTGCCGAAATCCAAGTGCAATGAGCACCGGCCACCAGCCCTGACTCCCCCTTCTGCACATTCATTAACCCATTTAGTGCCGTGAAAAATGGCAGAGAAAAAAATGGATATAATTTGTGATTAAAATAAATGCGAGACGGGGAAGATCCGGCTGAAAAAGATAAAACAGCTCAAAAAAGGTTCAGCCCCGATGGGTTAAAAGGATAAAACAGCCTTCACTCTAAGGGGTTAATAAGGAGAAAAGACTAAATGAACAAAAAAAACAACAGCACTCTAAGCCGCACACTACACAATCAGCCACGCACTCACCGCACTCATACATGGACCTCTATCACCCAACCTCCTACCCGGAGCTGGCATTCATGAGTTAAAATAGCAGATATGGCAGCGCCCCCTAGTGGCGATATGGGAAGTGCGCAGCCTCAGGAGTTTCCTGATACCAGATAGGGGGGCAAACAGATAATGCCCCCAGTGTGGCTGAACTCAATGTGTAATTATTTTTAACACCAGCTTCAGGAGGCGTGAGGCAGCAATCAGCTTCATGAGACGTTGGATTGTGCGCTTTAGGATGAGTGTGCAAGTATGTGTGTATGTGTGTATGTGTAAGTATGTGTGTATGTGCATGTATGTGTGTATGTGCAAGTATGTGTGTATGTGTATGTATGTGTGTATGTGTAAGTATGTGTATATGTGCATGTATGTGTGTATGTGTGTATGTGCAAGTATGTGTATGTGTGTATGTGCAAGTATGTGTATGTGTGTGTGCAAGTATGTGTGTATATGTGTATGTGTGTATGTGTAAGTGTGTGCAAGTATGTGTATGTGTGTATGTGTAAGTATGTGTGTATGTGCAAGTATGTGTGTATGTGTATGTGTGTATGTGCAAGTATATGTGTATGTGTGTATGTGCAAGTATGTGTGTATGTGTATGTATGTGTGTATGTGTAAGTATGTGTATATGTGCATGTATGTGTGTATGTGTAAGTATGTGTGTGTGTGCAAGTATGTGTGTATGTATGTGTATGTGTGTATGTGTAAGTGTGTGCAAGTATGTGTGTATGTGCAAGTATGTGTGTATGTGTAAGTATGTGTGTATGTGTAAGTGTGTGCAAGTATGTGTGTGTGTATGTGTAAGTATGTGTGTCTGTGCGTGTATGTGTGTATGTGTAAGTATGTGTGTATGTGCAAGTATGTGTGTATGTGTAAGTATGTGTGTATGTGTAAGTATGTGCAAGTATGTGTGTATGTGTATGTGTGTATGTGCAAGTATATGTGTATGTGTGTATGTGCAAGTATGTGTGTATGTGTATGTTTGTGTGTATGTGCAAGTATGTGTGTGTGTATGTGTAAGTATGTGTCAGTGGAAGAGTGAATGATTGTGTGTTGGTGTGTAACTGTGTGTTGAAATCATTATGTGTGAGTGTGGGGAAAACCAGATTTATATCCCGGGAAATACCCCGGTTATGTCGTACTGGAACACATGCGTGATGTCAAACACGCTGGATGGAATGTACACATGTAGGTCTCCCTCTCTAGTTTTCATATTATTCGCATCAATATTTTGTTACAGATTTAAAATAAGGGAAAATATTTTGCCCCCCCACCAAATCGTATTATTTATTATTTTAACCCATAATATCCCAACAGAATTTGCAACATAAATGAGCAAAAATATACAGAGTAACAGCGCCACCTAGTGGCAACCGACTGATCTAACAGCCTCACAAAAACTCTACTTATATATATATAAATATATATTTTTAATAAAAACATTTGAAATGAGGGACTGCGGGTACATTCTGGTCACCCACTCGATACTAATATTTTTCTATGGATTAAAACTGCAATAAAAATAATAAAAAACTGCATAAAAGTCCCAGGGGAGCCAGTTCTAAAAATCTCATCATCCCTGTAATCTCTTACAGAGGAGGGGCAGCTCACATACCACTAGGCAGGTAGATCTACTACAGGATGGGGGGCTCAGAGGCCCCTAGAGTAATTGCCCCTGTGCCCCTTGGCTAATCCAGACTCTTCATAACCGGGGCTGATTTTCTAAAACAATACATTCCAGGTCACCTGATGTTGGGCGTCACTCAGGATGAGGATTCCCACTCGCTTTACCAATGTCCCATCCACACTCAGGTCTGATCTCCATCTGGGCTTCCGGGAAAATCTGCCGATGTCCTTCAAATGCGACCCTTGCCAGGCTGGCCCCTCACTGTATTCGCCTCTACCACTTCTGCTGGGAGGCTGTTCCACTTATCCACCACCATCCCAGTAAAGTAAAACTTCCCTCCATTCCATCTCAGTCTCTGACCCTCTAGTGTCGGATTCCGGTCTCTACGCCTCCTTTGAAATAAACTTCCCTCCTGTCCTTTGTTAAATGTTTCTTTCCCATCCCCTCTCTCTCACTCTCTCTTGTCTACCCTGTCTCTCTCTCTCTCTCTCTCTCCCATCCCCTCTGTCTCTTCTTTCCCCTTTTTCCTTTCTCCCTGTCTCCCTCTTCCAACCACCCCCCTCTCTTCTCTCCCATCCGTCTCTCTCTCCCCCCCCCTCCTCTCCCCGAAGCCGGAGATATTGAATTATTTCTGTGCTCTGATACGAAGTAGATTTTGGATCACTACTGAGATATTTTTCTTCTCCGTCACTTTAAGGCCGCAGTGAGGGCCGTAAACGCGCGGAATTCACCGCAGGAGGAACACAGACAGGTCGCGGCCGGGTTTTGACGTATAGAAGATTTTATTTATATTCATTTATAACACAAACCATACGGCCGACGTTACGACAAAGCCCTGAGATTCACACACACCCGAACAGGCCTCCTGCCCCCCGAACGCAGCGCGCACGCTCGCCAAACATTCATTCCGCCTCCAGTAATAAGCGCTAAAAAATACACAGAACGTTACCCCGAAAGAGACCGCCTCACACGTACCACATACAGCAGAATTCTTACGCTCCAAAACAGCTGAGTATTTCCCCCCAAAAAGTTTTAACCCTTTTTGTGATGGAGCGCAGCTCGTTGATGAGCGGCGGGGGTGCATTAAGTGCTCCAGCACTGCAGGAGTTAACTGCCATTAAATAAGGTGACTACAGAGAGGCGAGCAGCGGTCTGGGGTTCGGTGAGAATATTACGCAGGGTGATTACAGGATATCACGCGGCGGGTATGAGGCCGGAAGCTTCTCTACGTAGTACACGGTTCTCGCGCATGCATTGTCTTTTTATAAGCTGAAGTCGAACGTCAGATCGCATTTCCCCATCCGCTGCTTGTAAATCAGGTCGAATTTGTCGTTCATCGACACGGTGAATATATCCTTCCAGAGTCCCACCCGGCCTGCGAAAAGAAAAATATCGCGCGTTGGTGAGAAGGACCACAGGGGACAAAGAGCGAAAGGTGTGGAGGTTACATGCGCGGCGGGGTCTGCGGGATACAAATAATCAGGAAAGATGGAGGGATCTCAATATGTCTGGCTTGGGGTAGAGAAGAGAGAGAGGGGATGGGAGAGAGAGAGAGAGAGAGAGAGATATGGGGAAAGAAAAGAGAGCGGGGAGAAATGAAAGAGAGGGGATTGGAGAGAGAGAGACAGAGTGGAGAAGATAAAGAGAGGGGATGGGGAGAGACATTTAACTACATAAATGGGTTTAACAAAGGACGGGAGGGAATTTATTTCAAAGGAGGAGAAAAATTACAACACTAGAGGGTCAGAGACTGAGATGGAATGCAAGAAAGTTTTACTTTACTGAGAGGCTGGTGGATAAGTGGAAGAGCCTCCCAGCAGAGGTGGTAGAGGGTAATACAGTGAGGGTATTAAACATGCATGGGATAGACATACGGATCCTGAATCTAAGACGAGACCAATGCCTGGTTAAGGTTTGAGTCGTTACAGCAGGAGAAACGGGCGACTAGACGGGGGCCGGATTGGGCCGATCTGCCGGGAGGGGGGGTTCTATGATTCTCCTGAAGCTTTTCCGTGATATATTTATATTTTTCTGCAGACGGGATAAACACGCTGCACTCCGCCGTCTGCACAGATATTATTGATCGGGTTACCATGCGCTTTTACTGGACGTTATAAACCTTCCCAGCACGGGAATCCTTCTCATTAATAATAAATACCCCCCCCCCGCTTATATTTTAGCCCCAAATTGATGAAAATGAAACACGAAACGCACGTCCGGATCAGTCCAAACACTCAATGAAAATTGTACTTTTATGGCGAGCCTTGGACAGCGACAAACCGGATTTTATGTCAAAAATTAGTGATCTTTAAAGGTTAAAGGGCAACTGGGGCGAAATCTTTTTTCTTCAGCCGTCTGGCAGTCAAAGAGTGAAAATATATATATATGCAGGACCCCTGGTTCCCCAAGGCGAGTCAGATAGTCAGGAGGTCACAGTATTTGCCCCTTACCCCGGCCCACCGGTAGCGCCTCCGCGTTGCAGCACTGGTCAATGAGCTGGTGGCAGTGCTCCACCGTCGACTCCAGCTGTGCTTTGTCATAGGAGACCCCCAGAAACCTCACCAGCTGCTCCACCATCGTCCCCAGATCCTGCAAAGACACCAAGACGAGCTCAACGTCGGAGGGCCGGACGCGGCGGGGGTAACATTACAACCAGCGTACTTATCTTACACACTCTAGAAATAAATGGGATTTGGACGCATAATACTTAGGGGAGAAAAGAGAGGGGATTGAAGAGAGAGAGAGACGGGGAGAGACAACAGAGAGGGGATGGGAGAGATAGAGAGATGGGGAGAGAAGGGATGGTAGAGAGAGAGAGAGGGGGGGGGTGGGAGAGATGGGGAGAGAAGAGAGAGAAGGGATGGCAAAGAGAGAGAAAAGAGGGGATGGCAGCGAGAGAGAAAGAGATAAGGAGAGAAGAGAGAATGGGGATGCGGGAGAGATGAGGGGAGAAGGGAGGGGATGGGAAGGAGAGAGACAGAGAGAGAAAAGAGAGAGGGGATGGGAGAAAGAAAGAGATGGGGAGAGAAAAGAGTGGATGGGGGAGAGAGTTATATGGGGAGAGACAAGAGAGAGAGGGGATGGGAGAGAGAGAGGGGTTGTGTGGGGTTAGGTTACACGCAGTCTACAGTTTTTTTATATTTATTTATATTAAAAATGTTTTTATTTATTAAAGAGTTTATTGCGCATAAACTGTTGTTTTTCGAAGTAGAGAAGTAAAGCTAAGAATTCCGTCCAGAGTTGGCTCGACTTGAGAAGACAAACGTTCTCCGCGTCTCTCGGAACCGCGTTTACGTTTCTATACGGTTCCCGAGCGTTCCGTTATAGAGACGGCAGGACCTGCCCCCCTCACCTTATGCATATCTTCATACTTCAGGAAAAGGACGTTGGAGTCCATGTGATGGTCCCAGAACTCCAGCACGTGTTCAAACCACGAACCGTAGCCTACTGCGGACAAAATTATTTCATTATTAGTATTTTGTTTTGCATTTTTTTTACATTTTAAGACACAGCAGGAAGACCAAAGTGGTTTTCTTACACTTGTCGTTCATGAACCTCCGGCAGAACTCCTGGAAAGTTCCTCTGTAACTCATAGTCCTCAAGGAGCGATGGAACTGATAGTAAGAAACAACTAAATCTTTGGGGTTCCGGGCCATATATATCACCTAAAAACATAAATAAAAAACAAACATAAATAAAAAAAACAGATTTACCACTTATAAGGGCTATTTCTGTCGAAACAATAAACAAAAGGTTACCTTGGACTTCCCGTTGTGCAAATCCGACGGCAGGAATCGGTACGGGAGGTGACTCTTTATAAGTCGGGGAGAGGTCAGCTCCTAAATAATAATAATAATCAGAAATATTGGTATAAATGTTCTGTAAATGATTTAGTTCTGCGCATGCTGAGAACATTAGTGATGATCGAGCCACCGGAACTATTTATATTAGGAAGTTATATCCATTTGTTGTGAAATACATGAGATTTTAAAGTATATCCAAAAGAAGCAGCAAGTAATAACCTCAGGAGGCATCTCCTCCTTCCAGAGACACTGGTGAACCACAACCTTCTCCAAAGGTATCAGAAATATTATTATATAATGCCCCCGAGAGCAGATCGGCTCCAGAAGATGGAGCTCTACCAGGAGCCACCAAGAGCAGATCTACTCCAGAAGATGGAGCTCTCCCAGGAGCCACCAAAGTGCACATGTGCTCCAGAAGATGGAGGTCTATTAGGAGCCCCAGCAAGCAGATGTCCTCCAGAAGATGGAGGTCTACAGGAGCCACCAAAGTGCATATGTGCTCCAGAAGATGGAGATCTACCAGGAGTCTCCACAGTGCAGATGCACTCTAGAATATGGAGGTCTACCAGGAGCCCCAGAGAGCAGATGTCATCAAGAAGATGAAGGTCTACCGAGAGCCCCAAAGGGCAGGTGTACTCTAGTACATGGAGGTCTACCAGGAGCCCCCAATGTGCAGATGTTCTCTAGAAGATGGAGATCTACCAGGAGCTTGCAAAGTGTGCATGTGATCCAGAAGATGGAAGCCCAACCAGAAGCCTCCAAAATGCAGATGTGCTCCAGAAGATGGAGGTCTACAAAGAGCTCCAGAGAGCAGATGTGCTCCAGAACAGGGATGTCTACCAGGAACCCAAAAAAGCAGATGTGCTAAAGTAGGTGGATGTTTACCAGGGGCCCTCAAAGAGCAGATGTCCTCCAGAAGATGGAAGTTTACCAGAAAGCCCCATCCTATGGCTGAATAGACAAGTCCATCCCTGCCATTCCATTAGCTATTCACTTACCTTAATAATATCCAGACCGGGCTGTGGATATTCTAGTACCGGGAGCTGCTCGTCAATGTTCATGAGACCAATTTCGTCTGGGTCTGCTCCCTGGCTGACTAGATACACCACTTCTTGCAGCAAACTCGTGCCTGTCGAGACATGGACCCGCATTACACTTCAGAACATGCCTGTTTCTAGCTACATATAAAGCTTTCTAAGGTGGTTTTGTAAATTGCATTTTTTATAAGAATGTTGCATTTTTTTGGGGGGGGGTACAGCGCTACGGAATATGATGGCACCATATAAAAGAATGATAAATAATAATAAGTCCCGGAAGCTTATGCAACGCTGCGTCTCTTTCTAGGCTAGTCAAGTAAAAGGCATCAACTCCGGTGAGATTGAGTTTACAAAACTTGAAATTGAGGGACCAAGAGACTGATTGGCAGGAAATGATTAGAGCATTAATCCAATAAACGGATGGAATTTCATGGACATTATTGATTTACTGAAAGGATTGCTGGGAACATCTAAAAAAAGCACAAACATTTTCTGTATTGTCCTAATATTGTTTTGGTTTTTTTTTATACTATTCTTTGTTGTACTTTTAGTTGTACTTTTAGTAGAAAATGTAAAACTGATTTACTTAAAAATACAATATGAAGCCAATTTCAGTGGCCAGGTGCATCCTGGGAAGCATTTTCCTTTTAGACATAAAGAAACTGAAACTAGCGGAAAAAAAAATAATAAAAAAAATGAAACAGAGTAACCACGGAACATGGACAGAATTTTAAGTTCTATTGTTTAATGCCAGGTCCAAACCATCATAACCCAACACCTAACCAATATCACCTAAATCCACATACTAAACCAGAATTTCAGTTACATTTTTGTTAACTTAAATCTAGAATTGCTTATTATTTTCCTTCACAAAACAATATAAAATGAATGCTATTTTTATCCACTAAAATAAAAAAATAATATAAAATAATAATAATAATGTAACAGTTTTATAGAAACTCAAAGATTCTAAACAAAGTAACTACATCACGTAAAAATTCATTTAATTATATACTATATTAAATTATATTATATAAAATGTAATTTAAAGTTGGCTTCCTGGTACATTATGGGGATTTATGCCAAAGCAATTAACTTTAACAGGGAAATCAGATTTTTTTTTAATTCTCAGAACTCCAAATTCTAATTCCATTAATGTGAGATTCTGGGGGACAATAATACCCCTGTTTGTTATAATTTAGGGTTAGCAAATATTTTTCTGGCCAAAAACATTTTTTTGCAAATTTTTAGCATTTTTTTAAAATTCAATTTAACACCTTGGCTTTGTGGTAACGATAATACTTTCAGAAAACATAAAAAATGTGAAATAATTGAAACGATTGTCATTATTTCTGTGTGCCCAGGTCTGCATTAATATTTACATACATTATTATTATTATTATTATTATTATTATTTTATTATTTTTATTGTTATTGTTTAGAATAATAATATACCATATGCTTGGATTCCATTCCAGCAGCACAGTGGTTAACACAAAATGCCCTGCTTGTTATTCACATGACGTCACTGTCTGGGGAGCCTGGTTGGTGGGTGATTACGTAATCCATATACCTCCACACCCAATTACCCCCCCTCCCATGTTTCCATTCTGCTACATTTCATCTCTTTCTAAATCCAGATCAAATCACAGCTAATTCCCCCCAAATAAAGGCCAGACAATTCTTAACAATCGGTGCATGATGCGCACATTCTAAATATCTACATACATCACATATGATGCTAATATACATGCACATGTATATGAAGGGCACATATGCTGCAGATATGTACAGCACAGACATATATACATCACACACACATGTATATACACAGACAGACACCTGCGCAGTCACTGAGTAATAAACAGGGGCAGATTTACCTGATTTGGGGTAGGTGACAATCCAGACATCACTGTTCCTGACTGAGAAATTAGAGATCTCCTCCATTTTGCCCCTGCAGAAGGGGGGCAGTCTGAGACCATTGAACTCAAAGTATTTGCTCTCAAACTCCCCCGGGGTGCTGGGGGTCTCTGCTTCACTCTCTGCCATACTCAGGGGGCGGGAGGCAGAAGGATAAGGCTACAGGGTAGGGCCAGTGTGTGTGCTGGGAGTAGGGGTGATTGGGGGCAGATAAGGAGGCTGAAGGTATTTTAGGAGTCCGGGTGCCGGTTAGGAGTCTCCGGGCAGGTTATGAGGCTGAGTGCAGGAGGTGAGGCAGCATGAGTCTGAGTGCGAGTGCAACGATCTGGCTGCTACTGATGCTGAGTGCAGGGATCTGGCTGCTACTGATGCTGAGTGCAGGGATCTGGCTGCTACTGATGCTGAGTGCAGGGATCTGGCTGTCACTGATGCTGAGTGCAGGGATCTGGCTGTCACTGATGCTGAGTGCAGGGATCTGGCTGTCACTGATGCTGAGTGCAGGGATCTGGCTGTCACTGATGCTGAGTGCAGGGATCTGGCTCGGTCCTCCGGCTGAGTATAAGGACCCGGCTGAGTCCTGATGCTGAGAGCAGGGAACTGGGTGATGTAATGTGGTCCTGAGGATGCAGCAGAGGCGTCATCGCGCACCTAGCATCAGGGATGCACCACGCATGCGCACTCCCTCCCTCGCTCCATATTGTCCATCATTAACAGAGTCTGCCCCGAAGGAGGCAAATCGCTATAGATCACACACAGCACTCCATGGCCACATCGACTGCTGGTTGGTGGGCTATATTATCAACAATGTTGTGGTTGTTTACATAACATATGGATTGTTTACCCAAAATTTTTACATTGTTATTTCACATTAAACATTTTTTTAAATTTTCAGTTCCATTAGCAGAAAACTTTGGAATGTTAGAAAAAATAAGCAGAGTTTGTGTTGAGGGGGGTTTGTAAAAAAAAACAACAAAAAACAGGGTCAGTCCCAGCCAAAAATCATCCCAAGACACCTCCATCTAACGCCCCTGTATGTAAATTAGGCAGCCCATATGAACACTGATGCCAAGCCAGCCCTGAATTCCCTCTGGTGCCCTCCTCAGGGCAAAAGGACAGAGGGCAAAAAGAGAGATGTGGCTTTCTGTCTCCCCACAATCACCCCTTTTTTATTTCACCTAATTATATCACTATTCATTTTACCCTCCACACAATTACCCCAGAATGATTCTTACATTGGCTGTCATTGGAAAAAATTACAGGGGGTATCACACTACCAAGTGCCCCCTGCTTGCCTAATGAGATGTTTTCTGTTACCCCAGGTCTGGCCCCTTTGTTTACTCAGTGAGCCCCACTTTGTTCCTAGGGACTTTTTAGGGACTGTGAAATGCAACTCCCATCATGCTTATTGATTTGCCTTACAAGGGAGGGCTGGGAGGGGGCAATTTCCCTAAAGGCTGCAGTGATTGAAAAATGTAAGTCCCACTATGTTTTATTCCTAGTTCATACTGCCTGTAGGGAGACAAAAGAATAGCTCAGTTTCAATCACCCAGCTGGACTCTCTGACTAATAAAAGTCTATGGAGGGACGGACTTCATTAGCATTGCCATAAAGCATCAGCTCAGTGTGGTGTTTGAGCCGGGAAAGTCACACAAAACCTCACATGACCGACAGCAACGGCGGCTCCAGGTTTGCAGATACAGGGAGTTTATTGGAACAAACAGTAAATTAAAGATTGGGGTCACGTCCTGAAGCTTGTTTGATTGTTTTCTCTGCAATTGTCTGTATAACCCCCAGTGGAACACGGGATTTACATGACAACTGAATCCTTTCTGTGCTCCCTTCCTTCTCTTTAAAACATGTAAGCTGCACATGAATGGATTTGCACTTTGACCCTGTTGTCGATTAATTAGAAATTAAGATGCTTTATTATTTGTGGCCGCTTGGCTGGATTTGCCCCCGGGCCTGAATTTTGCCAGCCCTCCAGCAACTGCTGTTACCCTCCATAATAACTAAAAGGGTTAACCTGCTGCGAAACACAACTCCTCCCACAACTCCCAAATCCTCCCATTGCCTGGCTCTGACTGCCCATCTGGCACTGAAAGAGTGGAATGCATAGATAGGCGTCCCCAAATATAATATATAATATGTTATATATAATATTACATATTATATATTACATATTATATATATTATATTATATATAATATGTAATATATAATAAGTTATATATTACATATTATATATATAATATACTATATAATATGTAATATATATTATATATATGTTACATATTATATATTATATTATATATATAATATGATATATATAACATTTATAATATAATGATTTATAAACCAAGAAACATAACACTTCTGATCTCATGTCCTTAATGAACAAGATTCATTAAGGAGGAACATGTGCCCCACTCCCCCATATTTTCTGAAGGTGCCCTTCGTATACCTCCCAAGTGTCCCGTTTCTCAGGACTGTCTTGATTTTCAGGCACTGTCTCCGGTAGCTGCCTCACTTTCCCGCTTTTGATAAAATAATTAAAATTTTATGACGCACAAATAGCCGATTTGGGTTCTAATAATTTTATTGAAGTCATTATGTAATAGAAGGAGTCCGGCCAAAGTTCAGAATTACCCGATACTAATCTTTCTTAGTAAGAGTAATCCAGAGTCAGGCCACATGACGGTCCGGATTCATGGGAGTGGGCATCCCAGATGCAGATTACCTGAACTGGGATGGGGCAAAAAAACTATTTTCTTAGCAGATCCAGGCCCGGGCCGGTGCCGGCTGATCTAGAATTGAAGAATGTTTCCTAAACAAAGGAACAAACACAATGTTACAAGAAATAGAATCACCGGCGCAGGAAGAACGCGACGCCATCGAACATTCTACTGAATCGGCCACACGTTATAAAGAGCCGGCCAACTCCAACCATAAAGATTCTCCTGCCAGAAGCACACGCCTGGCAGACCTGGTCAGGGTGAAGACCAAGTCAAGATACTCCTGCGCTGGAGACCACCTGTCCATCCCAGGTCATATGTCAGAGGTCCTGTTTTTTGGGCCGTAACCCTCCCACTGTCTAAGCAGGGACAGTTAGCAGGTATGTTGGTTTGTGTGTACAGCACATGTAGCGTGTGTAAGGTATGTGTGTACAGCATGTGTAGCGTGTGTATAGCACGTGTAGCGTGTGTAAGGTATGTGTAGATAGCATGTGTAGCGTGTGTAAGGTATGTGTGTGTAGCACATGTAGTGTGTGTAAGGTATGTGTGTATAGCGTGTGTAAGGTATGTGTGTATAGCATGTGTGGCGTGTGTAAGGTATGTGTGTGTAGCACATGTAGCGTGTGTAATGTATGTGTGCATCGTGTTACGCTGAGGGATGAGACAGCTGTTTCTGGATTTGGAACTTTGTCCCAGACCTCCCGATATTTCTTATAGTTAAAGATACGCAGCAGTTAAAAAAACAAGAGTAAAGTTCATCACGCCAGAAAACGCTGGTTATTACCCCATTCTGATAACATAAAATTATCGCGGTGATACCCGGCAGTAACACCCAACACGCAAAGAGACCGAGAAAAACACAAGTTACTGGGAGAGATAGCAGGAAGAACAGAGCCGAGACTTCTGTGACCTGTCAGCAACACACCAAGAAGCTGCAGACCTCATATGTGATGCAACATCCATCACAATTACCTCATCGGGGGCTTCAACGGAACTGAACCCCAAGATTGTTTAATGTGATGTACTGACTTAGTAATTATGGCTCTAATATCAGTCGTTATGGAAACTGACTGGTTAGTAGTCTACAGGTGGCTGATGGGTTCAGGGTATAGTCTATAGGTGGCTGATGGGTTCGGGGTATAGTCTATAGGTGGCTGATGGGTTCGGGGTATAGTCTATAGGTGGCTGATGGGTTCAGTGTATAGTCTATAGGTGGCTGATGGGTTCAGTGTATAGTCTATAGGTGGCTGATGTGTTCACTGTATAGTCTATAGGTGGCTGATGGGTTCACTGTATAGTCTATAGGTGGTTGATGGGTTCACTGTATAGTCTATAGGTGGATGATGGGTTCAGGGTATAGTCTATAGGTGGCTGATGGGTTCACTGTATAGTCTATAGGTGGTTGATGGGTTCACTGTATAGTCTATAGGTGGTTGATGGGTTCACTGTATAGTCTATAGGTGGCTGATGGGTTCAGGGTATATAATAAGGGCGGCTGATGGGTTCAGTGCTCTATCTATTATTTGCCCCAGCAGGGATGTGTCTGCCCCCCAGAGTGCAGTATGAATGATGCTTTGCACTGTTTTGGTGACAGGAGGCAGTGACGTCACTGCAGGATGCCCTAGCAGGCAGAGTTGGGAGCTGGTCTCTGCTCCCGCTCTGTGATTGGCTCACCGGAGTCACACGTTACATGCCGGTTGGGCGGGTCCTGACAGTCCAGTTGTCGGCCCTTTAAATCCCCGGAGAGCTCTGTCTGCCGGGACTCCGCAGTCTGACCGCCCGGGCTCTCCGTCTCTCCGCCGCCGGGATGTTTGATCTGGATCGGACCTGGAACCTGTCCTTCGCCGGCTGCGGCTTCCTGGGGGTTTATCATGTCGGGGTGTCCAGCTGCCTGCAGGAGAAGGCCCCTCACCTCATCACAGGGGCCACCAGGATCTATGGGGCATCAGCAGGGGCCCTCAACGCTGCTGCCCTGGTGTGTGGCTGCTGCCTGGGTAAGTTGCCTCCTATGCCGCAGCCTGGGCACGATTACCCCTCTGTGCAGGAGCCCCCGCCTCTACCCGTTAATGATTTATAGGGACCCCCATAATATGTATCTCAATGTGACCCCCACCCCAGGCAGGGATCATTTTATTGCCACAGGCTCAGTGACTCTGATCAGCACCCTTTCACTGCCATAGACTGATCAATACAAGTGCAGAGCCAGGAGATTCCTGGAAAGCCCTAACCCCCCCCCCCCCTAAAATAACTGATAGGGTTAGAGAAGGATTTAACCTAAATCCAAGGAAGAACCATTGTGCAGCGCTGCGGAATATGATGGCGCTATAGAAAGCGACAAGTAGTAATGCACAGATCTGGGGTTACACAGTCTGACTCCTTCAACCCCCTCCTGCTGTGATCATATATTAGACCCCCAGTCAGTGTTTTTGCTCCCAGTATGTTATGGTTGATATCCCTGCTTGAATGCAGGTGACTCAATTAAGTGTAACTTTAAATAATGTCAAGGTTTCCATGACAACCGGTATTAGAGCCATTTGGGTGACACATTTGGCGAGTCGCTACATAGAATCTTCTTAAAGGGTTATAATTTAAAGAGTCGGGGGCCGCACATTTAGAAACTCCCCGGTTATGGTGATTTTTGGCTTATTGTGTGAAAAATCTAAAAGTAAACATTTGCAACGTAATTCCTGTAATGCACTAAATGTGTAAAGCGGCACATTGCATAAATTAATATTTCATTAAAAAAAATGTATAAAATTTACCGCCGTGTCCGAAGCCACGGCAACGCATGCGCGACAGAAAATGTTGTTTTTTCCGTTTTTAGACACTTTAGGAATTTATTATGAATATTAATTAGATATTCTCTGCAAGTGCAGATAATAAATTGTATGAATCACTTGGATTTGATTATTATTATTATTATTATTATTTGTTTTTGTTTGAGACAAGGTGTTCCAAAAATAAATAAATAAATCTCAAAATGACTTAAAAATTTATAAAACAGCGTAAATGTCCCAGCTATGATTCCAGATCGCGTCCCCAAATTATTAGAAACGTATATTTTACCATTTAAATTTGGGATGTTTTAAGTTTTATAATATATTGTGGACGGAATCCTGCGGGATCCTTACTCGGGGATCAATATATATTTTTAAATTTTATATATTTTTATATTTTATTTTTATTTAAATGGAAGAGGCTGATAATTCTTCTGAAATCCTTTTTGAATGGCGGGTCTTAGGAATGTGGCAAACATCTGATTCAGCAGTGATCTGATTGGACGAGAGCCGTGAGCTGACTTGTGGGTGGAGATTCTACCCCCCCCAGGCTGGGGGTTATTGTCGGTTAATGCCCTAACCCCTGATGTCACCTTCCCTGAGCTCAAAACACTGTCCCCAGTTACAAAATAAGTGTGTGTCCTGCTTTAACCTTTTGGCGTCTGCAGGCGCTATATATTTACGCAAAATGTTTAACCCTCCTTTCCAAATTCTAACTCTTTTTTCAATGGGTTTTATTTCAGCGAAAAAAATAAATAAATAAATGACAGCCTCCAAGCAGAGGTGGTAGAGGGTAATACAGTGAGGGGATTAAACATGCATGGGATAGACACACGGCTCCTGAATCTAAGACGAGACCAACGGCTGATTAAGGTCTTTACAGCAGGAGAAACGGGCGACTAGACGGGGGCTGATCTGGGTCTTTAGAGTTCCAATAAAAGTGAAGTTTAGAGGGAGGTAGATATATGGTACGGCCTCCCGGCAGAAGTGGTAGAGGAGTATGACTGTAATAAGGATTCTTCTATGTTGTAGCTGAAATCTCTTTAAAGCTGCTGTTCCACCTGCTCTGCTGAATTGAGATAGGCCGTCGCCGTAAAAAGTAAAAAGGTGCTTTTAAAAGTTTGTTTTTTCTGTGATTGAACCTCCAGAGGAAGGAATGGGGAGACAGATCTGCCCCCGAGAGGGCAGTTCATGTTTGGTGGCTCCTTTAAGGATGTGTTTTGATGCTGATAACGTTTGGTTCCTTTAAGGACAGTAAACAGAGGCCATAAATCTAACCTTTATGTCGCGTTATCAGCTGCTGATTGTCTGCGCTGCTTATCCCAAGAGGTAAATAAGACCATAAAGATATCGGACCCGCCCGGGGTAAAGGTGGGATTCATACCCCCCCCCGTCTGGTCACACCGTCCGAATCCACCTCCTTCATGTTCTCTTCTGATTTAATGATATATTGGTGTCCCGATTGGTGCTTTTCTCCCTGCTTTACCACAGCAGGAATCCCTGCTTTACCACAGCAGGAATCCCTGCTTCAATACAGGTGCCTGCATTCAGAATATATTTACCATAGTTTCCATAACAACCGTTGTTAGAGCCATTTGGCTGCGGCCATTGGTGATCCAGGTGATGGGTTATTCCAGGGTAACCCTTATGGTAATACTGATGTGTGATTGGTTGCCTTTGACCTTTTTTTTTTTTTTGGCGCTGCGTGTAACGGAGACGGTACGGAGACCATATCCAGAACGCCGGGGATCTTCCAAGAAACGCCTCGCTATCTCTGCGTACAAAGATCATCCCGTTTCAGACGCGTCGGCCAATAATCTGCCGGAGTCTCGGCTCGTCCATGGAACGGAGTCGCTCTACAGGGAGCCGATCCCAGAAATATCTTTATAGACGTCCATTGAGTGTAAATCTATTTTTGGATCAAACGAAGAAACAAAATCCTCGGACAGGACGTCGGCGGTCTTTTTGGTCGATTTGCTTTTCCTAGTAATTGTAATTTATTTTTTCTTGGTAAACAGAATTCAGTAAAACCCAGAATTTCTGTTACGTTTTCTTTCTCTTTGTGTCCTTTTATCGCATAAATTCACATAACATTTAAAATTGAGTGATTTTTGTTACGTGATTAAAATGAGCAAGTCAGGTTTGGGTACGAGTCATTTGTCTTTTCCAGACCTGAAACCCAGAACCCGCCGGCAGATCGGCCCATTCGGCCCCCTGTCTAGTCCGCCTGTTTCTCCTGCTGTAAAGACTCAAACCTTAATCAGTCGTTGGTCTCGTCTTAGATTCAGGAGCCGTATGTCTATCCCATGCATGTTTAATCCCCTCACTGTATTACCCTCTACCACTTCTGCTGGGAGGCTGTTCCATCTATCTACCACCCTCTGTAAATAGAGCTTTGGTGCCTGGGGAAGTGTCAGAGGCCCTGTGGACATCACATCAGGTTCTGTAAGCAGAAGAGGGCAAAGGGGCATTACCAGCTGTCCCTCTTGTTGCCCCGTTGATGTTCGACCTGCCCTTTACCCAGAAAAGGGGTCTCCGGGTCCTTCTGCATCTCGCGGTCACGCATGTTGTCATCCGCACTAAACTCTCCAATCCATAGTCCGCATCTTACCTGGTCATTAATATACATTTAACCCTTTACACACCTCCTACCCCTTGGAGAATTGTTTTGGCGTTGGTTTGCGGGGCCGGACGTTGGAGTTGCCGTGGCGGCGGGATTGCGGATGTCGGTATGTTGGGGTTTGTATTCTACACCCGTTTTTAACCCCTGAATGTTCTCTGCAGCTCAGTGCTGTTCCGACGTGATGGAGGTGGCCAAGGAGGCCAGGAAGAGAAACCTCGGCCCCCTGCACCCCTCGTTCAACTTGGTCAAGATCCTAAAAAACGGGCTGTACCGGAACCTGCCGGACAACGCGCATGAGCTGGCGTCGGGCAAGCTGTGCATCTCCCTGACCCGGGTGTCCGACGGGGAGAACGTGCTGGTGTCCGACTTCAGCTCCAAAGAAGAGCTGATCCAGGTGAGTCCTCCCAGAGAAGCCTCGAGACGACTACTTTATTTTAATAGAACCGTCGTTCCTAGAACTTCCCAGAAACCACGTAATGTTTCCCATCGTTTAGCGTTTTTTCCGGGAACACTTAATTGCCATGTGACCCGGAAGTCAGCGGCTGATAGGCTGTTGCCAAACGCGCTGGAAAAACTTCTCCAATGTTCTCTGTGATTAAATATTTCGCTTTCCTAAAACTCAACAGGGTGATTGTGTTTTTTATATTTTTTTTCTAAATATATATATATATATATAATTTTTTTTTTTTTTTTTAACGAATTTGCCCAAAAGTTATTGCTCTGCAACCAAAACCTGTTGCATCCTATCGGCTGCGGCTACCGGAGAGTTAATGTCTGACTGTCTCCTTCCCCCCCCCCCCCGCAGGCTTTAATCTGCAGCGCCTTCGTCCCCATATACTGCGGAATCATCCCCCCTTCCTTCCGAGGAGTGGTGAGTGTCCTGCGTCTGGCGGAGGGGCAGATAAGGGATGTTTGCGCACCTTTCAGAGGGGCAATTATTGCTGTCCTCTCGGGCGGCCGGACTACAAACCATCGCTTTTTGGTTATTCTGCGTATTTGATAATAAACGTTGCGATCTTTTCAGCGTTATGTAGATGGCGGAATCAGCAACAACTTGCCGGAGTACGACCTGAAGAACACGATCACCGTCTCTCCCTTCTCCGGCGAGTCGGACATTTGCCCCCGAGACAATTCCACCAACTTCCACGAGCTGAGGGTGACCAACACCAGCATCCAGCTCAGCCTCCCCAACCTGTACCGCCTGACGCGGGCGCTCTTTCCACCGGAACCCAAAGTGAGCGCACCCTTCACTATTCTTAGAATTATTCCGATTTAAGGTTTTCACAATAGTGCCCCTCCCCCGACACCGGCCGCTGACCGTTGGCGCCACATACCCCCCCCCCCCCCGATCTGCCTGTCCGGTGGCAGATTGGGTCCTGAGGTATACGGTCGCCATCGTGATATCGGGGCCACATGCTCCAGTTTCTCCATCTTGACCCAGAGAATCCTCACTCCTACTGGGGGTTTCCAGGTACAGTCAGTTGGCCGCTGGCCTTAAAGAGCCAGGGCCCTTCAGCCAGGCTTTTAAGCCCTTAAAGCTGCAGCAATGCCCTTTTTTTTTTTTCCTGTTTTTGTCGGCGCATCCCGGATGCTTCCGTGTTCTGACTCTGATCGCGCATGGTTTCTGGCCGCCGCCGCCTTATGATTCATTTCACGGTCGCTGAATTGTTTCCGCAGGTTCTCGGAGAGATGTGTCAGCAGGGATACAACGATGCCCTTAGGTTCCTAAAAGACAACCGTATGTCCCGGTTCTCCTTACTTCTCTAAAATGTCTCAATTTTCATCGCTCTATCAAATCTCTGAAACCTGATTTCTGTATATATGTGTGTGTAATATAAATATAATGTGTGTGTGTGTGTGTGTATATATATATACCATGTGTGTAATACAAATATAATGTGTGTGTGTGTGTGTATATATACCGTGTGTGTGTGTGTATATATATATAATATTAATATTATTGGGGTGTGTGTGTGTATATATATATATATTATTGGGGTGTGTGTGTGTATGTATGTATATATATATATATGTGTGTGTGTATGGTGCACGGTGTAGGCTGCTAATTCTTTAACATCTAAAAATTGGCTGAAGTTTGGAATCCGTGGATTTTTTTTCCCCTTAAAATTCAATTATTATTTATTCAATTATTCAAATTGGCTGTGAACGGCCACGCATTTAACTTTAAAGCATTCCTTACGTTGAAACTAAATACGAGGTTTATTGTGGCCGTTTGGTCAAAGGATGAATAGAGGAGACCCAGAGCTTCCATGCCTATATTATTATTATTATTATTATTAATAAAAAAATCTCTCGAGTCTCCCTCTCCACATTTAAAGTGCCCTCGCTATGAAAAACGTCACACAGTGATGGATTAAAGGGAATTTTACTGATTTTGTGGCGTTTCTGGTAAATAAAATATTTTATTGCGCAAACTCCACATACGTAAAGCCCCGACGATGTGGACTGTATGCGAACCCGCGCATGGGCAGCCCGCGGCAGCCGCTGCTTCTGAGATACTTGGCTGCATCTGATCGAAAGGCTTTTGGAATTCAATTTCTTATTTTCTTGTGTTTTATATATTTATTTTTTTTTTGCCCCTTTATTGCAGACCTTCTAAGCGTTCCCGCTCCTTCCACGGATCCGCTCCTGAAACCCACGGAACCCTCGGCTGCTTCGCGCTGCGCAAGCGCGGAATGTCTGGTATCCGGCAGCCAAAAGGACAACAAAGCAGCGGAGTCCCAGCAGCCGCTGAAGTTTCCTCCCTGGCCCCTGGATAAGCGGATTATGGAGAAGCTGCCCCCTGGACTGGTCACTGGTAAGTCGTGCCGCCCATAGCCTCCATCATTCTTTCGCTGAGCATGATGGGTGTTGCCTTTCATTCTTGGTCACCCAGTGAGCGCTAATTCTTGTACTCTTCTACTGACTCCTGCACCTTCACGTATGTTCTATACACTATCCTCCACACGTTATTCAAATGCCTTTAAAGGGTTAATCCCCGCTGTGCCCCTTCTCCAGCTCTGAAGGACGCGTGTAAGGAAAAAGATGGCCTCTATAACCAGATATCCGGCCTCCTGCCGCTGCGGGTCGCGTCCTACATGGTAATGCCGTATACGCTGCCCGTGGAGTCCGCCTATTCGTTTGCTTTACGGTAGGACCTTGGTGTTTTGTGTGTTACCATGGCAACAGCTAGGGTTTAAATGTCAGTCTCTATTCCTCGTTTGGGTTATTGGGGGGGGGGGGGCGTCAGCCTTTTAAAGGGACGCTCCCTCCGTTTTATGCATCTTTGGTAATCCATGGGGGGGATTCTACTGAATCCCCCATTTACCGCGCCCCCCCCAGCTACACACATCTCCCGTGGGTCAGGCATTGGGGTCTCCCTTTTTTTTTAATAAACTTAACTCTTTGTCTCCCAGGTTAGTGGAATGGTTTCCCGACATTCCCGATGACGTGCGTTGGATGCAGGAACAGATGCGTTCGGTCGCCGGCGCGGTTTACTACCAGGCGAAAAAGCGCCTGCTCCCGGCGAGGTGCGTCTCCCACATTTTTTTTTTGTCCGCATTAATTAATGACTTGTGAGACTTCTAAGCAGCGGTGAGATCCTGCTGCTGCGGGGCTTTCCAATGGCTGCAGCGATGTATGACATCCCAGTGATGTCATCGATGTCAGCAGCCAATGGAAACTCTTAGTTCTTCAAAAACACAATAAGGGTCGGCCAACTGGAATTCCTTGTATTAACGGAACGAAATTATAAAACGAGTTACGGGAAGAGCTGCATGCTGGGATTTTTTTTTTCCTTTTTACGACACAAACAGCAGACAGATAATTAATTAAAATATTTGAATATTTTATTTTAATTTTATATATATATTTTTTTATTATTTTTGCAGCCCGCCCGTCCGCAGCACCCTTCGGAAATGCCTGAGCCTCCCGCCTCGGATCCATCAGGCGTCCGCGTTTTTGTCGGCCAATAACTGCTCGTCGATGGACCTGGAGGGTTGGGTTTTTGACTTTTCCAGCCCCTCCTCGGGCGATATTCACGGGCGAGCCGTTCGCGTGGAGTTCCCTCCCTGCGAGACGTCCTCGCTCGGCTTGGAAGAAGACGACGACTCGGGGGTACAGATGAGCTTCTCCTGCGATGACCTGGACACTTCCCCGGAAATAAACCTCTAGCCAAATAATAAAATAAATAGCCGAGTGCTGGGACTTCCTCTGTTTAAAGGACCGTGATCTAACGAAGCACTCGAAAAACGATATCCAATCTCCTAACTAAATCAGCCTTTTTTCCCCAAAAAATACATTTATATAATTGTCCTAAAATTGGAAACAATCCACGTGAACTGAAAACAAACAAACAAACAAAACATTTAAGAACTTTTCATTTTTAGTCCCCCCCCCCCCCCCCCCCCCCCCGTTTTATCACCAGTGTCCTGCTCTTTCCGATCTCCTATGCTGTTCGTCGAATAGTTACGGCTGGGGGGGGGGGCGCTCTTTTTTTTTTTTTTTTTTTTTTCCTGGTTCAGCTTTATAGGCGACCTCGGTGCTTTTCACTTTTGGATGTTTTTCATATCGACGACGGGCCCGTGTCTTGAATTTCACTTCTTGGGATCAGTCCTGACATAGATACCTCTTCACTTCTTCTTAAATTATATGTAAATAATGCAATAAATACAGATTGTGAATTTTATTACGGAATTTAACCAAAATAAGAGAGAATTGTTTTACATATTATTATATATTTTAATTACCAGCTGTGTGAATATTTCAGTCTAGCACTTCAATAATCTGACTCTTTGGTTTTTTTAGGCACTGCATATCCCTTAAGTGTTTGTTTTTTTTCTCCCCATCTGTCCTCACTTTCTACCCTTGCTAAATATTAAGATATTTGGGAGCGGATTAAATGAAAGTTTTTGTTTTATGCATCTGTGGGGTGAATAACTTGAAATTTAATTTAAAGTGGCCTTTTTTGTCTATTTTTAATACTTTTTTTGTGCAAACCTTAATCCCACTTTAGATTTTCTCTAAGGAGAGGATTTAATGTCTTTGCTTTTCCTTTCGTGTTTTGAAGATGTTTACATTTTTTTTCCCTTTTTTTTTTTTGTGAATTTAAATGTCTATTTTTTCCCCCTGTCTTATTCTGTAACTACCCTCCCCCTACGTGGTTAACCTGTAACTTATGGAGTTCTGTCTTAATGCTTCAAAACCCTTTTTTTCCATGCGGAATGTTGCGTCTCAGATCGAAACTAACATTATTTTTATATTTAAGTATTCTTGTTAAATTACCTTATTTGGAAAAAAGTGTATATATTTTTTTTTTCCCCCGCTACAGATGTTTGTAAATGTATTCACTCAATAATAACACATTTTGTTTTTTACCTGATTTATTCTTCCATCTCAAGACTTATGTTTGCAGTTTTTTTTTTTTCCCCTTAAAACATAGGAATTCTCAAAAACAGAATAACGGAACTTTACTGGACTAGCAGTGATTATAATTGTTGAATTGTCCAATGTGACTGAATAAAGAAGTATCATTTCATACCTGTGTTTGCGCCTGGGGGTCTTCTACAAATACTATGTTATTATTAATGTATATGATGTGCGCTCGCAATATTATTATTATTATTATTTATGTGGCACCAGCAGATTCCATAGCGCTGTTCTGGGTCTCTATATAACCCCCCCCCCCAGGCACCTTGTTTGCCCAGGGGCTGTGATGGGCTCCGCACTCAAATAAAATGCCCGTCCGCCGTACCACCCAATACCAAATCCCAGGAAAAATCTGTGCAAGCGCCGACCAAAAGCAGGAACTGATTAAACGTTCGCATTTCCCAAACACGCCGGAGACCCCGTCTTCCAGGACAGAGCGATCTGGAACCTACGCCTGGAATTAGTCAGAGAACCCAAGAAATGCCCCCGTGCGTGGCTGATTCCCCCCCGGGGATATTTCTGCTAGAAATGCACCGCCTGCTGTGTTATATATATATATATATATATATATATATATATATATATATATATATATAAAATTTTGCATTAACCCATTCCGAGCCCTATTAGTAAGAAATGAATTTGAGGGTCCGGGTAACCTGGTTGCCTCTCATTGGGAGGATTTCTGGTTGAGGTTATTCCTAACAGGAAGATAACAATTCCTAGCGGTCACAACATGCCGTGTGTTCATTGGCGCGCATGTGTTTGTGGACTACCATTCCTATAATCCTCTGACATTCTGAGAGTGTGCGTCGCTGGAGCCTCCGCGTCCCTGGGGAACCCCCGTGTCCCTCCTGCCAAGGCCTGTACAGTACATGTACAGGCAGCATTTAGAACGCAGGCTGTTGTGAACTATAAGTCCCATCATCCTCAGCCAGGCCCCTGATGGCCAGAAATGGGTTATCCCTAGGTGAAAAAGACATTATCCCTCCTACTATATCTATCAACACAACCAGGGAATGGGAGAGCCACAAGTAACCTCAAGCTGTCTGGCTGCTGCCGGCTCCAACTCCCATTCCCCTCGGCCACCTATCCCAATCCCTAACCCTTGCAGCTCTTAATAGACAGAAGCAAATCTCTTCCTCTTTGGTCTGTTTATTTGTTGTATATAAGTGAGGAGGTAAAGGACCTCTGGCAATTGCTGTAGACTACAACTCCTATCATCCTCAGCCAGACAGCTGGTGACTGAGATAACAGCCCACATGCTGTCCCTACACTACCCCTGTTAGCCCTGTGAGGGACACCCTGTCTCGCTGTGACTGACAGCTCAGCCAGCTCTGCGTCATCAGCAGGCGCGGCCGCTCAGCGTAGGTAGGCGGAGCTTTCCAGTGTGTCATGGCGGCGCCCATGTCTGTTTGACAGCGCCCTGTCAGGCCGGTCGGTAGAGGTGATTCCCGGGTGCGAGCGGCCTGTCCTCCCCGGACACAGACACACAGAAGATGGGGACCGTGCACGCCCGGGTACGGCAGGGAGAGCCGCCTGTGAGACGGGGAGGCCGGCAGGAGGCAGTGACCTTCCCTTGGGGCTGGGAGAGAGAGAACAGGCCGGCGCAGCTGGGGGACGGTTGGGGCAAATAGACGGGGCAGCTGGGAGAATGGGGGGCAGACAGTCGGGGCATGAGAAGAGGGCTGCAGGGGAACGGATGCGAGACACGTTTGGCAAAGTAACCAACAAAGTATGGAGGGGGTATTTTCGGGGTGTTTGTGGAGTCCCAGTGACATATTTCTGAGGTCATTTTTGAATAAGGTCAAAATATAGGATTTGGTTTTTACCTTAATATATACATGATGGAAGAATTGTACTAAACAATGTCACCATAACCACCGATAGAATGACCCTTCTGATTGGTTGCAAGTCCAATGGTTGCTATGGTGATGGGCCACATTGAAAACATCACAGTCTTTATAAACAAGCCCCGTTAACTTCAGAATTGGTCTCATTATTGTATTGTCCACCAAAAGTGCATCTGCTGACTATAATGCTTTGACTAAATATCAAACTAACCTTTTTTTTTTTTTTTTAAAGAGTTTGGACCCGCTGCCTATGAGTGGCCCCGACTTTGGACCATCAGGAGATGATGCAGACCTGGTCGAAGTGGAACCGCAGAAAAAGCAAGAAATTCTAGAAAACAGAGATGTGAGTGTAGTATGTAAATGGAACAGTCTCCCAGCAGAAGTGGTAGAGGGTAATACAGCGAGGGTATTAAACATGCATGGGATAGACATACGGCTCCTGAATCTAAGACGAGACCAACGACTGATTAAGGTTTGAGTCGTTACAGCAGGAAGAACGGGCGACTGGGTTTCTAGTGCTGTTTTATCCCATAAAATGTATTTTTGTTTTCTTTTATTTTTTTAAATATTGTTTTTAATTGTTTTTGTTTTAAAGCTAACATTCTTACCCTGAAAGTGTTTTTTTTTTTCTCCTTTAGGTGGTGGTTCAACACGTGCACTTTGATGGTCTTGGAAGGACAAAAGATGACCTCGTTATCTATGAAATTGCTGACGTCTTTAAGGCTAAAAATCTCATCGACGTGAGTCAATCTACGATGTGCGACGCTCACCTCTTCTTCATGGCATTGTTTTCTCTTTCCTTCTATCCTCGGACATCATGGCCCTTTTTAATATTGCTTGGACCCTGGGCATGCGTTTCTTGGCCCGCACTGACGCGGCAGATTAGGAGGAGGCTGTCAGAGTCGGCGCGGTCTTCCCTCCTTATGAAAAGAGACTGCAAGATGTAGGCAGGAAACAGAGAGTTCAGCAAGAGGAAGAAGGAGGATAGATAAAGGGGAAAGAGAGAGACTTAGAAAAAGGCAGAAAAAAAGAGGAAGAGAACTTAATAGAAATTTACAAACTGAAATTTAAAAACAAAAGTCAAAGAGACAGAAAAGGTACTGAATGAAGTGTCTTCCCTCTGATCTGTCTTTTTCTGTCTCTTGGATTCCTGTATGAGAACAAAGCAGAACAAAGAGGATGGCAAGAGAGAAAAGGATAACACAGAAAAAAAGTCATTAAAAGACATGCAAAGAGAGACCTAGCAAAACAAATGCTTTGCTCCTCTTTTTAATGGTTTTTTTCTGCTTTCTAAGTCCCTCTCATTTTTCTCTTTTGTCTGCCTTTCTTCTCTTCTCTACATTCTACTCTGATTCAATCTTAACAATTTCCTTTTAACAATTTCCTGCTCCCCAGAAAAAGCAACCGCCTCCACTTACTGCCTCTAAGGTCCTCCCGCACGCTACTTGCGGCTTAGCGGTTGGCCCCACATTAAAGACGGCTGACAGATATCGGTTTTTTGGGTTTTTTTTGTTTTTTTTTTTTATCTGCTTATTCTGTTTTATCACGGAACTTTATATGTGCAGGTGATGAGGAAATCCCATGAAGCCAGGGAGCGACTACTCCGTATGGGAATATTCAGACAGGTGGAAGTCTTGATCGATACTTCTCAAGGTAACCAACAATATATATAACGGAGTATAATGTATATATTTATATTATATATATATATAATGTATATATATATTTATGTGCTAGGCACCTGGGGATAACAGAGGGGGTTAGTTTTCCTCCTCTTCAGTTTGCTCCCCGATTTCTCTCTCTTCAGGCGAGGAAGCCCTTCCCAATGGCTTGGATGTCACCTTTGAGGTCACAGAGTTGCGGAGGTTGACAGGGAGTTATAATACAATGGTTGGCAATAATGAAGGCAGCATGGTACGCACATAGGCTTCATAATGTTATTAGATTTGTTAGATCTCTGGTTGTTGTTTTTATCTTTAATTCAGTCTTTTGTCTAAACTGTTGTACGGTTCAGTGTAAAGCCTTATCTCCTGTACCTATTCCTCTGTGTTCTAGGTTCTTGGGCTGAAATTTCCTAATCTCTTTGGACGCGCCGAGAAAACGACTTTCCAGTTCTCCTACGGGACAAAGGAAACCTCGTATGGCTTGTCCTTCTTCAAACCACAAGTTGGGAACTTTGACAGAAAGTAAGAATGTGGCGTAAATGCAATATATAGTATAGTATAACAAGCAGAAAAAAAGTGAATGTACCCCTCGGTGGCTAGTTCAAAGCAAGTGGGTGGCTTTCATAGATTACAGGGGTCTTTAGGTTTCTGAAGAACTACAGTATCAAACAGAGGAGACATCTTAACCTCAAGTAATACAGAAAATGGGTAATGGGGAGGATAGATCTTGGTGTACACCGTCTGATATATATATATATATATATTATATATAATTAATAATATAATATACAGCTGCCAATATAATATATATATAAATATTGGCAGCTGCATGGGGGGGGGGCTGTTATTTGCCTGCATAGCTTTAAACCTAGAAAAGAACATCTATTCTACTTTGTGGAGAAACTGCTCTTTTCAGTATTTCAGTCTATTGTAATGTTCATTTGTGTGTGGGTTTTTTTTTTTTTGTTTTGTTATAGTTTTTCTGTCAACCTGTACAAAGTGACCGGTCAGTTCCCGTGGAGCTCGTTACGAGAGACGGATCGCGGAGTGTCCACCGAAGTCAACGTAATTATCCAATACCAGGCTTTCTTAAATCAGTAAACCATTTATATGCTAAAAAAAGAGATCAGTCATTGAAAAGACTCACTTGCTGTGTGTTTGTTCTTTACAGTTCCCTATCTGGAAAACCAACCATACGTTGAAGTGGGAGGGTGTCTGGCGTGAGCTCGGGTGCCTGGCGAGGACGGCGTCTTTTGCCATTCGGGAGGAGAGCGGACATTCCCTCAAGTCTTCTTTATCCGTAAGCTAGTGTGGAGTTCACAAATGCCACATCCACAGGTGTCGGAATGTGTATCACCGACTAGTAATGTTGTGCTGTGTATCATTGTGTTATTTCTTATTGCGCTGACGATGTGCGCCTTCTCAATAATGTTTCTGTTTGACCTTAGCACTCGATGGTTATTGATTCTCGGAATTCTTCAATCCTGCCGAAAAGAGGTGCCTTGCTGAAAGTCAATCAGGTATAAGCCGCAGAGCCGTTCCGTATGTATTCGGGTTACCGGATACTGAAAAATTCAACGCTCTTTGAAAACTTTGGTGAAAGTTTGCAAATAGTAGGGGGAAAAAAATTCCTTCGCAAATGAACCGCTTGTGAAATTTGACATTTGGCTGCCTGGCGAAGCCGTGCCCGCTGGCCCGGGGCAGTAACGTGGGGGTTCTTTGTTGCAGGAACTGGCTGGATATACCGGCGGAGATGTCAGCTTCCTGAAAGAGGACTTTGAGCTGCAATTGAACAAACAACTTTCATGGGACTCTGTGAGTTTGCTATGCATGTGACAGCGCCTCGGATTATGTTGGCGCTATAAATCTAGGATAGGCTCGTCCGTAGCGTGTGTTGGAATTTGACCCATACACTCAGATCTTTTCATTTATACATATAATAATTATAATAATAATTAGTGTCTAAATGTTTTTTATTCTTCATATACTGTTCAGAAATTAATTGATTACCTGAGGACTCCCAATTTTTTGTGATAGGTGCTCTCGGCCTCTTTGTGGGGGGGGATGCTGGTGCCCATCGGAGATAAACCCTCCAGTATTGCTGACCGGTGAGTATCGCCAATTCGCCTCCAAATAATATCTGTCCTGGAAGAAAGTTCCGGTAAATCAAACTGACTGCCCCGTGGATGACTGCTTTAGTCTTTTGCTGAGATTCTGCGGCTGAGAGTGCTGGGGATGCGGCTCCGGTTTCACTTATTTACACAGCGTACTGGTTGTTGTGCCTCGTGCCCTCTGTTTCTTTATGTCTTGTATATACATCGCAGTTTTCACGCGCTGCTCATTTTTAATTCCAGGTTTTATCTGGGTGGCCCGACGAGCGTGCGCGGCTTCAGCATGTACAGCATCGGCCCGCAGAGCGAGGGTTTGTATGTCCTCACTGCTTTCATATTAGCATCTTTGTATGAACACCTCTGTTATTGGGGGCACAGCATGCTTGTTACCTTTAATTTAAAGTGATGCACTGCGCATGTACAGCTTTTCTTCATGGACAGTGTACACCGCTACGGAATATGATGCCGCTCTATAAATATAGGGTGTTATGCTTGAGCCAAAGACCTATTCCTCTGACCGTTAAATAATCTCTCTGGGTTTTTACAGGGGTTTGCGGTGAAACGCTTTGCTTGTAGTATTTTGTCCAGACTGGGAAACTAACCGGATCTGGTGCTTTTAACCCCTTCTTACAGGTGATTATCTGGGAGGAGAGGCATATTGGGCGGGAGGCCTGCACCTCTACACCCCTCTGCCATTCCGTCCAGGACGGGGAGGTTTTGGGGACCTCTTCCGAACCCACTTCTTTCTGAATGCCGGCAATCTCTGCAATTTAAATTACGGTGAGTTGGATGCGCGTTGTCACCGACGGATCCGTTTTTCAATCTGTGGCCTGGCTTGCTGTTTGCGGCCTGGCAGGGGCTGTGAGAGTGGGAGTCCACCTTCATTTTTAGTTCATGTAGTGCCCAAAGATGTAGCATGTATTGGTTAAAATGTTCAAATAATCAAGATCCTTGTTGACTTCTTGGGGGTTTGTTTGAAGCCTCTCAACGCAAATTCTTATTGTGCAGGAACAGCCAGTTTACATTAATCTATAGTGTGCTAAATTTGTGGAAAGTGGTAAATAAATGGAACAACCTCCCAGCAGAGGTGGTAGATGTTAATATACACAGACCATACACCATACATTTGGAATTGACTGTTTTTCTTTCAATAACCATTCTTATAACCGCAGGGGAAGGACCCAAAGCTCACCTGCGCAAGCTGGCCGAGTGTATCCGCTGGTCGTACGGAGCCGGGATCGTCCTCCGTCTGGGAAACATCGCAAGACTGGAGCTCAACTACTGCATACCCATGGGGGTCCAAAGCGGAGACAGGTGGGCCGGCTTTGTATGTTGTATTAGGAGGGTGGCGCATGCACCCTCTTCTATCGCGTTTATTTCGTATTTAAAGGTCATTTTAATTGGGGGTGCTTAAAAAAAAAAAAAAGATATCTGGTTATAAAGCCTAAATTTTGTATATTTTTTAATAGAATTTGTAAGCGTATTAACCCAATCACACATGTGAAAAGTTGGGCAATATCACCTTAATGCCTGTGCAGCGATGAGATCATTTGATAACCGCATTTTTTTTTCATTTATATTTTAGGATATGCGACGGGGTGCAGTTCGGAGCTGGAATAAAATTCCTCTAAATTCCGGATAAAAGCAGCGATTCCCAAATAACTCTCAGCACGCGGGGATTTGCCCCTTTTTGGTATAATTTCCACGTTTATTCTGCCCCACTGCATTGTCAAAAAACGGCAGTATTGCACTTTGGGTCATTTTGCAAAAAAAAAAAAATACATTTGCCTTTTACCCTTCTGACCTTTTATTATTGTGTTTATTTACATCAAAAAGTGTTTAACAATAAACCCGTTCGCTTTCCTCTGACGCCACAGCGTGAATCACAAGAATGCATTTAAATAATAATAATAATTACAAAAAAGTAACTTTAAACGTTTAAATAACTTTGTACAGCGCTGTGGAATATGAGGGCGCTATATAAAAACAATAAGTAGTAATAATAAACCGGTGAGTCCCGTCTCTGACCGGTGCTGTGTTTTATTAGCGGAAGAGTTCGTTCTTTAACGAGAAGTCTGGGTGCAAGAATATTGTGGGTGTGGTTATATGACTAACTCCTCCCCTTATCAAACTAACCACACCCATTTTCAATGGCAACCGCTTCACCTCTTTGCGCCCCCTAGCTTTACCAAGTAACATGTCACCCGCTTCCCACAATGCCAGTTTTACCCCCAAACAGCTTACCAGTGCCATCTTTGTACCTAGAGGTTGGAGAAAAAAAAGTGGAACAGCCTCCCAGCAGAAGTGGTAGAGGGTAATACAGTGAGGGGATTAAACATGCATGGGATAGACATACGGCTCCTGAACCTAAGACGAAACCAACGACTGATTAAGGTTTGAGTCTTTACAGTGGGGGCCGGATGGGGCCGATCTGCCGGCAGGTTCTGGGTTTCTGTTTAAATACCTGATGATAATAAAAACTACCTTCTTGGGGCTTTTTTTGGGGCGAGCTGCCGTGTTGAGCTGGACTCGCGGGGTTCCGAGTGCGGCGGGATTCTTCCCAAATTTAGCTGAAAACTCAAAGGTTCTTCTGAACCGGAGCCCCTCGCTTTCCAGGACCTACCAGCGCTGCCCAGACCTCCGCGGAGGGAGCGTCTCTACTACTGCATAAAATTATAATTTCTAATAAAAACTTGAAATCACTTCTCACTTAAAGAGTAAATTCTGAACCTTCCATAAAGATTCTAACGATTAACCCTTTAAGAGCCAGAGGAGGGGCAGAGCAGACATTAAAGGCTGCCAGTGACAGTGTGCCGGGGAATTTGTGTGAATGTTCAGGAAGAGAGACAGCGATCCGACACCCGGCGCACGCTCACAGGGGCAGTGATTACCCGGCATTCACCCCCCAGCCTCCCCTCCCCTCTCGCAGCCTCTCCTCCCTCCCTCCCCTCCTATCCTGCGCTCTCCAGCCTCTCCCTGCGCCGGTAGCCGGACTCGCTTGCTCTGCTCTCCCGGGAGATGATGTCGTCCACCCCGGGCAGATCCCCGACTCTACAGCGGCCGAAGATGCGGAAGGACGAGACTTTCCTGGGGAAGTTGGGGGGCACCCTGGTCAGGAAGAAGAAAGCCAAGGAGGGTGAGTGGGAGAGAGGGGGCTGGGAGAGCACCGGGCATGGGTGTGACCCCCCCCCCGTGTACAGAGACCCCCACGGTGTGACCCCCCCCGTGTACAGAGACCCCCAGGGTGTGACCCGCCCCCCCGTGTACAGAGACTCCCACGGTGTGACCCCTCCCCCCGTGTACAGAGACCCCCACGGTGTGACCCCCCCGTGTACAGAGACCCCCACGGTGTGACCCCCCCGTGTACAGAGACCCCCACGGTGTGACCCCCCCGTGTACAGAGACCCCCACGGTGTGACCCCCCGTGTACAGAGACCCCCACGGTGTGACCCCCCCGTGTACAGAGACCCCCACGGTGTGACCCCCCGTGTACAGAGACCCCCACGGTGTGACCCCCCATCTCACCCTTACACGTGAGGGGCAGCTTTGGGTTTAAGGACCCCTTGAAAAAAATGTGGACCCTCGGGACAACAAATGGCTTAAAGCAGCAGCAGTGACCACGCCCATCTGGTTGAGGGTCTTGTGAGTTATAGCAGCCCTGCCTGCTGCATAATATCAGATTATTAGTAGTAATCAGAAGTCTCTGCTTGTGCACAGGTGTGTGTCCCCCCTGGCATTACATGACGACTGTAGGGCTGAGAGTAGTGGGAGTAGAGGTCTCAAACGGCATTATTTCAGCTGTCACACTACAACTCCCATCATCCCAGCTGTTACAGAGGAACATTAGGCCTTCGTACCCACCAGAGGTTGTCCTGCCCCTGAGCTGGGGGGTAATCCTTTACTGAGAGTTACAGGGATGGGGGCAGGAGGATGTCATGTGACCCCTGCCCCCCCCTGCTTGGATAGAGGGACATTCCTGAGATTTCTCTGCCTGCTGGGAGTTGCAAGGTCAGCTGAGTGAGAACCTGCTGCGTTTAACCATCTGAGTGCCGGGGCGTGCGGTCTGCTGCCGGCACCTAAAGGGTTAAAGCGGACTCGCCTCCTACAGAGAATGAAATTTAAAAAAACTATTTAATTACGGATTGAATGAAAGGATCATTTATATGGTTTGAGTCCCGAATTAGCGCCGTTAAAGCTTTTGTTGTGGGACGTCGCTTATTAAAGTGTCAGCTCTTGGGCCAAGCAGTGTTTTTAGTTAATTACTCGTGCGTTGGGATACCCAGTCACTCGCAACAGGCAGGCTGCAGCTTCCCAGCACCAGAAGTACAACCCCCATCATCCTCAGTCCTGTTGGTCACGCCTCGATATTCCTGCGATTTATTTGTATAGAATCCTCTGATTTTCTTGCTGACAGAGCTTACAATCTAATGTGCGCGTGGATTCTGGAGCTCCCAGGGCAGGAATCCCAGCGTCTTCGCATCCCGCAGGCTCCTTTGTTCTGGGTTTTCCTGTTTTAATTGGTCGTTTTCCCAGATGCCTCTGACAATGGAGCAGGAAAAGCGTCCGGCGTTATATACCCCGGCCAATGAAAACAGCCGCTCCCCGCGCTTCACGGGAGACGATTAAAGCAGATCTCACATTATTTTTATTTTATCCCAAAATATATCATTCAAAATAAGTTTCAGAATATACCGCTTTTTCTTTTTGCCCCAGTTGTAGTTTTTGCCCCATAATATAATGTTTTCAGGCAGCTGCATATCAGCCATTTCTACTAAACAAAAGAATGGCTCAGTCTTAATCACACAGTTGGACTCTCTGACTAATGAACGTCTATGGAGGAACGGACTTCACTAGCATCGCCATAAAGCATCAGCTCGGTGTGGGGTTTGAGCCGGAAAAGTCACCCAAAATATCACATGACTGACAGCGATGGCGGCTCCAGGTCTGCATACAGCGCTGGGGGGTTATATTACTGTATACAGCGCTGGGGGTTATATTACTGTATACAGCGCTGGGGGTTATATTACTGTATACAGCGCTGGGGGGTTATATTACTGTATACAGCGCTGGGGTTATATTACTGTATACAGCGCTGGGGGGTTATATTACTGTATACAGCGCTGGGGGGTTATATTACTGTATACAGCGCTGGGGGGTTAGATTACTGTATACAGCGCTGGGGGGTTAGATTACTGTATACAGCGCTGGGGGTTATATTACTGTATACAGCGCTGGGGGGTTAGATTACTGTATACAGCGCTGGGGGGTTAGATTACTGTATACAGCGCTGGGGGGTTATATTACTGTATACAGCGCTGGGGGGTTATATTACTGTATACAGCGCTGGGGGTTATATTACTGTATACAGCGCTGGGGGTTATATTACTGTATACAGCGCTGGGGGGGTATATTACTGTATACAGCGCTGGGGGGGTATATTACTGTATACAGCGCTGGGGGGGTATATTACTGTATACAGCGCTGGGGGTTATATCACTGTATACAGCGCCGGGGGGTTATATCACTGTATACAGCGCTGGGGGTTATATTACTGTATACAGCACTGGGGGTTATATTACTGTATACAGTGCTGGGGGGTTATATTACTGTATACAGTGCTGGGGGTTATATTACTGTATACAGCGCTGGGGGTTATATTACTGTATACAGCGCTGGGGGTTATATTACTGTATACAGCGCTGGGGGTTATATTACTGTATACAGCGCTGGGGGTTATATTACTGTATACAGCGCTGGGGGGTTATATTACTGTATACAGTGCTGGGGGGGTTATATTACTGTATACAGCGCTGGGGGGTTATATTACTGTATACAGCGCTGGGGGTTATATTACTGTATACAGCGCTGGGTGGTTATATTACTGTATACAGCGCTGGGGGTTTATATTACTGTATACAGCGCTGGGGGGTTATATTACTGTATACAGCGCTGGGGGGTTATATTACTGTATACAGCGCTGGGGGTTATAAATGTCTGCTCTTCTTGCTCGCTGGTTGATTCCTGATGGGATTTTATTAATTATTTTGCATTCCCTTTTAGTTTAGACTGAAGGGCCGGAAAGGGCCGCGGATGCGTTGTATCTGCTTTGTGACAGCTGTAGAATGTGACACTTTGTGGTTACGCGAGCGGATCTGTTGTGACCATTACTGGGATAAAGCGGGAGGACGGAGACTCGTGCTTTAAAGCTGCAGTTCCACCTACTCTGCTGAATTTAACCCATTTATAACCAAATCCCACATTAGACGCATCACTCCCAGTATATTCCATACTTTGTAAGCAGCATTACATGGGTTAATTTACTGGAAAATGCAGGGATCCAGTGGATCCTAATGTATAGATTCTCAGGGATCAAGACCCACCAGGTAGGTTCTAGGAAACCAGGGCTGAAGGATTTGGGCCGTAACAAGGTCTCAAAAGGGCTAATCGTGCTATACGCATGCTTTAACCCCTAAACCACCAGGTGCGTGCACTTTGTGTAGCACTTTATTCTGGCCCTCAAAGTGTTAACGTCTTCTCGCAGGGATCCGGCGGACGGATCGTTTCTCTCTCTGCTCTTTTTTGGAGAGTTTTTGACTATCTGCAGGAAACAGAATGCGCTGCTCCTCGCTGCTCCTCGCTGCTCCCTATATATATATCCCTGTGTGCCGTATACATGCGCGTTATTGGTTTAAGTCCCCGACGCACGACACGGACCTTCTGGCGTCTTCACCATCCGCAGGTGACAAGTGAGTTTTTCTTCTAACTTTCTGGAGATGTTCAGGCCAGCGCTGGAGGTGTATTACCGATGATGTCATTTCGTTACGTGCTGGTATTACTGGTGATGTCATTGAGGAATATACAGGGATATATACCGGGTTATAAGGACGGGATTAGTTATATGGCCGGAGAGTATATAATATATAATATGAGGAATATACAGGATACAACGGGTTATAAGGACGGGATTAGTTATACGGCCAGAGAGTATATAATATATAATATGAGGAATATACAGGATATAACGGGTTATAAGGACGGGATTAGTTATACGGCCGGAGAGTGTATAATATATAATATGAGGAATATACAGGGATATAACGGGTCATAAGGACGGGATTAGTTATACGGGAGGAGAGTATATAATATATAATATGAGGAATATACAGGGATATAACAGGTTATAAGGACGGGATTAGTTATACGGCCGGAGAGTATATAATATATAATATGAGGAATATACAGGGATATAACAGGTTATAAGGACGGGATTAGTTATACGGCCGGAGAGTATATAATATGAGGAATATACAGGATATAACGGGTTATAAGGACGGGATTAGTTATACGGCCGGAGAGTATATAATATGAGGAATATACAGGATATAACGGGTTATAAGGACGGGATTAGTTATACGGGGGAGAGTATATAATATATAATATGAGGAATATACAGGATATAACGGGTTATAAGGATGGGATTAGTTATACGGGCCGGAGAGTATATAATATGAGGAATATACAGGATATAACGGGTTATAAGGACGGGATTAGTTATACGGGGGAGAGTATATAATATATAATATGAGGAATAAACTTTTATTAGTCAGAGTCCAGCTGGGTGATTAAGACTGAGTGATTCTATTGTCCCCCACAGGCAGTATGATAAGGAGTCGGGGGGTTTAGTAGATCGGGGGTCAGATAACAGAGCGAGAATCATACAAACGGCTGATATGCAGCTGCCTGAAAACTTTATATTATGGGGAAAAAACTACAACTGGGGGAAAAAAAAAACAGAGCGATATTTAATAAAAGGTATTTTCTGATGGTGGGGGTGTAATAGATGCGGGGAATAACTGGACGCACCTCCCTGATCTTCTGGGCTGTTGGCTGGCGTTTAATTAATTACACAGAAAAAAGCTTTTCGTGGGGAAAAAAATGAAAATTTATAAAAAGATGCAAATCCAAAATTGTTAAAATCCCCCCCGGCTTAGTGTTGGTAGCCGGTAGGAAGTTAAGGTGCCCGGAGGGGATAGGGTAAATAGATTAACCCTTTGGATGCTAGCCGGGTGGGGTCCGGTTTTCACCGGCAGCTAACGTGTTAATTTGAAGTGAGAGGCTTTCAGCTGTCCGCCCCGTCTGCCGGTGTCGTCACTCTGTCAGAAATAGCCGGGCTGCCATTACCAGCCCCCTGTAATAATCACCAGGCGAGGGGGCAGCCATGTCGGGGCTCCTGTGCAGGAAACGCCGAAAGGAAGGGACGGGTAAGCGGGGAGCCGCGCCAAAATCCTGGGGGTACATTCCAACGACGGGATCCGCGCTACACGGGACACGTTCCGTCACGCCGATTCTGCAACTTCTCTCAGATATAAACCCAGAACCCGCCAGCAGATCGGCCCCATCCGGCCCCCGTCTCGTCGCCCGTTTCTCCTGCTGTAACGACTCAAACCTTAATCAGTCGTTGGTCTCGTCTTAGATTCAGGAGCCGTATGTCTGTCCCATGCATGTTTAATACCCTCACTGTATTACCCTCTACCACCTCTGCTGGGAGGCTGTGCCTTTTATCTACCACTCTTTTGTCCCGGATTCTCCGTCGTGTTACGTTCTCCTCCGCCTTTTCTCCCATGTGATAATTTAGAGGATGAATGTGCTTTTTTTTTTTTATTGTTCGAATGGGATGCTGGTTTTGTGTTCGGGGGCAGATTCGCTAAGGTGGGACTTGTGGGACTTCCAATAAGATAAAATGCTTGGAATATTATTTTATTTGATTAAATCCAGATGCTGAAGTTGAGCGACTTTCCAGCCTCAGGGTCAGAAGTAGATTTCAGCCGATGATGAAATGAATGATCTCACCGCAGCGCATATTATAAGGGATGTGCGTTTATTACATGTTGTGAACTCTTAAACAGCCCCCCCAGCAGTAACTTATAGTTTCTATAAATTAAATTCCTATTTTAGGATTAAATCTCTTCTGTTCTCTCCCCGACGCAGTGAACGATCTTCAGGAAGAGGGTAAAAATGCCATCAACGCTCCCATGTCACCCACCCCGAACGACCTGCACCCGGAGGACACGCTGCTCGGTATGTAACACGCCAGGGCTGACAGCCCCCAAATAACTCATAACATAACTCATTACTGTATACAGCGCTGGGGGTTATATTACTGTATACAGCGCTGGGGGTTATATTACTGTATACAGCGCTGGGGGTTATATTACTGTATACAGCGCTGGGAGTTGTATTACTGTATACAGCGCTGGGGGTTATATTACTGTATACAGCGCTGGGGGTTATATTACTGTATACAGCGCTGGGGGTTATATTACTGTATACAGCGCTGGGGGTTATATTACTGTATACAGTGCTGGGGGTTATATTATTGTATACAGCACTGGGGGTTATATTACTGTATACAGCGCTGGGGGTTATATTACTGTATACAGCGCTGGGGGTTATATTATTGTATACAGCGCTGGGGGTTATATTATTGTATACAGCGCTGGGGGTTATATTACTGTATACAGCGCTGGGGGTTATATTACTGTATACAGCGCTGGGGGTTATATTACTGTATACAGCGCTGGGGGTTATATTATTGTATACAGCACTGGGGGTTATATTACTGTATACAGCGCTGGGGGTTATATTACTGTATACAGCGCTGGGGGTTATATTACTGTATACAGCGCTGGGGGTTATATTATTGTATACAGCACTGGGGGTTATATTACTGTATACAGCGCTGGGGGTTATATTACTGTATACAGTGCTGGGGGTTATATTACTGTATACAGCGCTGGGGGGTTATATTACTGTATACAGCGCTGGGGGTTATATTACTGTATACAGCGCTGGGGTTATATTACTGTATACAGCGCTGGGGGGGTTATATTACTGTATACAGCGCTGGGGGGGTTATATTACTGTATACAGCGCTGGGGGGGTTATATTACTGTATACAGCGCTGGGGGGTTATATTACTGTATACAGCGCTGGGGTTATATTACTGTATACAGTGCTGGGGGTTATATTACTGTATACAGCGCTGGGGTTATATTACTGTATACAGTGCTGGGGGTTATATTACTGTATACAGCGCTGGGGGGTTATATTACTGTATACAGTGCTGGGGGGTTATATTACTGTATACAGCACTGGGGGTTATATTACTGTATACAGCGCTGGGGGGTTATATTACTGTATACAGTGCTGGGGGGTTATATTACTGTATACAGCGCTGGGGGGGGTTATATTACTGTATACAGCGCTGGGGGGTTATATTACTGTATACAGCACTGGGGGTTATATTACTGTATACAGCACTGGGGGTTATATTACTGTATACAGTGCTGGGGGGTTATATTACTGTATACAGCGCTGGGGGGGGTTATATTACTGTATACAGCGCTGGGGGGTATTCCCGTTATGTTTGGGTCAGTGTCGTCCTCCATTCTTCCCAAATATTAATATCTCACTGATGGTTTCCAGCGGGGGGAATGTTTTTTTTGGGGGGGGGATATATTTCTTCTTTCCAGCTGTAATTTTGTTCAGCTCTCGGTCTGAGATCTGATCCCAGCGATGGCCGTAACCGGGGGTCTCTCTTATTATCTTGCAGAGGAAAACGAGGAGAGAACCATGATTGATCCGGCGTCTAAAGAAGACCCAAAATTTAAGGAACTGTTAAAGGTGAGAGAAGAGAGATAGAGAGACTTTATGGATGTATAGTGCAGAGCGGGGGTGGGGGGGGGAGATAAAATATGTATATAAACATCTTCACAAGAGTGTAGAGTTTATCAGATTAGAGGCGTTTTGCCTTCCGTTTCTCTTTTCCTTTCTCCTTTTTTTCGTTTTTTCCTTTTTTTCGTGTGTTTCTTTACTTTATTTTTCCAAATAATAAAAAAATAACCCAAAACTTTTTGGAAACGCGAAACGTTTTCTGTCTGAATGTAGCGGATTCGGATGATCTGATGATTCTTCTCCTTTATAATTTTTCCTCCTCTGATTTCTTGCCGTTTCTCCTTTTTTTTTTTTTTCTTTCTTTCTCCAGGTTCTCATTGATTGGATAAACGAGGTTCTGGTGGAGGAGAGAATCATCGTAAAGGACTTAGAAGAAGACCTCTACGACGGACAGGTTCTGCAGAAGCTTATAGGTGAGGAGCGACCTGGATCTTTCCGGATCTTTCCGATAGGCTCGGCAGCGGAACCTCCTGCTGTACAGCTCTGCAGACTATGATGGCGCTATAAAAATCCATGAGTAATAACTCAGGAGGAAGCCACTATGGATTCCCGGTTCACAGACGTTGGGTTACGTCAATCTGGACACCACTAAAGATAACATTTTTATATAAGAAAATGATATTTTTAACACAAAAACAAAGGTTTTAGATTTATTTTTACTAAAATCGATCATTTTTACGTCCTGCTCTTTGATTTTTCTAATTTTATGGATTAGAGACGTTGGCCAGTTGTAAGATGAACGTGGCCGAGGTGACGCAGTCCGAAATCGGACAGAAGCAGAAGCTGCAGACGGTCCTGGAAGCTGTGCATGATCTCCTGAGACCTCAAGGGTGGCCCATTCGATGGAATGTGGATTGTAAGTTCACTAAGTACCTTCTGGCGCTTTAATAACTGGGCCCAGAAAATGTAAAAAATTGGGGTTTCCTGCCTCGTCTGCATTATTATTATTATTATTTATTATTATTTAACTATTATTATTATTTATTTACATTTTTTTTAACTATTATTGTTTTTAATTATTTATTATTAAACTATTATTATTTATTTACATTTTTTTTAACTATTTATTTTTTTTTTATTTTTATTTTTTAACTATTATTGTTATTATTATTATTTAATTTCCATGCCTGAAAGAACCAGAATTTCCACCTTTTTCTCAAATCTTCTCCGTATTTTGTCTTTTTCTCCTCTGAAGCGATTCACGGAAAGAACTTGGTGGCCATTCTGCATCTGCTGGTGTCCCTGGCTATGCATTTCCGGGCCCCGATCCGGCTCCCCGAACAGGTGTGCGTGCAGGTCGTGGTGGTTAAGGTAATAACCGCTCGCTGGCTGAAATTTTGGGTGAAAAACTGTTTAGTTAAGAATTTTTCTTTAGCATCGAAACATTTTTTTTCTCCCTATTGTATCGAAGCCTGAATGGCGGCCTCGTTTTTCCATGGATTAGTCTATTACAAAAAAAAGCTATAAATAGAAGTAAAATGAAAACTTTGCCAAAAATCAGAAAGTTACCGGTTATCATAGTAAGACCTCCTTTTTTTATTTATTTATTTATTTTTTGTTCCTTGTCCTTAACTCAGTCCGCTAACTTCTGTCCTCCGCTAATTGCTGAAGCCGTTATCCACGGAAATTATCCCCCCTGCTATATCCTAATATTCCACGAGGTGGCAGCAGAGAACCAATGAAAGTCACTGGGGCAACAACAAGCGCCTCCTGCGTCACAAAATCAGCTGGTTTCATAGTTTATTACAAGAATAAAATACTTTCAGCACAAAGGAGAACCAAATAATAATAAAATTAAAACCCTCTTTTTAAGCTTTATCGATAAAATATAGGGTTTTCTTACATACGGAAGAGAAGCTATACGTGCGGATCTGTGTATATGTGTATATATATAATATAATGTTTTTTTTTCTGTTTTCATCAGAGGCTGCCTTTGTGTCGCATGCCGGTTAAGCCTTCCCTGAAATAATAAACATTTTACATAATTAAAGAATATATGTATATTTTTTTAAGGCTTGAACCATTTATCAGATTCCAAAATGTTGGTTTAATCCTGCGTTTAGTTACAAAAAGTGTTACGTTTCAGTGGCACTGCACCTTTAACGTGGCTACCGTCGGCTATTTTCCCCTAAATAATAATTATATAAATAATAAATATATATTTACTAATAGGGCTCCAATTATTATACTTTCTTTTCCAGAAACGGGAAGGACTTCTTCAGACGACTCATGTGACCGAAGAGCTTACAACCACTACCGAGTAAGAACTAAACGAAAATCCCTTTGTTACCTAAAACAGATTTTTAAGCAATTCCGTGTTCTCTAGAGCGGGTTTAGTCCTTTGACTCCGGAATGCCGACGGTAATTCCTCCCACATTCCCAAACAAACCAAAAAAATATATATATTGTTTTTTTTCTTACAAAAATAATTCAAAATAAAATAAAAAAATGAGTGCAGGTGAAATGCATGCCTTTCCTCTGTAATTCTGTAATTTTTAGGCATAACCCCCAAAGTTTCATTCATTTTATTTATTTTATTTTTTTTTAAGAAGGGAGAGTTTTGTATATATATTTAGTTTAGAAGCTAACTTTTCATTAATTCTTAGAATAGCTCTGTACGGTTCCAGGTTCCTATCTTTTTTTTTTTTTTTTATGGCACATTATTCCAAAAACCACACTTTGCGAAACCGCCATTTAACGGAAAATAACTAAAAATATTTTATTTTTATTTTGTAGGCTAATGATGGGGAAATTTGGTGAGTAAACCTTTCTTGAATAAGGCAAAGAATCGCCACGCTTCTAGTGTTATCCTCAGATACAGTTAGATGTTTTACTTTACTGAGAGGGTGGTGGATAAGTGGAACAGCCGCCTAGCAGAGATGGTAGAGGGTAATACAGCGAGATAGACATACGGCTCCTGAATCTAAGACAAGACCAACGACTGATTAAGGTTTGAGTCGTTACAACAGGAGAAACGGGCGACTAGACGGGGGGCCAACGGGGGCCGATCTGCCGGGGGGTTCTGGGTTTCCGTATTTTGTTATAATCTACTCGATGTTTGTGGAGATTTCGTCGTTTCCGTAACTTTTCTGTTTCCGCCCCAGAGCGGGATGCGTTTGACACTCTGTTCGATCACGCTCCGGATAAGCTGAGTGTGGTGAAGAAGGTGAGACTTTTCTTTCTTTATCGTCGGAACCCAAAATAATTTTACTTTTCAAGATTTTAAATATATGACAGATTAAAAAAAAAGAAAGAAAAAGACACATTGATGACCAGCTACAGTTTTCCACCTACTGATGTAGATTGCAAGCTCAGTGGGTCACCTGCTTATTCTGCACCTAATGATTTGCGCGCTCTTTCTTCCCTTTCCAGTCTCTGATCACCTTTGTGAATAAGCATCTGAACAAGTTGAACCTGGAAGTGACGGAGCTGGAGGCTCAGGTGGGTGGAAGGAACCATCCTGCAAAACTCGGGTCCCGCTGTGCTTGCTGAATGGTTTGCTCCATCTCTAAGAATGCCCCGAGTGGTTGGAGGATGGGAGAAAAACCACCAGAAATAAGGATAAGAGAAACACTACCAGACTCGATGATTACCTGCAGATACAGGTTTAGATTGCAAGCTTAGCGGGTCACTAGCTGTATCTAATGACGTCCGTCCCTCTTTTTGCCCTCAGTTTGCGGACGGAGTTTACTTGGTGCTTCTGATGGGGCTGCTGGAAAATTACTTTATCCCTCTGCACCATTTCTTCCTGACGCCCGAGGACTTCGATCAGAAGGTAAGTTCTATGTTTTCTCTGTAAACCGACTGCAGGAGCGTCTGTCGCGTCTTTTCCCAAAACTGCCCCAAAACCGGATTCCAAGTTCTTTGTCAACTTCTGCCTTAGACTGGTGGTTATTATACGGAACCGGCCAGGCTGTATCACCATCAATATCTGGCTCCGTGTATAATGATGGGAGTTGTGCTGTATCACCATCAATATCTGGCTCCGTGTATAATGATGGGAGTTGCGCTGTATCACCATCAATGTCTGGCTCAGTGTATAGTGATGGGAGTTGCGCTGTATCATCATCAATATCTGTCTCGGTGTATAGTGATGGGAGTTGCGCTGTATCACCATCAATGTCTGCCTCAGTATACAGTGAGAGGAGTTATGCTGTACCACATCTGTTTAGTAAAAATTGTGAGATAAATATTCTTGCCGCCATTCATTTTTTTTGTGTGTGGGTGGGGGGGTGCTGCATACAGGATCCGTTCCGGGTGCCAAATATCTAGGTACGCCCCTGGATAAAAATGTATCGAATTCCAACATTTTCAAAACAAGACCTTTTCATACCATAACTTAAAGCCAGACACAAAATATAATTTTTTAACGCGCAGAACTTCTAGAATCCAATAAATGTCGTCTCCCGGAATGCGCTGGGGGCCGAGGCTCCGCCTTCCGATAATTAAGGTCGCTGATACGTTATCGCTGAGAGGGCGAAACGAGACGCAGATAACGTTTGTTCTCCGCTATCGATGAGTCGTTATTTACCGTGTCGAGACTGAAAGTGCTACATTTGGAGCAGTTACCATAGAAACTGTCTTTTCTTCATAGTTTTAAATAACATTTTATCTAAAATGACAGAATCTGATTAATTTCCCGTTTGACGCAGGTTCATAATATCTCATTTGCCTTCGAGCTGATGCAGGACGGGGGACTCAAGAAACCCAAAGCCCGACCCGAAGGTAAAAAAAAAAAAAATATTTCGATAGTGAATCTAACCTTTCGTGTTTTTAGATTTATTTGTATTTTTATATTTAGAGGTTTTTTGGCATTCCGATCTCCCAATTCCCACAGGTCGTATTTAGTAAACTTGCGCGTACGGATTTGTACAAAATGTAATTAATTTTGTGAAAATTTCTACTAATATCCCAAAACAAAGAGGGAGCCTCTTCTCTTCCTTCTCCGATCACCCCCCAAAAAAAAAATTTGTCCGAATCTTAAAGACTTGGTGGGTTTATCTAGCGGGATACGGCAGCCAAAAATATTTGTCTCAGAAAAATCAGCTCTTGATAAATAAATTATTATAAATTGTATCTTTTTATTTATTTATCTTTTTATTTGTTTTATTTTTTTGCAGATATTGTTAACCTGGATCTAAAGTCCACCCTGAGGGTCTTATACAACCTGTTTACAAAATACAAGAATATTGACTAAGGGGCGCTCTCCGCGGACCCCGACGCATCGCCCCAATTGGCCTTATACCGTTTATTCGAGCCCCCCGCCCCGAGGCCGGAATGTTCCAAACGTTCACTTAATGCCAAGAACCTCTAGGGTTCTTTCCTACAGAACAAGGACCGTTTTGTAAAATCGAGAGCGTTTGGATTTTTATTCTTTCCCCATCAAAATAGACAGTCGGAGATTGATTAAAAAAAATCATACGAAATGTGACTTCCTGCGGCATGGGTGACAGTTGGCGCGTACTCTTTGATTTCGGAATGCGTCCTTGAAATCTCTGGTTCCGTGACGCCTCGACCGATTGGTGGTTTCTGATGATGTCATTGCGATTCTGTATCCCCCCCCAATCCTCGGACTTGATCATTTATAAAACACCCGCATTTATATTTGCCCCGAATTCTTGATTCTGTTGATGAATCCTTATTAAAAAAAATAAATAAAAAAACAGAGAATTTTGTGCAAACCGACCCAACATGCTGCATTTTAAAATATCTTTTTTTATTTTTTAATTGGTAGCGTGGCTAGTCCCGCCCTCTGTGCAGCCCCGCCTCTGTGCTATTAGCCACGCCCCCTGCGCTGTTACATTGTTACAACTACTGATAGAATCGATTCTCAAACTTTACTGAAAACCAAATAAGTGTTTTGTGTGATATTTAGCAATTTTTTTTTTTTTTTTTTTTTTTTAAACTTGAATTTCTATTATCTGACGGCAATATTTTGTATGTAACGTGTTCGGTTTTCGATTGATGCGCACACGCGTGTGATAACGTCCCTCTCACGTGTTTTTGGGGGGAAAGTTCGAAAATTCCCTGAGTGTTTATAATAAAAAGTAAATGCATTTTCATAGATTTAAAAAATAGATATTATACCAAAGAAAATCTGCGAATTACGGAAAAGTGACTGAATCGTGTTTCGAACCCCGCGTTTTGTTTCATTTTTCTTGTAACTTCATGTTTTTGAACTTTGTTTAAAAAAAAAAAATGTCAATTTATTAAAAATGCAATATATCTATATTTTTTTCATTTTTGAAGATCTGCGAGTGTTTCTTAAATAAATATCGGGGATCCTGCTCTGGGCGGGGGTGGAAAAATGATATATATATATACAGCTGGCCTACAACCCACATCATCCTCAGCCGGCGTTAATTCCATTATTTTGTTTTATTTATTTTTTTTATCTAGAAGGAAAATCAGCCGATGATTAAATGCTGGGTTAAAAATTTCTTAATTAGTGTTTATAGAATTTTCGACCAAAAATTCACTTAAAAGCTGAAATTAGTGACAATAATTTGTACAAATGCACAAAAAGATATTTTTCTCATGAAATGGTTTTAGGGCTCTCTTAGAGAAATAAGTCAGTTACATCATTAAGTGCACGTCGACTAAATGGGGAAGTTTTTCTATTATTTCAACCACAACTTGAGTCACTCGCCCGCCGACAGGATGCGGATGTGACGGGGCGCGCGTTTTTGTGCGTTTTACGTGAATTCAGTAATTCTAGAATTGTTACAAAAAATAGAAGACTTTTTTACGCTGCAGATTTTTTTTCCGGATTTTCATCGATTTGTAAGTTAATCATCGGTTTTTTGGGGGATTGTTTCTCGCTGGGTTTGGGAGGGGAGAAACGGGGAAAATCATTACATTCGGCTCTTTCACTTATCTCACGTATTTACAGCGATGTTGGATTTATTGACAAAGCCGCCAGAAAAGTTATTTTTTCATTAATCAGCAGAGCGTAAAAACTGTTTAAATGTCAGAATTTTTAAAAATTTAATAGAAACCCAGACCCTGCCTGCAGATCGGCCCCATTCGGCCCCCGTCTAGTCGCCCGTTTCTCCTGCTGTAACGACTCAAACCTTAATCAGTCGTTGGTCTCGTCTTAGATTCAGGAGCCGGATGTCTACCCCATGCATGTTTAATCCCCTCGCTGTATTACCCTCTACCACTTCTGCTGGGAGGCTGTTCCGCTAATCTACCACCATCTACGGGGTCCTACAGTCCTAATGCAGGAAGTGATCGTGGATGTTCAGTGTGGCCCTACATGGGTCTTTGGGGCAGTTTTTCTGGTTTCGTACATTTGCTGACTGTGCTATCGCTGACAGGAGGCGATGGAGATAACGCAGCTCAGAGACGTTCCTCTTATCGGAGGAGAAGCCGCCGGTCCTCCAGGTATAAAGATTCTTCCGAGGTCGATGAGGTTTGGTTGGGAAGTTAAATGATCTTGGGAAGGATGATGGGAGTTGCAGTCCGTTACAGCTTGGCGCTAACGGTAGGGAAGAGGAGACTGGCAGGCCTTTAGTTTGTGGCCGGTGACTCTGTAAGGATGATGGGAATGGTAGTCTGACAGCCACAAGCTCTCCTCGAGGTATCACTGCGGGTCTCCGGAAGATCATTTGAGTCGTAGATTTTGGGGCTTTAGTGAGAAGAGCGACCCGAGGAGGCCCCGCGGGATGCGTTTTTCCGCCGTGTTGGTTTCGGACGCGATGAACGTTAACTGGAAACGTCTGAATTTTGTCTTTTTTTTTTTTTTAAAGGGGAAACGAGAAAGATTTTGCCGCCGAGCGCTGAGAACGACCCCAAGTTCCAGGATCTGAAGAAGGTGAGCCGGGAAACGTTTTATCCAGTAAATCCTCGTTGGCCCCTGGAGACTACGGGGCCCCTGACTGTGGCTAATCCCCCCCCCCCAAGGATATCTGCTCATAACGGCTGGGAGTAATGCCTCTCGGATTTCAAAACTTCCTGGAGAGACGGGGAACAAAAATCCTTAATCAGTCGTTGGTCTCGTCTTAGATTCAGGAGCCGTATGTCTGTCCCATGCATGTTTAATACCCTCACTGTATCACCCTCTACCACTTCTGCTGGGAGGCTGTTCCTCTTATCTACCACCCTCTCAGTAAAATAAAACCTCCGTACTTTACCTCTAAATGTAATTCTATCCCTGATTTTCCATTAACCTGTTTTTGTTTTTTTCTTTGGCCCCCATTGTATCCATTACTGTGAACTTGATTGAAAATTTGATGCCTACGACTCCGAGTGTGAAAATAGGATTTCTTTCCCCCCCCTTTTTAATTTTTTTTTTTAGTTCTTAATTGAATGGATCAACGACGAGTTAAAACATGAACACATCGTGGTGAAGAGCTTGGAGGACGATCTGTACGATGGCCTCGTCCTTCACCATCTCTTCGGTACGAACCGGATCGCTGCCAGGGAGCAGCTTATCGCGCGCCGTAAAGTCGATCAGCGCCTCGAAACGGCTCAGGTCCTATCATTCCGCTATTTCCACCTGATAGACGTTCCGAGATCACCCACTGTACAGCGCCACGGAATATGAAGGTGCTGTATGAAACAATTAATAAGAATAAAGCTCATATAATGGATGGCGGCATTTAGTGAATATATCCCCAAATTACCGTTAAGAGGCACGTCAATCAAAATGATACAAAGTTACCGTTTGTCCAAAGTTTGACCCCGATACGGGTTCTTCAGATTCTCCGGACCCCCAACGAAGGTTTATTCTTTCTAGATAAACCTGGTTTGTTTGTTTTTTCGTCCGCAGAGAAGATCAGCGGAAATAAGGTAGACGTGGAGGAAATGACGCTGTCGGCCGTCAAGCAGCGGGCGAAGCTGGGAGTCCTACTGGACGCCGTATCCCAACATCTAGGAGCGGCGGAGGAGCAGGAGAAGTGGGCCGCGAATCGTACGTATCATTCCATGTATCAGTCTACCAGGGAGGGGGTTTTTACCCCAGATTCAAGATCTATGGGCGAATTGGCAGATTTTGAGGGTTTTACCCCAATCTCAGGGTCTTGGGGTGACTGGGCAGGTTCTCAGGGTACCCCAGTCTCGAGGTGAATGGGCAGATTGTAAAAGTTTTTACCCCAGTTGGAATCCCTGCTTGAATACAGGTGACTCCATTCAGAACATCTTTACCTCCAGACCAGTCACGGTTTCCATAACGACCTTTATTAGAACCATTTGGTTGCCGTAATGAGCGAGTCCCTCCAATAGGATCTGTGTGATGGGCTATTAAAGGGTTAATATTTGGGGGGTCTCGGGTTCAGCTCATTGAGAAAGCTCGCAGGTATGAGAACCACTGGGGGGCTTTTGTTTGACTCCCCCTTTGGCTGTCGTATGGCTATCTGCCCCTGTCTCGGGGCTTTACTTGCCTGCCGGGGGGGTGAGACGGGGAGCGCGGCCGCCACGACGCGACGCGAGATTCAGATCAACGGACGTCTCGCTGCTACTAGCGGCAAAAACACCGCGCCGAGAAAAGAGCAACCGCGTGTCGTACAACGGAGCCGGAGAATTAGGGTTTCCCTGACAACCGTTCCATCTTTACGTCGCCCCCGAGCAAAACACAAAAATATCAGCAAACTAAAATAATAACGCAGCCCGGTGCGCGGATAGAAGTATAATAATGTATATTTATCTAATGTATATTTCCGTATAATGTATATTTCCGTATATTTCTATATTTCTGTATATTTCCGTATAATGTATATTTCTGTATAATGTATATTTCTATATAATGTATATTTATCTATAATGTATATTTCTATATAATGTATATTTATCTATAATGTATATTTCTATATAATGTATATTTATCTATAATGTATATTTCTGTATAATGTATATTTCTATATAATGTATATTTATCTATAATGTATATTTCCGTATAATGTATATTTATCTATAATGTATATTTCTGTATATTTCCGTATAATGTATATTTATCTATAATGTATGTTTCTGTATATTTCCGTATAATGTATATTTATCTATAATGTATATTTCTGTATATTTCCGTATAATGTATATTTATCTATAATGTATGTTTCTGTATATTTCCGTATAATGTATATTTATCTATAATGTATATTTCTGTATATTTCCGTATAATGTATATTTATCTATAATGTATGTTTCTGTATATTTCCGTATATTTCCGTATAAAGTATATTTCTGTATAATGTATATTTCCGTATAATGTATATTTCTGTATAATGTATGTTTCTGTATATTTCCGTATGTTTCCGTATAATGTATAATTTATACCCGTCTTTCCCCCCCCCAGTGATCTTCGCCAAGGATTTGCTGGCCACCTTACACCTTCTCGTCTCCTTGGCCCAACACTTCAGGTCCGATCTCGCTCTTCCCGCTGATGTTCGCGTCGACGTCGTCATCGTCGAGGTAATAATTATCAATAATCAATAAATTAATTCCAAACAAGGCGAGAAAAAATCAGAACTCCCAACTATCTTCTCCTGGTCAACGGAACCCAGAGACGGTCAAAGTTCCGTGCAAACGTTTATCGACAGACAGCTTAAAACATAGAAACCCAGAAAAAATATCTGGATTCAACAGAAAAAAAAATTCTCTGGGTGATTTCCTGATCACGGCAGAGCTCTCGCTAGGTTTCCTGATCACGCAGCAGCTGGATTAATAAAGATTAAATAATGTGAGAATCTGGTTGGGTTGTTTGAAAACTTTTAGTGGTTTTTGAGTAGAGAAAATGTATTTATTTATTTATTTATTTTTTAGGAAATAAATGTAGCATTTTGATTTAAATGATTTTTTTTCTAAATTGTGTTATTTTGTTATATATTTTAAGTAAAAGGAAGATATTTAAAGATCCTTCTTTCTTGGTTGCTGCGCATGTCCTTGATAATACGCATTAAAGTAACATAAAAAAAAGAGAAAAATCCACTAAATTGGAATAATTGAAATAAAATGTAGCATTTTGACCATAAAAATGTGAAACTTTGTGACATTTTGAAGATGTGCTGAGAATGATAATTAGGTGATAGGGGGGCCTTTTGTTCTTTCTAAAGTATATAAAAAAAAAATCTGACTTTGTTTAAGGAGAAGAAAGTGACATTTTCTTATTTCCTATTAAATGTGATATTTAATGCTTAATGGCAGTTTTTTTTATTTTAAAAAATCCCTTTGATGTCATAAAGATGTCCTGCTGAATCTGTTTGGGGTTGTAAAATGGGAAATGCCCAGAAAGGACGGGATTTGTTAGGTTTTTGTTAGCGGCGGCTTAAAGAATCTGGTGCCGGGGGGGCATTAAGGAAATGTCACCTGTCGGCCTTGAGAGGGTTAAATAATCAATAAATATCAGATTAAAAATATATATTTTTTACCCCAGTTGTAGTTTTTTACCCCATAATATAAAGTTTTCAGGCAGCTGCATATCAGCCGTTTGTATGATTCTCGCTCTGTTATCTGATCCCCGATCTACTAAACCCCCCGACTCCTTATCACACTGCCTGTGGGGAACAATAGAATGTCTCAGTCTTAATAACCAGACAGACTCTCTGACTAATGAAAGTCTATGGAGGAACGGACTTCATTAGCATTGCCATAAAGAATCAACTTTAATGCAAATGAAGTCCGTCCCTCCGTAGATTTTTATTAGTCAGAGAGTCTATCTGGTTATTAAGACTGAGCCATTCTATTGTTTCCCACAGGCAGTATGATAAGGAGTCGGGGTGTATTAATATAAATATTTACTCATCCCTTTTTCTCATTTTCTGAGCTCATTATGTGTGGCATTTGTTTGGCCTTTTTTTTTTCTAATTAACATTTTTGGTGTTTTCTGCTGAATATTACAGCCGACCAAAACTGGGATGAAAACCAAGAAAGCTACCGAATTTATCACTGGCAGCAGGTGAGAGAAAATCCTAGATTCACAGCAAGAATAAGCAAATCCTGGCCCTCCCCCTGCTTTGGACTACAACTCCCATGGACCCAAGGGGCTGTCTGATCATCATGGGACTTGTAGTCCAAAGCAGCCGTTCCCTGCTGTTTCTATACACATTATCGGGGCTTTTAGGGCCGTAGAACCCTGCGATCCCCTCATACCCAGCAAACATTCTGACCTCCTAGAAAAGAGGGGCATCAGGGGAGGAGAGGGGAGCATCAGGGGGGGAAAGAGGGGTACAAGTTTCTGGTGCCTAAAGTGGGAATGGGCAAACTGAACACGGACACTTGGCAGGTATGACATTGTGTCAGAATTCCAAAAGGCAGCTTCCTATAGCTTCTTCTCAAACTATCAGCAAAGATGCCTCCTACAAATATTATAGAACGACGACCATTGTACGGCGCTGCGGAATAGGTTGGCACTATATATATTGTTCCATAAGGTGTTTCTTTCTTTATAATAATGTGGTGGGCAGCGTCGGTGAGCGTCCGTGTTGATAACGTGTCCTGTTTACTGACCGCTCTCCGTGTGTTTTTCCCTCCCCGCGGTTCTCGGCAGAGACGGAGACGCTTCAGCCAGTAAGTGACCTCGTGTTTTATTCATTTCGGGGGAATAGTTTCCGTTAGTGGTAGTTTTTCCTTTTTTTGGCAGAACTAAATGTACTGACCCTCGGAAAGAAACCAGGTATGACTGGGAGATACTGGTCCAGCGACGGTTGCCCTGGCAACGGAGAATATGTCAGGGTGGGGGGGGGCAGAATTCTCCGAGGCCGGATAGAGAGAATGTGGATTCCAGGAGGAGATGTTCTTCCGTTAACCGACACATTGTGTATTCCTAAACTTGCAAATCATCTCTCACCTCGCCACAAATATTTGTCATTCTCCTGTCACCACGGTTACTACCCCTTCAGTGATAAAAATATAGTTTACCAGCAGATCGGCCCCATCCGGCCCCCGTCTAGTCGCCCGTTTCTCCTGCTGTAACGACTCAAACCTTAATCAGTCGTTGGTCTCGTCTTAGATTCAGGAGCCGTATGTCTATCCCATGCATGTTTAACACCCTCACTGTATTACCCTCTACCACCTCTGCTGGGAGACTGTTCCACTTATCTACCCCTCTCAGTGAAGTAAAACTCCCTTCCGTTCCATCTCAGTCTCTGAGCCTCTAGTGTTAGATTCGGGGCTCTCGTTGTAACGTTTCTCCTCCAAGAGCTGAGATGTGAACTCACTGTGATCCCATTAACATACCTGCCAACTATCCCGATTGCCCCTCTGTCCTGCTGTCATTGGGCTAGTTGGGGTATCCTCTGATCTCCCCTGATTGGCCCAGAAATGGGAATAAACCTGTGTTGTTGCCGGAAAGTCCTCCATTGCAGGTCTTAGCATAGCGACGCAGTTATTTGGATAAAGCGGGTAGGTGGCCACACCCCCAACCCCACCCAATAATGGGTCCCGCCTCCACAATCTCCGCCTTTTGTCCCACCTCTGTGCACAGGTGCCCTGATTTGATCCCCCTGGGCTAGAACCATATTGTCTGCGGAATGTTTTTGTTTTTCGCGGAATGTTTTTGTTTTTCGCGGAATGTTTTTGTTTTTGTGGAATGTTTGTTTTTCTGAATGTTTTTGTTTCCGTAGAATCTGATGCGTTCGACCAACTTTTTGACCTGAACCCGGACAAAGTGAAAGACGTAAAACAGGTAAATTAATAAAATGTGGCAATGATGTCATCAACCAAGTGCTATTTAAAGAAAGAAACTTCGTAAAAGGTTAACGTCAGAAAATTACCGACCCGGAAACCCAGCGAGAATTCATGTTTTTTTTGCTCTTCTGATCGAATTCTTTGTAATTTTGTAATAAGAAATATCTTTTTTTTTTTAGTTCATTTTATTTATTTATTTCTTACCCCCCAGGCAATTGTGAATTTTGTAAATAAGCACCTGGCGGACCTGTGTCTGACCGTGACAGATCTGGACTCCCAGGTAGAGAATGAGCCCCCCCCCCCCGCATGCGATAATTACAGGTGAACAACAAAAAAAGCCGTAATTTCCTTTAAATCCTTTAAAATCATTTCGTGAAATTCTAGGAGAGGCAAAGAAAACGAACGCGAAGCTCTTTATGCAGCGCTCTGATTTCTCTTCAGATAAGCCAGGTGTGCGGTTAGGAAAATAAACATCAAAGGAGCGGGGAGGAATAATTGCCCCACAGCTGGGTACTTCAAGGGGAAATCGCTGCAACCGCTAAAGAGACCCCTAAAGTATAACGAGAATAGAGACAAAAGGGAGGAGGAGACGAGGGCCCCGCTCCTAGGAGCTCACATAGAAACCCAGAACCCCTCTGGCACATCGGCCCCATCCGGCCCCCATCTAGTCGCCCGCTTCTCCTGCTGTAACGACTCAAACCTTAATCAGTCGTTGGTCTCGTCTTAGATTCAGGAGCCGTATGTCTATCCCGCGCATGTTTAATACCCTCACTGTATTACCCTCTACCACCTCTGCTTGGAGGCTGTTCCACTTATCTACCACCCTTACAACCTAGAGGAGACATTGAGCAGTTTGTGTGCCCGGCTCTCATAAAACTGTTTACTGGTCTAGAACCTTCTTTGATACATTAAGAACACCGCCATATATAATACTCTGCATTAACCCTTCTTTATCTGCATGGACCCGTCGGCTGTTGTCTAACCTGATTTCTGTAGTTTGCAGACGGGGTAATATTACTGCTCCTGATTGGACAGCTCGAGGGCTACTTCATCAATTTAAGCAGCTTCTTCCTGACCCCAACAACACGCGAGGAGAAGGTACGAAACCGAGCGCGCTACATACCCGAGACGTAAACCTTCAAGCAGGACTGTCACTGAAACCATCGATCCGGGAACTCTCAGGGTTTTTGCCCCAGTCTCAGGGTGAAGGGGCAGATTCTGGGGGTCACACAGTCTGACTCCTTCCTATTCTCCCCCCGCTGTAATCATACAAAAGACTCCCAGTCAGTGCTTTTGCTCCCAGTATGTTATGGTTGATATCCCTGCTTGAATGCAGGTGACTCAATTAAGCGTATCATTAAATAATGGTGGGGCTCATTTTCTCATTGGATGTCGTGTTTTTTGGCGTATTTTTCCCCCCGCGTTCTGTACCTTTAAGCGCCGAGCCATTTGTATCCCATCACAGCTTCATCCTGTAACTAAATATTTGCTCGGTGCCGAGGGCTCGTTGGGGGAGAATTTACATAAATTACAGATATTCACCTGTTTTATAAAAGATTCATGAGTCTCCGGCGGGAGTAATGATTCTCCTGCCGCCTCATCCGCCAGTAAATATTTTATTTATATTGTTGTTCAAATCAAAACATTCGCTGGGATTTGCATCCCCCCCCCCATCCCTCCTGTCTATTAGCAAATGGGAAAAACACTAAATCCTCGAAGCGGATCTGCCACTTTTCCTAAATCCTACATTTAACAATTAATAATAATCCCAGATTACCGTAATATATATATATATATATATATATATAATTAGTCCCCCCCCCGCATGTGTGTGCACAATGGTAGCAGCCGTCTCAACTTCCTGTTCTCAGGATCAGCACATTAGGTTATCTCTGTCCTGTTGCCAAGTTGCTGATCGTTGCTGATTGGTTCAGACATCCTTTGTAAGGGTGGAGGAGAGAACTTCAGGATAGGAAAATCATTGGATAATGGGTGGGGCTAAATCTAAGCCACTCCCTTTTAGTGTAAAGAAGAATCGGATTATTGCGTTTCAGTTCTATTCAACATTCTTTATTACCTACGTTTTTTATTGACAGATTCACAACGTCTCCTTCGCTTTGGAGCTTCTTGTGGATGGGGGAGTTTTGCAGATTCCTATCAACCCTGCAGGTCAGCCTTACGGTACCGCCGTGGGGGGGGGGTGATTGCAAAAGGGGGGGTAATTGCAAACGAGGCCAGGGGTAGTTTGCTTTACCCTGCCCTCTGGGCCAGAAGATACAGTAACATAGTGAGGTTGAAAAATATATAAATCCATAAAGTTCAATTTCCCTCAATATCTTTAATTGCATCGACCAAAGGGAAAACAAAATAATAAAAAAACTAAATTATTTAAAAAAATGTAATTAAAAAACTAAATGATTATTATTATTATTACTGTTATAATAATAATTATTACAGGAATAGTATTATTATTATCAGGGCCGGCCCGAGGCAAAATGCCGCCTGGGGCGAATTTAAAAATTCCGCCTCCCCCCTTATCTACCCTTCCTCTCCCTCCGTCCCTGCCGCCCCCCCCCCCCATTATCTACCCTTCCTCTTCCTCCGCCCCCCCCTTTGTACTTACCTTTCAGCAGTCCTGCGGCGAGTCTCCCTGTTTGGTCTCGGTGCCGGCTTGTAATGCTGAGCGCCGGAAATGAGGTCATCTTCCGGCAGTCAGCATTACAAGCCGGCACCGAGACCGAACAGGGAGACTCGCCGCAGAGGAGAGAGAGAGAGGCGCCGAGCGGGTACTGACAGCTTGGTAAGCGAAAACCACTCGGCGCCCCTTTCTCTCTCTTTCGCTTTAAAAAAAAAAAAAAAGGGCATGGGGCGGCAAAGTGCCCCCCTTCAAAAGTGCCGCCTGGAGCGGTTGCCCCACTCGGCTCCATTGTCGGGCCGGCCCTGATTATTATTTTCAGGAATAGTATCATTATTATTATTATAATGATTATTATTATTATTACTACCCGTATTATTATTATTTGCAGGAATATTATTATTATTTATGTTTATGACTCCTCGGAAGGGCGGAATAATCTATGGGTGAATAATAATAATAATAATAATAATAATAATAATAATTTCTAAATGACTACACGTGACCCCTGAATTCCGTTTCTTAACACAGCTCATTCAGAGAAGCCGGTGTAGAACCTGCGGTCACCACCTCCATGCGGCGCGGAATCTTAAGCTTCGCATCCCTTATTGTGTAGAACGCCCTTCTTTGTTTAAGGGGGAAGCGCAGCTCCTCCAGTCCTAATAATTGCCCCTCGATGATCTGTCATGACCACATTTCCTCTGAATGGGTCTCATGAGAGGTCTCATAAATTGGGCTTAACCGGTGTTTGGTCCGAGACCGCATCAAGCCAAAGCCGGTTTAACTTTGTAAGCCTGACTTAATAAAGAGGGAGATGACTGGATAGCTGCTCAGCCAATGAGATTTTAGTATTGTAGACGAGGGCTTTATTTAATCTCTCCTCCGTATCGCTTCTTGTTTTTATATCTCCAGACATTGTGAACAGAGATATTAAGACGACTCTCCGGGTTTTGTACAGCCTGTTCCTCAAACACAAACGCAGCTGAGAAAAGAAAAGGAGCCGCCGCCGCCGAGTGATCCAACGCCGAAGGAGCCGCCGCCGCCGCCGCGCGTGAAAATGCATTTCTGGGATGAAAATACAAATCCTGGAAGCAATTCAAATATCTATTTTTGTAAAACCCCAAATAAACATATTGTATGCATCGGCGGGGCTCGTTTCATTTATACAGCAGGAAAAGGCTTTTTTTGGAAATGCCGAGGATAGAATGATGGAAAAGATCTCGCCGGCGGCATGGTGTGCAGAAAAGATCAATGGGAGGTCGACCTTCAGGCCGCCATCAGGGGGGTACAGCCAATAGACAGAGACCCCAACCAGACGCTGAGGGGTGCGAAGAGGGGATTTAAACATGCATGGGATAAAGAAGGGTTAATGCTGAGTATTATATATGGTGGCGTTCTTAATGTATCAAAGAAGCACCCGGAACAAGAGGTTCTAGACCAGTAAACAGTTTTATAAGAGCCGGGCGCACAAACTGCTCAATGCCTCCTCTAGGTTGTAAGGGTGATAGATAAGTGGAACAGTCTCCCAGCAGAGGTGGTAGAGGGTTATACAGTGAGGATATTAAACATGCATGGGATAGACATACGGCTCCTGAATCTAAGACGAGATCAACGACTGATGAAGGTTTGAGTCGTTACAGCAGGAGAAATTAATATTTTATAATTATATTAGCTCCGGAATTCACTGAGTAGATTTACTTTACTATTGTAAGAAAAACAAAAACAATATGTAGCAAAACGTAACAAAAGCTACTGCCACAAAGTATCCCCGCCGTGTGGTAAACACCGGATCAGTGCATTAATGCACAGCGAGGAAGTAAAAACGAGTAGATTGTCATTAGATAAAAAATTGCATCAAATTACAATTTTAGAATTTCTAAGGGCAGTAGCTTCTGATGGAAGTGGTGTTTTATAATCTGGGAGAAAAACATCTTTTTAATGATTTCCAAGTGGGCTTCATGCTTCCAGAACACGTCGGTGCCAAGTAAAACCCCCGGTAACAGAATCCGGCTTTGTTTTTCATGGAGCGGGATCCTCCGTAGCCTCCGACCGTGCGTCTGTTCGTTTTTCAGGAATGCCGTCCAAGTTTGTGTTACGCGGTAGATCCAGAATCAACATTTGGATGCTGTGTATGGGGTTTTTGGATGCTGTGTATGGGGTTTTTGAATGCTGTGTATGGGGTTTTTGGATGCTGTGTATGGGGTTTTTGGATGCTGTGTATGGGGTTTTTGGACGCTCTGTAAAAGGTCTTTTTTTTTTTTTGGCAATTCCATTAATAAAACCCAGAGCTCCTGGCGCTCGCGTCAAATATCGCTCTTGGAACCCGAAAGCCGATACATCTACAGCTGAGATAAATGATAATCGTATAACGTGTTCTCTGGATCTTTTGAAACTTTTTGAAATTGTATTTAAAGGGACCGCCAAAGCCAGGGTGTAGCCCAACTTTCTAAGGGCGTTTGATGGCTGGAAGGGCTCCTTAAAGTGGAAATTAAATATTAAAGTTATGGACTTGAAAATAGATACAACATTTCAAAAAATATTATTATTATTATTATTGTTATTATTGTTGTTGTTATTATTATTATTGTTAGTATTATCATTGTTATTATTATTGTTATTGTTATTATTGTTTGTTGTTGTTGTTGTTATCATTGTTATTATTCAGGGGTATTAGATGAGAGCGAAGAGCAAAGTTCTGTTTTTCTATCACAGATACAAAGAATATAATTTTCATCTTTCTAATAGAAAAAAGGATTCATCGGTTGTGATTTACACTTTCTATCCAGCTGCGGCTTTGCCGCTCCGACCTTCTGTTGTTATTTTGCGGTTAATGTGTATTTTGGGAGATTCTCACAAACTTCAGAGTTTATAATCCAAGGAGATTTTACACAGACACCAAAATACAGTCATTTGTATCTTATCCACCTGAAGCCCTTCTTTCCTCTGCCTGAAATGCTTCTTTCTTCCCTGATGCCCCAGAATGTTTGAAAAACAGTGATGTCATGAAATGACTTAATTTTAATTCTAGACTCTGCTGGATTTTGTCTTTTTCACATATTTCACACCAATTTACACTTAGATACGAAGGCTGCAGAGACTTGTTTACTGAGCGGGAAAGAGCGGGGAAAGGATTGGGGGAGAAAACATATTTCCAAAACATCACTTTTTTCTTAAACGCAATTCTGATCATGAAAAAAAATCACCCTCGGGGGTTTGACATCATCAACCCCATCCATCCTAGCCTTAAAATAAGAGAGAGAAAACTGATTAAGGTTTGAGTCTTTTGCAGCAGGAGAAACGGGTGACGAGACGGGGCCGACGAGGGCCGAGCTGCTGGCGGGTTCTGGGATTGAGTAAAGATGTTAAATGAGACGCTCACAGACAGAGCACTTAGCCTTGTAACTCCTTGGAACAGAAAACGTCTCTTAATCCCATAAAAATAACTCTCACACCCCGAGTGGCTGCTCTGCCTCCTCCTGCCAAGAAAGTCCGAGCAGACGCTGCCTTATTTTTAAAACGTCCTTAAAATAATTTTATGATCTCTCTAAGTGACCGTTTTAAATTCCCTTTCAGGCTTTATGTTCTGTGTCGGAATTTTGCTCACTAAAGTAAATCTAAAACTGCATGGAATGTTCTTTACTCTTGTCGTCTTTAACAAAGTATCAAAAAGTAGCAAATTTGGTAAATATGATAAAATAATAAAATTCTGAGGTCATCAGCTAAAACTAAAGTCTGAGAGGCTTAGATGTTAATTTACTTTACTGAGAGGGTAGTAGATACGTGAATCAGCCCCCCAGCAGAAGTGGTAGAGGGTAATACAGCGAGGGTATTAAACACGCATGGGATAGACATACGGCTCCTGAATCTAAGAGGAGACCAACGACTGATTAAGGTTTGAGTCTTTACAGCAGGAGAGATGGGCGATTAGACGGGGGCCGGATGGGGCCGGCAGGTTCTATATACATTAATAATATATTAAGCAACAATGTTTATTCCTATCTTCCTAGACTTTCCCAATAAATCTCTCTGCAGCTGAGCTTTGCTGCACTGCTCTGCTAAATATATTGAGATCTACGCACCTGCAGTAAAAAAAAGTATAATATAGTATTTTTGGAGATTTTTACTATAATTGTAATAATTCCCGTAAACACCCATTTTTCTCCCTAAATATCATTTTCTGGATCTTCAGGCTAAAGCGAAGCTTGTTCTGCGCCATCGAGGTGACGGACACCTTCCTAATAGAGAGGGATCAGACAGAGAACTTGCATAATAATGATTGCTGGAGATTAAGGCTTTAGAGGGGATGAGTGGATTAAAGACGGATTTATGAGCGAAAAAGGTACGTCTCTCGCTAATTCCTCCGATTCTCCGACAGGACAAAGGAGGCGAAGATCTAAACGGCTCGAGAAGGAAAGAAAATGACCGGAGATTATCCGAGTTTAATGTTCATGGTGGAGGCTGAGAGCTGGAAGCTTCTAGATTAAAAGGATTATAATACATTTAAAAGATACGGGGGGGGGGGGGCTTTAATATTTAAAGGCACAGAAACATCTAAAATGCATTATTAGAAAACAAAATCATCTGTGATGCCTACAAGATGTGCCAAGAAAGTGCGACAGATCTGCGTGATTTTTCCTCCCCGTGAAGTTATCGCCTCCTATTGTAAAGTTGCTGATTGTTGTTGATTGGTAGCCTTTGCGAGGGTATAGGAGAGAGAGAGCGTCAGGACAAAAAAATCGATCAGATAGATGCTGCCTCTGCCACAGGCTGCCATCGATCTCAGCTTCCTTGTGGGCCTTTAGTTTTCAATTAAATATCTCAGAAACAATTATACTGAGAGACAAACGGAGCGCAGGGTACAGGGGGGGGGAATCCAATAAATACATTCACTAAAAGCTGTGACGGTTTCCCTGTAAGAGGCGACGCGACGGACCGAATTGTTGAAACTTGAATGGATCAAAATGGGCAGTTCTCTGGTTGGCCTGTAGATGGCAGCAGCGTTCTCAATAACCTCACCGCTCTGTCCTGGTTAGTTACTTGTTGGTCCTAGAAGGAGACCAACAGATTTCCATGGAAATAACATAATCATTGCCCTTCCAGCTGTGTTAAAATAAATTTTTCTAAAAAAAAAAAAAAAACCCCATTAAATTAATGCTTATTTAATTATTTTTAGACCCCCCCCCCAATCTACTGAAAACCCTGGACACCATTCCCACCCATCAGTGCCGCTGAGTGCTGTCAGCTTTGAGTATTTTTAATGTTTCCACTAAGTTTTTTCGCACCGCGAAAAATTTGGTAGAACGAATGGAAAATTTGTCTCTGACCCCAATTTTGTGTGGGTTTTTTTCTTATTTTTTTAGTCATCTACATTCATTGGGGAAATTTGACACGTGGACCTCCCAGATGCCTGCCGCTCTCCTCTGCAGCTGTTGGGAGATTTATTAACTCAGACAGAAATATTCAGATGTTAATTGACTCCGTTATTGCACCGGGTGTAGTTTTAGTTCCCGGTGATGTATTAGCGCCTCTAGGACCCCTGCTGTCCGTGGCTTCGCTTCACAGTGACATCATCACAAATACGTCCAGATCTCGGATGGTTGTATGAAGCCTCGGATAGCCCAGCCGCATAAATGGGTACCATCGGGCCTCCCGGTGCCTTATTAATCTTGGGTCGATAAAAATTGTCTCTCTGACGAGCCAGAAGATGTGGGAATTATTTTAGAGTCGGAATCACTTGCCGGGCATTTATAACAAGAAGCACAGTTTCAGAGCTTTGTTTTTCAACAGGCACCGCAAAGCAATACAACTTTACAATTGTTCGTAAGAGAATTGCATGCCGTGATTCTGAGCAGGAACCTCGTAAAATACAACAGGAAGTGAAGCGTGCAGCAGAAAATGGCTTCCCCCCGGCATTTGCTCAAATATTTTAGCTTCTGCAAAGGTCGCAAAGTCATTGTACCCGATGGTTAGAATTGATCTGGGGGGAGAGATAAATCATCTGACATATCTGTTATATAATAAAAATGTTGTTAGTAAAAATTGAGATATTTGATACTTTTTTGAGTGTGATATTCCATGGAACCCACAGTCCGATCCCTGATTCAAACTCACATGTTTTTAATGGCGTTTTATTTCATTAACACGGTTCTAAAGAACTTAAAAAAACTTGCACTTTTTAATCTCAAATTACCTTGAACGTAATATACGTTCCGAATAGGATTTTAATCTTTAATGAGTTTCCTTTGTGCTCGCGAAGCATTTCATGTAATCCCTTTTATTGTCTTCTGTTGAAACACAGCTTGCCGCCGGAACAAATGGATGTTTTACCGTAGACGAGCGATTTGTTGAGCGGCAGATCGGCGGGCGCGGTGTGATAATGGAGGGCTGATTGCACCTTTAATCCAAATTAAACAAAACGCAGCTCAGCCTCGTGTATCCGTCTCCCCGGTAACCCAACCGGTAACCGGTAAAAAGCATATTACATTGGAGGTGATCCGGTACCTACTACCCCATGAAAGCCTTCTAACTAATACTCAGTTACATAGCTATTTAAAGTCATAAAGTCCATTAAACGTAAAGCCCCACCCCCAGCCACACCTCTAACCATACCCCTAAAAAAGTGCCCCTCTTTTGTCATTGGGGGGGTATGGATAAATACCCTTACCCTTTATTCTTACTGGAAAACAAAGGAGTGACCGTGGCTGGGGTGCCGATGAAGTGGGTGAACGGCACCCGGTAAAAGCGTGACCCAGTGGGGTCACGTAACACATAGAGTGTGAGGTGAGGGGGAGAGAGGGTAGAGAGGGTAAGGAGAGGGTAAGAGGGGGAGAGTGTGTGTGTGTGTGTGTGTGTGTATGTATAAGTGTACTGTATTAGTGTGTGTTAGAGTAAGGTGTTACGTATGAGTGTGTCAGTGTATGGTGTCTGTAGAGGTGAGCCCAGGGTTTGTGGCACTTGGGAGAGGGGAGAGAGTGAGTTTGGATGAATAAATGTATGAGATTAGAGTGAGTGTGTGTTAGTGTATGGTGTTAGAGTAGGTGTATGTTTTTCTATGTGTGTTATTTAAGGAGAAATACTGCACCCAGGCACCAATAACTCCAGGCTCCCCCCTGTACTATGGTGCTGATACCCCAATGCCCTAAACAGGCAGACTAGACGGGCTGACGGGGGCCAGATTTAAGGTTTCTATGAATGCTTATGAATGGTTTTCGGTCTGGCTTTTAGTAACTAATCCCGTCCCCCGTACGCTGACGATGCCCAACATCCTGAAATATGAGCACCATTTCTACGAAGCGGGTAAGACGGCGTATGAATCGATCAGACGCAGGCGGGTAATCAGCACGGGGCGGCTCAATCAATCAAACGAAAGGTCTCGCAGCGGGAACACGTCATCATTTAAGGCCATTTCATGAGATCAGAAACTTACTTTCGTTAAAATTTCAAAATAATCATTTGCATATGAAATCGCTTCTTTTTTAACGTGAAACCCGAGAACTGGAAGAGAAAAAAAAACCTCTCCGTATTTTGCTTTCAGATTTTTATAAAACATTTTAGAATCTTTCAAAATGAAAAATAGAACGTGTGCTCCTTGCTATATAATTCATTATAAAACAAGTTTTAAAAAGCAAAAAAAAGGGGACCAACTAGTTTTACAGACGGGGAAGGAGAATGCTGAAACAATTAGGGACCTTGAACCCAAGAGCTTACAGTCTAAACGGGTGAGATTTTGGGCTTTCAGTGTAAAAGCAATACATTTGAATACTGGCCTCACTTTAAAAAATCTGCGTTTCTCATCTTTAAGATCATTTCATGAATTGCAAAAGCAGAGGGAGAAATAAAAGTCGTCTTCCAGCTGCTTTTATTCCTCCACCTTCTCCTCCAGGCGTCGGATGAGATCGAATTTATTCAAGCATTTGCTTGCGGTGCGGCTCGTTTCATTTCTCCCCCTCTGTGTTTGTGGAGACGACGTTTCCCTGGAACGTTTAGAGCACATTTCCAGCGCGTTAGCAAGTAAATAACGTAAAAACCCAACTCAGTCCCAAAATTTTGGGCGAATAATTCATGTATCCCATACTACAGCGCTCTGGAATATGATGGCGCTACACAAAACAATAAGTAATAATCATTATGAATACCTCCTTTCCTGGAGGACCAGTCCTTGTACGTATTAAATATTACCTTGCCTTATATATTGGAGTTCCCTATACCTCCCAAGTGTCCCTTTCCCAAACCCAAGTGTCCCCCTTTCTTCCCTTCGTGCCCCTCTTTCCTCCCTTGATTCCCCTCTCTCTTCCCCTCATCCCCCCTCTCTCCTCCCTTGATTCCTCTCTCTCCTCCATTGATTCCCCTCTCTCCTCCCCCATTCCCCTCTCTCCTCCCCTCATGCCCCCTCACCGCTCCTCTAATGCACCTGTCTCCCCCCTGATGCCCCTCTTTTCTAGGAATGTTTGCTGGGTATGAGGGGATCGCACGGTTCTACGGCCCTAAAAGCCCCGATAATGTGTATAGAAACAGCAGGGAACGGCTTTATAAATTAACCCATTGTAACATTGTAACAGCGCTACAGAATATGTTAGAGCTATTTATATATGATATCGCAGTGGCTCCAGAGCCTGGAAAATTTATGTAAATTATTCACCTATTTTTTTTCCCTAATAACTCATTAACCATTTCACGTTGCAAACAGTCTCATTTTTCATCGCACTGTAACTTCAGCTTTTTATAGAAAGAAAGAAAAAAATCTTCCAAGTGGAATATTGGAGGAGGAATTAATTTAATTTTATACAGATTGCAATCAAACAGAACAAAATTAATCATTAGAAATAATGTGAGGGTACATGAGGGCAGAAAGATACTCATCTTAAAGGGCCACAAAGCGTAAAAGAAGAAGAAGATGAAAGAAAGAAAAAGAAGAAAGAGGAAAATAGAAGAAGAAAATGAAAATAGAAGAAGAAAAACGTAGAAGAAGAAGAAAGAAAAAGAAGAAAGAGGAAAATAGAAGAAAAAGGAAAATAGAAGAAGAAAAAGAAGAAGAAAAAGGAAAATAGAAGAAGAAAAACGTAGAAGAAGAAGAAAGAAAAAGAAGAAAGAGGAAAATAGAAGAAGAAAAAGAAAAAGCAGCGTGGGGGGGTGGGGGGGGGGGGGAATCTTATTTTCCAAGAAAAAATTGTTATTTTAAAATCTGTCCCAGATTGGGAGGAAGCGGCCGGACACTTTCACTCAGCCGTCTCGTATTTATTGAAAGGAGGGGAATAAAAGAACGTCTGGAAACCTCTGATCACCGAGAAAGCTGGCCGGGGGCTTCTGTTACCGGATCCCACCTTTGCTCCGTCACGCTATCCATGCGCGATGCTGGGAGCAGTAAGCGAAGGTCATTTCAAGAACACCACGAGGGGCCAAACCTTTTATTGCTCGATGATTCTGCGGAATGTCTTCCAAACCTGCGATGATCATAAATTCTCCGGGACACAAAGAGCCTTAATGTCGGCCACCGGGTTTTATTAAAAGTCACAAATGTGAACAACATTCCTTTGCCAAATAAGGACATGTTTATTTAAGGGGGTGTGGTTATAGGTCTGGTTGGGGTGGGGCTTTATCCAGACATTTTATATGATTTTGTGCCCTATTTCTGGGTATTGGTGTAACTGGGTGGGGCATTCAGAAGAAGAATAATGGGTTTTATTTACCCCGTTTAATTTATAAAGACATTGCCTGCATTAAGGAGCATTAAGGGAGGAAAGAAGGGCACCAGGGAAGAAAGAGGGGGCATCAAAGGGGGGATGATAGGCCAAGGGATTTGGTTTCAGAGACGCAACAGGGAGGCCTCTGTTTTTTGGCAAAGGGTTTGGGATTTTACTGTCCCATAAACAGCAGAGAATCATCGCGCGGGGGTCGGGATGGCTTTTACCTCCGCTCTGTTTGGGAAATCCTTAAAATCTGGCAGGTTGGAGAGGTTTAAGAACCAAGATTTCCGATCCACGTCTTAACACATTTCATGGTGGATGCGGTATTTTCTTTTCTCATTCAACTTCATCTCAGCTGCCCAGACATGCGCCACCTCTTTACTGCCTTTTTGGGGCACTGGGGGTTATATTACTGTATACAGTGCTGGGGGGGGTTATATTATTATATACAGAGCTGGGGGTTATATTACTGTATAATTTTAGAAGAAAATATATTTTTAATGGAAATTTACCTTTAAAGCCATAACCCGGTATAATTATTACGGCGCTGATGGAAAGTGTGATGTATGGGAGCTGAATTAATGCAGGTTTTTCTTGAAATGTGCTGTTTTTAACTATTTTTTCATTGAATGGTAACACGAAGCCTGCGGAAATTCTCCTTTCCAAGAACCCGGTTATTTGAGAAACTGCTGAAAGCCGAGAGGTGGAAGGAGAGCGAAGGATATTATCCAAGAAAAAGAAAATAGATATTTTACAATCTGAATTGAGTTCAAAATAATAAAAAAAAATGTCTGCTCATTTAATGATACCCCGGAACCTTCTAAACGACCTGACCCCTGAACAGAGGGGCAGAATAAAAGTACTGATGGGGTAACAAAAGCAGGCTGCGTGCAGGATGAGTTCTGTGGGGGAGGGGTGTCACATTGCGCATGTATTTGATCCAGCGCTTGGGATCCCGGGGTATAGCTGATACTATGTTACCATTTTGTTGCGTTGTGACATATTGTAGATGCTTTTAGGTTATGACATCATACACAGAACATGCGGGAAAACGATTAGCGGGTGGAAATGACATTTCTAGTGATCTGTAAACTGACTTAATTTGGAGCAAAATTGTTAAAGGTGTAAAAGTGGCCAATAATATCACATAATAAAATATAATTCCCCGAAATTATGATGCAATTACCACGAGGGCTTTTCATGGCAGCCGGGCGGCACGATGTCATAACTGGGATTACGTTTTTTTAAAAACATACGACAAGAAAAAAGTGACAGGGAGAGAGGTTACATTATTACAAATGGGGAGGAATAAACAGGGAAAGCACTTCTCACTCACTCACTCAAATGTATTAATGTCACAGTTTTGCCCCTTTATCTGCAGACCTGGAGCCGCCGTTGCTGTCAGTCATGTGATATTTTGGGTGGCTTTCCCGGCTCAAACACCACACTGAGCTGATGCTTTATGGCGATGCTAATGAAGTCCGTTCCTCCATAGATTTTCATTAGTCAGAGAGTCTGGCTGGGTGATTGAGACTGAGCCATTCTATTGTTCCCCACAGGCAGTATGATAAGGAGTAGGGGGGGTTTAGTAGATCGGGGGTCAGATAACAGAGTGAGAATCATACAAACGGCTGATATGCATCTGCCTGAAAACTTTATATTATGGGGCAAAAAACTACAACTGGGGTAAAAAAAACATTTATGAAAGCATATTTTTAATCTGATACTGGGGATTTAATTTATCAAAAAAAACAGGATTTTATAAGAATCATGTTTTTTTTCATTAGTACTCGGCTATAAGAATTATTTTAATGGCCGCTGCAGATATTTCCAGGGTTTGTAGGATTTCTCAGGTCCCGGGATATGAGGGGGGGGGGGTTCTGGTTCTTGCTGTGGGTGGAATCACAGAGCCGACGTGCGAGAGACTCCGACTCACATTACAATTTTCACATATGGAGAACAGACTGTGAAATTTCGCACGAACTCCTAAATTTAGCATCTCCCCTCTGCCTGCTGGTCAGGGATGCGTTTCTCCGATCTCCCCTGCATCTGTGCAGACAGTCCCCACGTTCTGCATAATATACAATCCCTGGAATGGATCCTCACACAATCCCATCATGTACCTTTACAACATAATCTATCTAATTTTAGGATTCTGCTTTACTTAAGATCAGACACATAGACCCTGCCAGCAGATCGGCCCCATCCGGCCCCAGCCTAGTCATCCGCTTCTCCTGCTGTAAAGACTCAAACCTTAATCAGTCGTTGGTCTCGTCTTAGATTCAGGAGCCGTATGTCTATCCCATGCATGTTTAATACCCTCACTGTATTACCCTCTACCACTTCTGCTGGGAGGCTGTTCCACGTATCTTCCACCATCTCAGTAAAGTAAAACTTCCTTCCATTCCTTCTCAGCCTCTGACCCGCTGTCCTCACCACCCACTCCATTCTAGAGCTTCATGTTTTAATGGGGAAGTCCCACAGTTTAAAGTCACCACACTGAGCTGATGCTTTATGGCAATGCTAATGAAGTCTGGTGATTAAGACTGAGCCGTTCTATTGTTCCCCACAGGCAGTATGATAAGGAGTCGGGGGGTTTAGTAGATCGGGGGTCAGATAACAGAGCGAGAATCATACAAACGGCTGATATGCAGCTGCCTGAAAACATTTATATTATGGGGGCAAAAACTACAACTGGGGTAAAAGAGGAAACAGAAATATTTTTCAAAACTGATTTTTAATCTGATACAAGGAATGAAAAATGGTGGAGTAACCCTTTAAATTCCTGAAAGTTTTGATCTTTCTGTGTGTGCAGTGATTTGCATCTGGATTATTTCACTTTCTGCTCCTTAGTATTCCTCATTTATCTGAAATTCCAAGTCATTTCCAAGACATTTCATTTCATTGTCGGCTACAACATACGGTATCAATGTGGAAGTCGATATTCACCCACGGGCAATAAAAAAAATCTGAAATAAAATCCTTTTTTTCTTATCTGTAAGGGAAGTCACCTTGCATGCCCTCTCATAACTCCTACAAAGAAATAAGTACATCTAATAATATATTTTATCACACAGACCATGCCTGTGGAGGAGGAGCGGTAGGGAATGTTATCGCCTTGTCAGAGACAGTCTGCTCCTCAAACTGTGAAAGACAAGAAAGTGAAAACTGGATAAGAGATTGATGAGTTCATTAGGTATAGAAATACATATGGGGGGAGGGGTCATATATATAACTTTTCTGAGGCTACCATCCCCACTGTGGAGCGCCGGCACAGAGCGCAACTCATTTTAAGGAATTCAACGGAGGTTCTGTTGACTCGGTCTTCTATAAAAGGGCTGATCGGGGGGGGGGGGGGGGTGATCAAAGATCCCCCTTATAGCACACCGGGAGGGGGGATGATCACCCGATAGGGCAACCGGCTTCGGAGATTTGCGGCAGGGGAAGGTCTCCCCCCCTGGACCTGTTGCCCTAGGACTAGCTGGCCAAACCCGGAATTATATACAAGATCAAAAGCTTAAAAGTGCCGTTTCTCTCGGGCAAAACCCTAATTACCCTCTCTGCCCTGTTAGGGAAATAAAAATGAGCAGCTCTGGCATTTTACTGAATTTCATACATTTGGAGTTAAACCCGGTTTAAAAAGGGCTAAATGCCCAAGCTGTTTCTGGAAATCATTCTTTAATCATGTAAAATGTTCTCTTATTTGGAATTCCCCAGGGAATGCTTAATTGTCACATGATGCAAAACATACCCTCCCCCCAACATTTCAAGTGTCCAAATTAGGAAATCTTGTGCTGGGGGCGTGGCAGCACACAGGGGTGGGTGTGGTCCATTCCACATGCCTATTCCCAAACGAGCAACCTCACGGTAACAGAAGATCTCCCCTATTGGCTCACGGTCCCCACCACCCGCAGAAGCGCGACAGTAGGGCAGCTACCTGGGGACAGTGGGGCAACAGAAAAAATTGGGACACTTGGGAGATATGCATAAAAGTAGTCACTGACAGGTTGTTGTCATAGAAACTTAAAAAAACAAAATTTTCCGTGTTATTTTAATCCGAAGAAGATTTCATCAGGAAATACAATCACTGTTTGGTGTTCGTGGGGCTTTTAATGCCGCCATTCTCTGACGAATGTTTTTGTGGTTACTAATGCAGTCGCTTAAAACGGAATTTTCATTCAATGTCCTCGGCTCGTTAGCGGAATACAGATTGACGTCAGAGATTGTTTGTCTGTGAAAAGCAAAGGTCGAGCGTTTTTCAATATTTTCCCTTCTCGTCGCGGTATCTAAGTGACGAACCCCGATGTCTCCGCGGAAATTCACCAAAAACAAAAACAACCCCCGCAGCTTCCCTCTTTAGTTTCACAAAGCAGACAATTTTACTGCATTAAGCTGCAGCGGCTGGGGGTCTCAGAACGGGGGTCTGTAAACTGTTTACTCTGTCCTGTACCTCTCCCAAATCCCTGATGCCCCTCTTTCCCCCGATGTCCCTCTGTCCTCCCTGATGCCCCTCTTTCCCCTCCCAATAGCCCTCTTTCTTCATGGATGCACCTATTTTCCCCCTGATTCTCCTCTCTACTCCCTGATGCCCCTCCTTCCTCTTTGATGCCCCCTCTTCCCCCCCGTGCCCCTCCCTGATACCCCTCTTTCACCCATCCCTCCTGCCTAACACCCCTATTTCCCCTCTGTGTCCTTCTTTCGCCCCCTTGATTGCCCCCATTCATCCCCTGATGCTGCTCCTTCCTCCCCTGATGCCCCTCTTTCCCCCCTGTGCCCTTCTTTCCTCCCTGATACCCCTCTTTCACCCTTGTGCCCCCTCTATCCCTCATGCCCCTCCTTCCTACCTAATGCCCCTATTTCCCTTCTGTGTCATTCTTCCCCCCTCGAATGCCCTCTTTATTCCCCTGACTCTCCTCTCTACTCCCTGATGCCCCTCCACCCTCCCTGATCCCCCCCGTGCCCTTCTTTCCCCCCTCGATTGCCCCCTTTCCTCCCCTGATGCCCCTCTTTTATAGGAGGTCAGAATGTTTGCTGGGTATGAGGGGATCGCAGGGCTCTACAGGCCACTTTTATAAATTCTTCGTTATTTTGATCTTACTATTGTGTTTTTATTTATTTATTTATTTTTTAAGACAAATCCCCAGAAATGTAAATGTTTTAGTTTTTTTATATATATAGAAGCAGTGATATTTACGACATGAAATTCCATGGGATATATTTAAATTTGACATTTCGCAAAAAATAGCTAAAAATGATTTTTTTTTACAAAGTAATAATGAGTAAAAGAAGTCCGAGACCGGACTGAGATGGAGATTAAAATTCACGAGACATTTTTGTTGAATTAAACATCAGCCGGCCGAGCCGTTAATTCTTAATTCTTAATTCTTAATTCTGAAGAACTCTCCGCTTTCCTAAATAACTTTGCGTGAATTTAGCACCAAATTCTAATTATTTCGTTTCATAAAATCTCGTCCTTTTGCTGGACGTTCACCAAAAACGAAATTTTTTTCAGTCTAAAATAGGCACTGTCATTTTTTGTGGTATAAATTAAAAAATTGGGAAGACTGGAAATATATTTTAGTCCCCCCCCCCAATTTTTTTTCCCCTTTTTCTTTTTTTTCTGGTGCAAAAAAATTGCCCCCATATTTCCAGTGGTCCAGGAACTACTTTAAATGTTAACCCTTTAGTGGCCCATCATACAGATCCTATTGCAGCGACTCGCTAATGATGGCAGCCAAATGGATCTAATAACGGTCGTTATGGAAACCATGACTTGTCAGGAGGAGAAGATATTCTGAATGGAGTCACCTGCATTCAAGCAGGGATTCCAACTGGGATATAGCAGGGAGAAAAACACCAATGATGATGCTCAGATATCATTAAGGAGATATTAAGGAGATTACGGAGGAGTATAGGCTCCAGACCATGTGACCCTGAGAATCTCCCCATTGACCCTGAGACTCTGAGATTGGGCTAAAAATCAGGGGAATTGTCTCTTTCATCATAAGACTGGGGCAAAACAGTGAGAATCTACCCATTAACCCTGAGACGATTGGGTAGAAAGAAAACCTGAGAATCTACCCCTTTACCCCAAAGATATTGGCCAACGAGGCATTCTTCTAGGGTGCCCAAGGAGCCAATCATTGTTAGACTATTACATCATCAAATGTCATCAATGTTCCGTATTATTAAGTCATTCAGGGCATGAAACACAGAGACAGGCGCTTGCTTTCCATAATTCATTTCTATATAGATTTATAGTCAAAAAAAACATACATTTGTTACAATACACGTTACAAGAATGAAAGCATAAAACTGCTCGTTAATCATACGCCGTTCCCAAAATGGAAAAGAACTCTTACGGATACAGTAAGTAACACGTCAGTAGCTAATACACATTTCTTCATGAGAATTCGTGAAAAAAAAAATATATTGTAGATGTGGCAGGAAATAAAACACTAAAATTTGGTGCGTCCCATGGTGCACCTTGGGAGTTGTAGTCCACAGTCGCCTTTCCTCGCTGAATAAATTGTATTGGCTAAAGTGTCTACGTCTCGTATATTAAAGAACATTTTGTAACATTTTCTTTATTCACGCAGGGAGCCATTTTTCCCTTGTTAAGCCCCGCCCCCTTCAGGAAGCAGCTTCCTCGTTGAACGTGCAGGTAAACTTCTGACATGTATAGGTCAACAATATAAGGCATTCTGAATAATATTGGTTAAAAACCTCTAATAATTAATCGGCACAGTTAAGTAACAAAGTCTCATAAAGCACGGTAATTATTATCAAGGAGAACTGGGGGGAAAAGTATTGCAAACAGACAAAAACATAAGAACATTTTAACAGAATTGACCCTCTTATGACATCACCGGCCGCAATTTGTCTATTGCTAACTGAAAGCTGTATTGCTCCAGGAGTTTGGAAGTCTGTACTGGTTCATCTTGTGAGAATATCTCTGAAATATAATGTTTGTGGAACATATTATTTCTGTAATGGGGGGGCTATGACCTAAACTAACATGATACCGCATGGAAATAATACAAATCATATGATGTCCCGTAAGGCAGTGCAAGCAGCAGGCATAGGCTGTGGGTGGACAGGGGTTAATTTTAACCCTGCCCACTTACAACAATACCCCACCCACAAAACTTTTTTCCCCAATTGTCTAAGGTTGTTAGAATGAGTCACGTGACAGGGGTCTGTGTGTCTAGGGGGGCGAGAAATATAATCTCGCTGTTGATAATTTTTGATAAATTTTCACTGCCACGGAAGTCGTTAACCTATGGCCAGAGACATAGGACTAGGACAGCAAATTCTGGGGACGGAGGCTCCTTGGGGGCATTACCAGGACAGATCGGCCTATTGGAAACCTTGTACCCGCCCCTGACTCTGCAGTATCTCCTCCCCCGCGTAACCTAGAATTGGACTTCTTATATTGATGATTGGAGCAGCAGAGGGCACACAGTGTGAAGAAGAGACCCTATAGACAGCAGGTCCTGGGGGCAGCTGGAGGCCGTGCCCCGGGTGAACCCTTGGGCCTCTGACCCCATAAATAGACCACTGGTGTCAGCTAATTCTCTAAATGTGCTTAAATTACATAACTTTGAAGATACCCAGTAGTTAAAAAATATCCAAAATGTACTATAATGGGGTCTTGGTTTGAGGCTATTATGAGGTTCTAAGTTTGTTAAGAAACGTTAAGAAAGTGAAATGAAATCAAGACTTTTTAACCTTTTTTAAAAATGTTAACTAAGGAGTTCACGCATTTTTTGTAATGCAAAATTTTCTCTGCCCCACGTGGAAAAAAACCCACAAGAATTCCTCATTTTATTTGCAAACATATTTTGTTAATTTGACAAAAATGTCCCAATTAAATTTCTATTTAATTCTAAAAATAAATACTTTTTTTTTTAAAAATCACTGGCTGAAGACTTTCTTAAGTTACTCAAAGTCGGTTTCCAAAGCAAAACAGGAGGAGGCGAAGGTTACTTTATATCGCGCGTTACATCATTCCTCTATAAATGTCATCACAGGAATCCTCATCATACAATATAAATATTATACGGAGTATCTCGGCCCCTCCCCTGCTGTCAGCTCCATGAAAATATTACATTAATCGTCTCCTTTTGGGAGCTTTCATAAGGAAAACTGTGAAAATGTTTTTTTTTAACATATTTTTAATAATACACTTATTTACATATATATTTGACCTATTTTTTTTTAAATATATATTTTAATTCTATAGTTGGACTAGAGAACTGGGTGGTGGGCTGCAGCCCTGGAGCTGCAGCTTCTCCTAAATCTAAATATTTCAAAAAAATTTGTACTACTTTTTTTTTGTTTCAATGAAATGTATAGAAATATTTAAGTTATTATGTTTTTTTTTTTTAAGAGGACAGATCCACGTTAAGGAAATACCCTAAAACCATCCATGACAGTGTAATGCGTTAAATACGGCACTTGCGGTTTAATACAGTGTGCGGGGAAAAAAAAAATGGGTGGTTTTTTTTTGTTTTTTTTTACGGAGGAAGCCTGATCTGGAATGAGAAAAAAAAAATATTGTGGCTACAGACCATGTGCTGAGCAAGAAAAAAACATGAAATTCTGGTAACTAACAGGATTATTAACCAGATAATTCTGGAATGTTCATACTTATTACCCTGATGATGCAACACTTTAGGTATGTTCTATTCTTCCAATAATGGCGAAAGAAGGCAAAAAAAAATCGGGTTCCGCTGATTTTGTTTTCTTCTTTACTCCATCATTCTTTTTATCGGAGGTTACTTTGCTTTTTTTTTAAGAAAAAAAAAGGAAAAAATCTTCTTAAGCTAGAGACAAAAATATTGCTTACAGAGTTAGAAAGTCCATCGTCCGACCGTCTTGTTGTTCTCTGGAAACCCTCGGCGGCGGCTCTAACGCCTCCGTCTCCTTGAGTCCTCCTTCAGCGGCAGGGTTTCGCTTGCCTGAGCTGTCGAGCGATTTCACGTGGGTGTTAATCTCCCGGCGTCTTTAGGCACTGCGCTTGTTTCTGAAAGAGTAATCAGAAAAGTCATTAAACTCTCCCCAAAAAAAGCACCAGAACGGGTTTCATTTAAGCGGAAAAAAAGGTTTTTCTCCGGACCTCGAGGAGATGGCTTCGTAACCAAAACGGGTCGAATTCTGCAATAAAGAAGCCGGGGGGGGGGGGGGGGTTTAAAGATATTGATGCGACAATGTGTGTTATATTGCACCCTCTGGGTACTTTAGAGGTCGTTTGTGTCATTAACCCCTTGTTGTGTTTCTATGGGAGGACGCCACACCTGATGTGGGGGGGGGGTCACATCTGGAGGTGGCAACAAATAATAGAATATATAGATAAGAGAAAAGGTTCTATCGCTGGACGCAACGTTCCGAATTCGTCGTAAATTCTACCCCTGATGGTTTTGGGTTCCATCACCCAGAAAGAAGAGCCTCGAGGTCCTTTGATATACGAAATAATATGCTGATTCCAACCCCTCTGGGCGAAGAGGCCGGGTTCCAATGTAAAAATACTACAACTAAGGATTTTTATGTTTTATCATTTTTATATCATATGTATTTTAAAACCGTAAAAGCTTTTCACATTGCCCGGGTCTGGTTATCTTTTTCATGAGAATAGCTTGAAGAATTCTATCATTTTTGTTTGAAAATATATGGTTTTTCCAAATTTTACAGATTTTGCTCAGAAGACGCCCCGAGGGAACATCGGCCATTCTTCTTGAGCTGTCTGAAAGTCGGAGGACATTTTACATTACAGAGAGGGTGGTGGATAAGTGGAACAGCCTTCCAGCAGAAGTGGTAGAGGGTAATACAGTGAGGGGATTAAACATGCATGGGATAGACTTGAATGACTTTTGGGGTAGACGAGAATAGTAACTATCGAGATGAGTCCAAACATTAATTACTAATGCAATAATCCAGGCCCCTCGCTCCTCTCCAGTACTCGCGTCATTTAAATTACTAAAATAAACGAAGGCGAGATAGAACATTAAATCTTAATATAATAATTATATGCCGCTCTCCGCAGAACATCGCTGCGTTGCTACATCAATTATGTCGTTAATTAATTACCTTCTGCCGTGGGGTTCTGTCCCTCAAGCCTGGAGACTGCAAAAACCCAAGAAATAGATCTCAGTTTAACGGCCTGAATACATTGAAAATATTAAATGAAGTTTACTCCGCGAAATAACTGGGATTAATTATCCTGGCAACGCGCGCAGCCGATCTGGACACTCGTAGTGGCAAACTTTTTAATATATTTTGGCAAAATCGTCAATATAAGCAATAGAAAAATGTCTAGTATTTGTAGAAAAAGGAAGACATTGTATCGCTGTCACTGTGCACGGATAGTAAAATTATATCACAGTAATCCCACACTAATCCCATCCTTATCACCCGTTATATCCTGTATATTCCTCATATTATATATTATATACTCTCCGGCCGTATAACTAATCCCGTCCTTATAACCCGTTATATCCTGTATATTCCTCATATTATATACTCTCCCCCCGTATAACTAATCCCGTCCTTATAACCCGTTATATCCCTGTATATTCCTCATATTATATATTATATACTCTCCCCCGTATAACTAATCCCGTCCTTATAACCCGTTATATCCTGTATATTCCTCATATTATATATTATATACTCTCCGGCCGTATAACTAATCCCGTCCTTATAACCCGTTATATCCCTGTATATTCCTCATATTATATATTATATACTCTCCCCCCGTATAACTAATCCCATCCTTATAACCCGTTATATCCTGTATATTCCTCATATTATATATTATATACTCTCCCCCGTATAACTAATCCCGTCCTTATAACCCGTTATATCCTGTATATTCCTCATATTATATATTATATACTCTCCGGCCGTATAACTAATCCGTCCTTATAACCCGTTATATCCTGTATATTCCTCATATTATATACTCTCCCCCCGTATAACTAATCCCGTCCTTATAACCCGTTATATCCCTGTATATTCCTCATATTATATATTATATACTCTCCCCCGTATAACTAATCCCGTCCTTATAACCCGTTATATCCTGTATATTCCTCATATTATATATTATATACTCTCCGGCCGTATAACTAATCCCGTCCTTATAACCCGTTATATCCCTGTATATTCCTCATATTATATATTATATACTCTCCCCCGTATAACTAATCCCGTCCTTATAACCCGTTATATCCTGTATATTCCTCATATTATATACTCTCCGGCCGTATAACTAATCCCGTCCTTATAACCCGTTATATCCCTGTATATTCCTCATATTATATATTATATACTCTCCGGCCGTATAACTAATCCCGTCCTTATAACCCGTTATATCCTGTATATTCCTCATATTATATACTCTCCGGCCGTATAACTAATCCCGTCCTTATAACCCGTTATATCCCTGTATATTCCTCATATTATATATTATATACTCTCCGGCCGTATAACTAATCCCGTCCTTATAACCCGTTATATCCTGTATATTCCTCGTATTATATATTATATACTCTCCGGCCGTATAACTAATCCCGTCCTTATAACCCGTTATATCCCTGTATATTCCTCATATTATATATTATATACTCTCCGGCCGTATAACTAATCCCATCCTTATAACCCGTTATATTACTGTATATTCCTCATATTATATATTATATACTCTCTGGCCCGTATAAAACATCCCATTAAAACGCTGGAGCACAGAGCTCTCCTCATCATAAAATATGAACACTTGGAAGCCACTTCTTTTGCCCCCATTTAAGCCGGAACGCTGCCAGCTGGCTCCTCATTCCGGTTCTGCATTATATCATTTATTCTACTCTTCTTTTCTTGTTTTTGCTATTTTTTTTTCTGAAACAAACACATGAAATATTCTGCCCGTTCCCTCAGCGACCATTAAATATTCTGTTTCATGCGGTGGAAGCAATATGGGGTTAGAGTGAAAAGAAATGCCAGAATACTTATAAAGGTTACATAAGAAAACTCATCTCCAGCCACGGGTATTTTAACCATTTAATAAACCGGCGTTTCCTTGTTTTGATGCATGCGTTATTTAAACTGCTACTTTCTAAAAGGTTTTATCCAATTTTGTTCCAAAAAACTCCCTTTATCTGCAGACCTGGAGCCGCCGTTGCTGTCAGTCATGTGATATTTTGGGTGACTTTCCCGGCTCAAACACCACACTGAGCTGATGCTTTATGGCGATGCTAATGAAGTCCGTTCCTCCATAGACTTTCATTAGTGAGAGAGTGCAGCACAATGATTAAGACTGAGTCATTCTATTGTTCCCCACAGGCAGTATGATAAGGAGTCGGGGGGTTTAGTAGATCGGGGGTCAGATAACAGAGTGAGAATCCTACAAACGGCTGATATGCAGCTGCCTGAAAACTTTATATTATGGGGCAAAAACTACAACTGGGGTAAAAAAAAAAGAAACCAGACCAATATTTTTAAATGAATATTCTTTATCTGATACTAGTTATAAAAAAGCAAAGGCTAAATCCAGGAATGGATTTCATTAATAATAATGGGTGTGGCATGACTATAATGGGTGCAATATGGACAAAGTGGGTGGAATAAATTGAGAAATGGGTGGGGCTACATGTAAATGATAATGGCTGCAATTACTCTGCTCCAACTAAAAAATCAGAAACACTATATAGAGAAGATAGACTTTAAGCATTTGTCCCCATTCTGGATCCTTTCTATGCTTCCCTTTTTATTTAAAATCAGTCCTTTTCAATTGGCTTCTGCGCATTACAAATTTTTAAGCGGCTCGTTTTTCTGGCCTTCTTCCCCCAATGATAGTTACTAGTCTTCTTCTTCCTCCTATACGTAGATTATATCTGTTTCCCGAATCAGTTTATTTAAAGTTTAAAAAGAAGATGTTAAAAACTTTAAAAGCCATTTCCATCCCCAACGTACGCTAGATATCACGTGAAGCGACCCAAATACTGAATCCACGTGTTTTCCACGATGCCGTTCTCCCACGAACCATCACGCTTGCTACATTTTAAAAATGTATCACCGTTTGGGCTAAGACGAGGGGCCCGGGGGATTTAGCGCTATGTTAATATTATATAAGAAAGTCTGTGAATAAATTTGCCAAATGCTTTAAGAATTGTTCAACGGAATATTTTTTTTTTTTCTAAAAAGAATAATAATATGCCCCAGATAATTCCTTGGCAGCTCCCTAGACTTCCTTCCAAGTTAATTATTGCAGATCAAATAGTTTTGTTCCCTTGAAGATTCCTTTAGACAAGTTTTTGCATATAATCCATTATTTGCCAAGAAGCCATTAACATCGTCTCCAGAACTTTAAACCGCACGGAACATGTAAATATAAAGCGTAGAAAGACCCACAACCCTCAAAAACGGAAAAAAAAGATAAAACTGCTTATTTTTTGTTATATAAAAAAAAAAAATCACATTTTTTTATTTACTAAAATTTACTGATAAATCCACGAAAAATATACATTGTGTTTTTTAATTATGTAAGTAAAATAAAGTAATAAAGTGAATAAATAATAAAACATAAAATTCTCTACTTTTTTGTTTCATGATGAATGTTAATTTTCCTTTTTTATTATTTTTTTCTACTAATATTCAGGCCCTAATAAAATGACGATTTTATATTAATGCAGTTTTGTGGGGGTTTTTTTGTTTTGTTTTTTTTATTTATTTATGGCACATGGTTTTGTAAAAGAAAAAAATTGAATTTAATTTTAATAAATTTAATTTATTTTAAATTTTAAATGTCATGCCCGTTTTTTTCTAGGTCAGAACGACACGCATGGAGGATTCTTTTAGATTAGAGTCTCCTTACCAAGCTCTGGACGTCTGGAAGGCCATCAGCGTTGGGCTAACGGCGTCTCCTTTCAGCGTGTGCACGGCGTGTGCCGCCTGCGGCTGGCACGGCTCCTGTCTCGCCGTCTCCCACTCTCTCTGTCTCGGTCTCATCCATTTGCTTTGTATCCCCCACCTGGTCAGGTACAGCTTGCAAAACTCATAGTTCATTGCGGAATAATACATAAGATCCAGGACCAGTAAGACCAGTACGAAAAATCCATATATCCAGACGCCAACCAGGGCACTGTAATTACTGTAAAAAAAAAATACAATGTAACACAAAGCATGTAAAGTAGCAAAGTTTATAATGGCTTATAACGATTTATAATTTATAGTCAACAAATAGCGATAAAGATTCAGAGTCTCACATCCCTCCCAATCCACAAAAACAACACAAATACATAAGTGAAGATACTAAAGTGTTTAATGAAACACAACTGCAACTGTATAACAAAACAAAAAAACAAAATAAATATATACAGTATAGCATCTAACGCAGATAAACAACATAAACTCAGAAGATCCCGAGAGAGATCAGCGCAGATCTAAATCTTCTTCATCATCGTTGGTTCTTGGTACAGTAGTGTATGCCCACCTACGGGGATTGCCCCCCAGCACCAGGAGCCCCCATTTTGGGTCGATGCAGCCCGGGCTCCAGTGCAGACCCCCCCGATACCTGCCAATCATAAATATACCGTAGGCAGGCGTAGCACGGTGGGTCGCTGTTTTCTCACTCTATTGGAAAAAGAGGTCCAAGTCCTTTTGCCTGCGGCTCATAAAGCCCCTGGGACCCCTGCCCCTTCTTCCAACTCTCCTTCAGCCCCCCCCCAGGGTCAACGTAGCCAATTAGCCGGGGGGATGTCCTGGCACTGCCTGCCATGTTGTCCTGGGCACCTAAGGTGTATTTACCCCTCCGCTGTCACCATCTTCACTACAGGGCGCTGGGGTATGACATCATAGCCAAACGCTCCGAGAAGCATTCGAAGCAACGTCCGTATAATAAATGGACCAATTGGAGAGATCAGCAACAGCACACCGGTGGGCCAGATCACCCAAGCGGGGGAAATAGAACATTCTAAATACAGGATACATTATTACCGCAAATAAAATTAACCATTTCTATCACGCCGCTATCTGGACTATGGAGCCAACGTCAGTTATTATGTTACTAGCGCGAGACAACCGACCGTGGCAAAACGGGTCCCAGAAAACCAGATTTATGGCGCATCAGAAGTGATTTAATCTGTAGAGTCGCGGAAAATCGTTTGTTTGCGAGGATCTGCCAATTAAAAGCGACGCGTAAAACAAACACTGTTCTGTGTGAATGAAGACTCTCCCCGAATATTTATTCATCGCCCTGCCTGTGGGATCCCCATCTGCTTCTAGTAAATAACATCTGCTTCTTATGGAGATTTAATTGGAGCCGCCGCAGAACGCCATCGACGCGCTCCTTTTTTCGTTTATTTCTTTTCATTCCAGTGAAGAAGAAGAATAATAAATCGAGAGAGGAGGAGGAAAAAATAATAATAATAATAATAAACTCCTGGAACGCTGGAAAATTTGGAATAAATTTGTCAACTAAATTTATATGAAAATGCGGCTTTTTTTGTCAGTTGAATGGTTTGACCTATTTTTCGAAATATGTAAATAACCCTTAGGGGGTCTCTCACCAACCACGTGCCGCTAATAAATTATCCCTGCCGAGAACCCCGAATCTACAACTTTTATTTAGGAAGTTTCCTTCTTAGAAAGTAACCCAGAACCCGCCGGCAGGTTGGCCCCCATTCGGCCCACGTCTGGTCGCCCGTTTCTCCTGCTGTAAAGACTCAAACCTTAATCAGTCGTTGGTCTCGTCTTAGATTCCGGAGCCGTATGTCTACCCCATGCATGTTTAATCCCCTCACTGTATTACCCTCTACCACCTCTGCTGGGAGGCTGTTCCAATCATGTATCTGATCTTATACAGTCTCTGATTCTGGGTATTAGACAATGGAAGAGAAGTTCATGGAAAGAATACAAAACATTTGCTTCTGTCTGGGGGGGCCTCTTCTGTGCTCGTTATGGATTGCCACGGTTTCCATGGCAAGGGGCTAATGGATGGATTTTAGAATGTATTCATAAATTGTAATAATTGGATTCAGGAAATGGAAATGAGTTTTATTTCATGCATGTAAAATGTGTGTTATTATATTCATCTGCATACGAAACAGACATAATCCCCGCGCAGGAGACGGGCGCCTAATGCGTCTTCATGCAAACGGCGTCATACGGGGACCGAATTCTATTATTTACCAAAACAAAATGCAATCATTAATATCTTCTGACATCAGGGATAGAAAATGTGTTTCATTGAATAGCTTTTTGTTTCAATTAAAAGCAGGGAAAGTATTTTTTTTTTCGCCAAAATCCTTTCTCTGTACCCAATTTGTAAAATTATTATTCTTATTATATTTTATTAAAGAATCGGCTACAATATTACAACAACAACAACAATCAATAATAAGATAATAAGATTATAACATAATGCAACGCCCCCCACAACATTTCAGTGTCCAAAGTAGGAAGTCTGGGTGTCTGGGGGTGTGGCAAGAGGTAGGGAAGGGCATGGTTGGGTGGGTGGGTGGGTGGAGTTAGTCCTAGGAGTGGGCGGGGCAGGAGGCATGGCTTTGTGAAGTTAGTTCCTCATGGTGACCATATGGGAGGGATGGGCGGCCTGAGGGGTAGGTGGAACGATTGCCTCTTGGGCCAGTCCCCAAAAAAATATTGGTCCCAACTGGACCGGCCCTTTGTAAACAATTTTGGACCAGCATAGGGAGTCCGGTGCGCAACAAGTGTGCGGGTAATCAGAGAAAAGGCTGCCACTGAGTTAAGGGGGGTGCGAGAAGGAGGAAGTGAGTGATTGGGTAAGGGAGGGAGTATGTATGAATATATGTATAAGTGTGTGTGAATGAGTAAGTGTATGTGAGCATGAATGTGTGTGTGTAAGCATATGTGTGTTATGAATTAGGTGTATGTTTTTGTGTGCTAGCATGGGTGTGTAGGTGTAAGTGTTTGCGTGTTACCATGGGTGTGTAGGTGTAAGTGTTTGTGTGTTAACATAGGTGTGTATGTGTAAGTGTTTGTGTGTTAACATGGGTGTGTATGTGTAAGTGTTTGTGTGTTAACATGGGTGTGTAGGTGTAAGTGTTTGCGTGTTACCATGGGTGTGTAGGTGTAAGTGTTTGTGTGTTAACATAGGTGTGTATGTGTAAGTGTTTGTGTGTTAACATGGGTGTGTATGTGTAAGTGTTTGTGTGTTAACATGGGTGTGTATGTGTAAGTGTTTGTGTGTCAGCATGAATGTGTACGTGTAAGTTTGTTATTGTAAGTATGTGTAAGCATGTGTATGTGTGTTATCGTGGGTGTTTCACTGTGAGTACATATGTGTGCCAGTGCATATTTTAGGGCAGCAAGGAGCTGATGGTGCCACTTAGCTTTATTTGCCCCCTGGCACAGAAGGTGCCAGCCCTCCCTGCACAACTTCACTGAATTTTAAATTCTTCCTTGCCACTCAGGAGACATCGTAGGATCCCTGAACAGGCCCATAAATCCGGCTACCTGCTAAAGTGGGACACTGTCTGAAAATCAGGACTGTCCTATGAAAATGGCTTATTGGGAGGTATGATAATGGTACAGAATGAGGGCTCTGGGCTGCCGTGTCCATCGGATCGGAAGGTACTTACTTATGCATGTATCCGTCCGCGCCCAACGTGAGGTTCATCTGCATAACATTCTGGAACTCGGTCTCGTTGCAGCAGTATTTAAATACCGTGTTGTTATGGTGACAGCACAAGATATACGATTTATTGTCGGAAAGGCGCGGGCAGTGGAAACCGAAGTGGTAGCGGCCTTTGTGATCTGTGTATGGTTCGCAAACCCGAAATTGTCCAGAAGAGGCTGCAAGTTGAACATAAATATAATAGAATAATAAATATTACATAAAATGAAAAAATGGTGTTTCTTAATTATTTGCATTTTTTCGAAAACATAGATATTTTATATCCATAGCTGGCAACTCTCATGGAGTTTTTGCCCCAATCTGAGCATGAAGGGGCCGATTTTCTTGGTTACGCAGTCTGGCGCCGACTCCTTCTTCTTCTACCCCCATGATATATTTGATCCTGGTTGGATAAAGTAACGGTATTGGATTTATTGAAGGTTACATTGTGTCGCTCCTCTGATGAGCTTCTAACATGGCAGTGACAGGACAGCTTATCAGTGCCTGGATCTGCATTGTGAATGGATACGTTGGAGCGGAGAGGTTCTATTGTCTATCACCGGATCTGTAACGTCTCTCCTTGCGGAGTAAGACAAGCGGCCATTATGATTAATGACCCTTACTGTGAAGCGTTAAACGACTGACCTTCATCACCCATTAGTAGGATATTAAAGTAACGACCTCATCCAAAGCAGCCTTGGAGAGAAGTCAATGACGCAGCCGCATGGCTTTTCAATTATCATCAAGGCTATTATTTCTGGGGTTAAAGGGAGAGAAAGTAAAAAATAAACAGCGAATCCGATCGTTTATTTCCAACGGATACTTTTTCTTAAAGAGACCTTTTTCTAACGTTAACTTTTCTCTATTATTCTAAAAACAAAACAAAAAAAACCCACCTGTTCAACTGAGCTAAGAACCTACCCTCCTAATACCCTCGACCTGCATCCCGAAAATACCCCGCGTCCTCCTCACCCTCGAGATCTCCGGCCACCACCTTCTCCACATCAGCCAAGCAGCCCCTCTCCTGTTTCATTCCTCCTAATAGATTGTAAGCTCCTAGGAGCAGGGTCCTCTTCTCCTTCTGTAGCAGTAAGTGTTAACGGGATACATTGTATTGGTCAATTATTATGTTATTGTTCATTTTGCGCTGTCCCCTACTGTAACAGCGCTACGGAATCTGCTGGCGCTATCTCAACATCAAAGTTTTGTTTGATCACAAAACCCGAATCGTATTCGTTTTACTCTGGAATGAAAGAAAATGAGTTTCTGAGCACTTTGGGAACATAAAACCTTCGAAAACAGCTTGTTTCTGAAAATATCCTGGCAAGACTGCTTTTTTTCATCTGATATCTCATCCAAATGGGGAAAGAATGAAGCCGACAGACACAGAATTAATTTTACAGAACAGAAAGCAGACGATTTATTTGATTTTAATTATAGCCCAGCCGATTGCACACGTTGGAGACAACGGAGACCTGATATTCTCTCATTTTGTCCCAATAAACTCCCTTTATCTGCAGACATGGAGGCCGCCGTTGCTGTCAGTCATGTGATATTTTGGATTACTTTCCCAGTTCAAACACCGCACTGAGCTGATGCTTTATGGCAATGGTAATGAAGTCCGATCCTCCATAGACTTTCATTAGTCAGAGAGTCCGACTGGGTGATTAAGACTGAGCCATTCTATTGTTTTCCACAGTAAACTGATGCTTTATGCAAATGCGAATTAGAGATACTAACTGAGGTTGAAGGCCATGGACATTTAAGCTCCGGAGCAGTGAATTGGGTCCCTGTAGTAATAAAATATACAGGTGGGACCGTGATCTACAGGTAGATGATGGTAGATGTCACCTTAAAATGATGATGTTGACCACCATTAACGTTGTCCTTTTTTAACTCTTTGTATGACTCCCTTGACCTTCCCATGACCCATCAACCAAGAGCTTGGAGATGGGAGATCATTTTAACATTGGACGTGTCTCATAAAGGGGTCAGCGGGAACAATAAGCACCTACATGTTGGGGTCATGAGGTAAGAAAACCCTCCAGAGTAACAGTTACTAAAGGAAATGGGTCATGTTTGCAGTAACACAGCCCGACCTATTAAACTGTCCGTTTCTGTCATTTCCTGAAATTCACCAAATAACTCAATATTGTGGAAACATCCCCTCTCTGTGTAGCGTGGCGTCCCATTTACCTTTTGAAGACATCACTAAGAAAAGTAAGATCAGGATATTCAGGGGTTGGTTCGCCCAGCCAGTCATCTTTTGGTCACATTCGTCCATTAGAGAATTACCTGAACAAAAACACAAAACGGCACGGTTTTGGTTGAAATTTGACCGATTCTGATTTGACACAAAATCTCGTCGGTGAAAAAATTCAGAAAAATATATGTAACTTCCTGCTGCCTTTCACATGACCACCAAGACGGCGGACGCATGCGCAGCCTGAGCGGAAACCAAAAAAATACACGATGGGTGTAAGAATGTTTCACTGGAAAGAAAACCAGATACAAATTTCACAAATTGAAATTTTGAGACAGTTGGGAGGTATGCTTAGAAGACTCTGCTGCTCTTCTACCTTAACGCCTATCTAGCAGGTGATTCCAGATCTACAAATCGTGGAATCTACAGCTGGACATTTTATTATAAAGCTAATTATTCCTTTAATAGCCGATATAGAGAACATAAACTAAAAATAATAAAATAAATAAATATAATAATATAATATAATACATATTTAATAAATATATAATAAAATTATAAACTGTATTTGTCAATATATATATATTTATATTAAAATACCCCTCGCTGTTAAATAGTCTTTTTTTTCCTAGTACTCGCTCTTGGTATTTTATCTACTTGATTATGGAAGCCAACATGTGTTTCTAGTAAAAAATAAAAATAAAAAAATAAAATAAAGAATCGAAATCAAGAATTCCATTAAACAAAATTAGAATTCTGTTTACGTTGGAAGGAAAAATGATATTCTTTTGATTTTGTTCTCTCAAGTCTACTCCTGGATATTCCATCAATCAGCCGGTTTGGAAGGAATTACCCTCCTGCGTCTCCCGAGTATATCAGATCGACATTTCTTATTCTGCAGACAAGGTGGGGACGCAAAAACCGGAGAAAATTCTAAATACACGTTTTGCATTACAGACCTCGGTTAAGGTTCATGCGCGGGGTTCCATCAACAAATGATTTGTTTCCAATTGAAAATGTTTGATGGTTACATTAGTACGTGAGCCACATTTCATATTCCTGAAGTCAGGTTTTTTTTTCTAAATTTTACTCATTTTAACCATATTCAGCCCAGTTTGTATAAAACTACACAATTATTAAGTTTGAAGCAAGATATTTTTAGAATTATAATTAGAGTTTGTTTTTTTTATTGCTTTTTTATCGAGTAATAATCAGCAAGAATCAACTTCCTGTCCCCTGGGTCTGGTATCACCAGTTAGAAGTTATTCTAGAAGTATGACATCACCAATCATATCAAACTTCCTGTTCTCCGGTTCTGATATCACCAATTACAGCCAACTTCCCGTTCTACAAATCCGATTTTACCAATCAGAACCAACCTCCTGCTCTAGAACTTTCGGATCACCAATAAGAACCAACTTCCTATTCCATAAGTCTGGTACCACCAAACACTCTACTAGCCTGGTATCGCCAATTTGAACAAACATCGAACTTCCTGTTATCCGTGCCTGGTATGACCAATTAGAGCCAACCTCCTGTTCTGCTAATCCGATATCACCAATTAAAATCAACTCTCTGCTCTAGAAGTCTGTGGCCACCAATTAGAACAATCGTCTTGCTCTAGAAGTCTAGTATTACCAATCACATCAAACATTCTGTTCCGCAGGCCTGTTATGACCGATTAGAAGCAACTTCCTGCTCTCAAACATTGGTGATCAAGAATAAAAACAACTTCCTGCTCTAGAAGCCTGTACTCTAAATCAGGTACTAATACCTAGAACCATGTTCCTGCTCTGGAACTCTGGTATCACCAATTATAACCAACTTCCTGCTCTAGAAGTCTGGTTTAACCAATCAGAACCAGCTATTCTGTGGGTAGGGATTAGGATATCCTTAAGATTACAGGTAGGACATTCTATCGGCCGTCCATCACCCTCTCTGTGATGGATTACCTTCTAACCCATATATAATACATGCTCCCTGTATCCGCCATGATTTTATATTTGGACAAATTCTTCGATTTGAATGTTTCCTGGTAAACTGATGTTTGTTTGTTTTTTATCACTTCTGGTATTCGGAGACGTCACTCACCCCGGTTATAAACTACAAAGGGTGCCGTTATAATGCACATATTTAGATTATTAGTCATTTTTCTCGGAATATTGGAGTAAACAGAAATAACGAGCTAATTTTAATACTCAACATCAAACAGTTTAGTTAAAAACAACTATATTTAGCTTGAAATCCGTAATCAGATTTATTTGACTGTCTCTGAGTGAGGGAGGAGCAGTTTGCCAGATACCATTAGAAACATAGACTCTGCCGGCAGATCGGCCCCCGGCGGCCCCCGGCTACACCTTAATCAGTCGTTGGTGTTGTCTTAGATTCAGGAGCCGTATGCCTACCCCATGCTTGTTTAAATTCCCTTAGTGTGTTAGCTTCTACCACTTCTGCTGGGAGTCCGAAGTACAAAGTTTGAAAAATGATCTTATTACCAAAACAAGAAAAAGGAATGATGTCATTAGCTGGAAAATTCTATTAGTCACCATGGTGATAAGACCCTATAGGGTTTGGCTATAAGTGATGATTAGCCCCGGTGACTTAAATAAATGGGAAAGAAAAATCCCTACTGGGAAAAGCTGTTAATTCTAAAGGGATTGAAGGTCACTTTTAACATTTTAATAAAAAAAGAAATCCACATCCCGCTAATTGCTATTATGGATCGGTCGGCACCTTCTTTATGGCCCGGACACCTACTCCGCGTGGGGGGGGGTCAATAATACATTATTCTAAGGCACCGGCTTCCATTTCTAGGAATTCATTTAAACCCACGGAGAAATCCATTAGCTGGGGGGCTCAGATTGTTGGAAGTCGAGCGTAAAACAAATCCTTTTTAATTGTTGCCCTGTTGAGCTTTATTAGTTACAGGTTCACCCAAAAGAAAATCTGGGAAGAAAACGTAAACGGTAATTTTACAGGAATTTTAAAATTCTAAATTTTCTAGATTTTGCACATAAAGGTTTCCGTGGAGAAAGTTGGCGACTGATTCTTGTATATATTAGCCACCTTGTTTATAATGGACACGCGTCTCACATACAGGCGACTTGTAGATATATATATATATTTTAAAATAATGGAAGGAGCTTCTACTTTACTGAGAGGGTGGTAGATAAGTGGAACGGCCTCCCAGCCGAGGTGCTAGAGGGTAATACAGTGAGGGGATTAAACATGCATGGGATAGACATACGGCTCCTGAATCTAAGACGAGACCAACGACTGATTAAGGTTTGAGTCTTTACAGCAGGAGAAACGGGAGACTAGACGGGGGCCGGATGGGGCCGATCTGCCGGAAGGTTCTGGGTATTGTGCAGAAACAACCTTGGATCTGATAATCGTTTAATTAGCTTCTTAATTACACTGATATCATCTAATAACATTATGTGTTCTAGCCGCCAATCACGTTCTTCATTCATCATTTTCTAATTATGTTAAAATGATTTCTGGTGGGGGCCGCGGCTTCTCTTAACAGACTTTGGAAACAGAAATAAAATAGGATTTTTTTTTCCCTGTTCCGCACCTCTGTCCTTACTTTTGGGCGCTGGGTTATGACATCATACATATACTTTTACATGAAGCGCGGCATAGAAGGAAACTATAAAGGACGGTGCCTTCTATCGTGCTAATCACTGATCTCCATATCTTGGAACTTTCTGGCTCCACCCTTGCCGGTGGCCCCTGTTGATGTCGCGGGACACACGTCATTTTTGGAAAGGAAGTGGGCGGGGATGGGGGCGTGTCACACCGTCACACCGTCGCTCCGGCGACCTTTTCGTAGTGACCTGGAAAATCGGTTCCCAGGTATGGCAATCTCACTTTTAATTGGTAATTGAGCCTGAGGGTCCCTTAAAAAAACATTCAGTGCCCATTCCATCTATTTAATTGTATTTAGTAAAACACAAAGTCCAAGCTTTTGACCCGTCCCTTGTACATGAAATAAAATTCATGATACGCATGCGCCATCCTGGCCAAAGCCTCGTATATCCCCGGAGCCAAAGGAACTCCAGAATCCCCCGTTCCCTTAATTACTGATACCAGACCCCCCCCCCGTGATGTACCCGGCTTTGGTTTAAATGGAAACAGTTAATCCAGATACCAATTTGCAATGATTTATAGACCTCCACCGCCTGCCGAGGGGCTGAGAATTATTCCAATCTTCTCAGTTCCTTAAGAAAAGTGCCCCTCGACGTGGACAGTAATCAGATTGCTGAGATGATAGAAGATCCCATATGGGTTACCGGCAACCGCACCGGGGAGACTGCAACAAGCGCTCTGCAAAAGATACCGAGGATTATACTAATAGCATCTTCTAAAGAGGATCTTCCAGCAAATGCTTTATTCCCCGTATCAGATAAAAATAACCTTTATTACTGTATACAGCGCTGGGGGTTATATTACTGTATACAGCGCTGGGGGTTATATTACTGTATACAGCGCTGGGGTTATATTACTGTATACAGCGCTGGGGGTTATATTACTGTATACAGCGCTGGGGGTTATATTACTGTATACAGCGCTGGGGGGGTTATATTACTGTATACAGCGCTGGGGGTTATATTACTGTATACAGCGCTGGGGGTTATATTACTGTATACAGCGCTGGGGGTTATATCATAAACACGCTTAACATAAAACGCTGTATACTGTATACAGCGCTGGGGGTTATATTACTGTATACAGCGCTGGGGGTTATATTACTGTATACAGCTCTGGGGGTTATATCATAAACACGCTTAACATAAAACGCTGTATACTGTATACAGCGCTGGGGGTTATATTACTGTATACAGCGCTGGGGGTTATATTACTGTATACAGCGCTGGGGGGTTATATTACTGTATACAGCGCTGGGGGGGTTATATTACTGTATACAGCGCTGGGGGGTTATATTACTGTATACAGCGCTGGGGGTTATATTACTGTATACAGCGCTGGGGGTTATATTACTGTATACAGCGCTGGGGGTTATATTACTGTATACAGCGCTGGGGGGTTATATTACTGTATACAGCGCTGGGGGTTATATTACTGTATACAGCGCTGGGGGGTTATATTACTGTATACAGCGCTGGGGGGTTATATTACTGTATACAGCGCTGGGGGGTTATTACTGAATACAGCGCTGGGGGATTATTACTGTATACAGCGCTGGGGGATTATTACTGTATACAGCGCTGGGGGGTTATTACTGAATACAGTACTGAGAGGTTATTCCAATTATCCATAAATTCAACATTTTTTTATTTTCTCAATGAAATTGTTTGGAACTTTTTGGCTACTATTACTATTTGGGACTATTTTAACCCAGGGAAGCGAAGATCTATGGCAAAATGTGGCACATTATCTGATCAATTTCCAGTCCTGAAGTTCTCTCCTCCCCTCTCTCCCATCCTTACAACCAGGAAGTTAACAAATAAGGGAGAGGTAGCTTAATGGGGAGGAATAATTACAGGTGAAGAACAGGAAGTTTAGGTGCCTCTCCCATGGTATACACATAAGGGGGGCTTCTAATACATATATATTATTTTATTCCGTAAACGCCATTCAATGGGCTTATTTAGCATATATATATATATATATTGTAACATATAATAGTTAGGAAAAGTTGCAATTGTGCTTTAAGAATTTTCTCGGATATCTCTCTGCGTTCAGTTTCTTGATTTGGCTTCTATCGAATAAACACTATTTTATTATGCTTAATAACACTATATTACACTATATTACACTATATTACACTATATATCACTATATTACACTATATTACACTATATTACACTATATATCACTATATTACACTATATATCACTATATTACACTATATTACACTATATATCACTATATTACACTATATATCACTATATTACACTATATTACACTATATTACACTATATTACACTATATATCACTATATTACACTATATTACACTATATTACACTATATATCACTATATTACACTATATATCACTATATTACACTATATTACACTATATTACACTATATTACACTATATATCACTATATTACACTATATTACACTATATATCACTATATTACACTATATTACACTATATATCACTATATTACACTATATTACACTATATATCACTATATTACACTATATTACACTATATATCACTATATTACACTATATTACACTATATTACACTATATATCACTATATTACACTATATTACACTATATTACACTATATATCACTATATTACACTATATATCACTATATTACACTATATATCACTATATTACACTATATTACACTATATATCACTATATTACAACCGCTTACAGGGAATTGGACCCCTATACTCACATTTGGTGTAGAAGGGAACAACTGCCAAGCGCTAATCCTCTGAGCGCTAATCCTCTGTTCTGCCAAATAAAGAGGATAATGAAATTCTAAAGCCCACGAAAAAAACGAATCATATATTTTATAGGTTTTTTTTTGTGGGGCTTTCGTTTTCTCAGGAAGAGACTTTGTGAGATATGGGAGGGGTAATAAAATATATTTTTTTTATTTTTTGAAAAAAAGTAATAATACAAAAAATAACAATAAAAAAATGAGCATTTTAGAACTTGATTCACAAAACTAAACCATTCATTCAGGATTATTTATGAGAGGTGAGATATGACTCAGGTGAAAAATTCACATTAGGAAGTATGGGGACCAGCTTCATTTTTTTAAGGTTATTTTTCACTATTTTCGACAAAAATGTAACGTTTCACATTTCTCCGTAACTAAACCGAGCCCAATCAGGTCTCTAGTTTTTTGGGGGGCTCTGGGTAAACAAACAAAAGATTAAGGAGGTCTCTCCTCCTACGCTAGCGACGTATTAAAGAATTACATTGATACATTTTTATGTTCCAAAATAATGCACTTTATGTGATACATTTTCATCAGAGTTCCACAGCCGTCTCTTCTTTTATGGAGATCCCGGATTCTTCAAATCTATTTAATCTTCTAAAATAATAGAGCAGCCCATGTAGCCAAGGCGCCCTAGGGATCGTATTGCCCAAAATTAATTTTTTTCATTTTAATTACATTTTTTTTGCCCTTCCAATCACAATCTTTCCTTAGTTCTAGGGAGAGTTGAATATTATTTAAATTTACTCTTCTCAATCGCTCGAGAGTCCCAGCAAAGCCATTTGTCTTTTCCCAGCAGTGCCCGGTTTCCTCGAAATACACATTCTCATAAACTGAACCAGCAAATCCTCAGTTTTTTTTCTCATTTTTAACTAATTCGTAACATATTTGACCCTAGAATTCCATACGTTTATTAACGCCTGTCCGCAGTACTGCCTGGTATCTGGTGTATTCTTATTACCATCATACATTAGGGTTTAATGACTGATTTAGGAATAAGGCAATTTTGGGCCAAATTTTCAGAAGTTTGGGAATTTGAAAAAGATAATTTTTTTCCCCCGCTAACGTCTTCAATGTTACATAATAACGCCAGATGAGGAAACAGCGGAAAGGACTTAAAAACGACAGAAGGTAAAAAGAAAAGGTTCGCACTCCGAATCCCACCAGCTGTCGGCGCATTCAGCAGCTTATTAAGTAACGGAGAATCGACAGCTTGTTGGGCTTCGAAACGGGAATGGCAGCCAGATACGATCGCCTCGTCTGCGTGTATTCTACGCATCACACGTATGTAACACGCAAGAGAATATCGGAGGAGAAAAAGGTAAAAAAAGGTATTCCAAGATTCTGCAACATTCTGTTACTTTGTATCTATATATATATATAATTCGCATTTCTAAATGAATTATTCACATTTGCGTTCATCGCAGTCCCGCTGTCCCATCGGTTCTATACGTTTCTAGGAACTGTTTAATATTCAATGTCCTCTCTCGGATTTGGTGCTCGAAAACCATCAGTATGTGGGATTCCCGGCACGGCGCGTGATGCATTAATTCACATGTTGGAAAGTGGGTTATTCGGACGGCCGGAAGGCGTTCAGCGCAACAGAGAGAACAAAGCGGTTCTAATGAACAAGGAGCTTCTACCCTGGGCAATAAAACGTCAACCGCCATCAAAATTCAGCTTTGGCAGCTCTATTAAACAGGGCAGTGCGGGGTTAAATGCAATCTTCCACCTTCTTTTTTTCCCTAATATCAGATTAAAAATGTTTTCTTTTTTTACCCCAGTTGTAGTTTTTCCCCCCATAATATAAAGTTTTCAGGCAGCTGCATATCACCCATTTGTATGATTCTCGCTCTGTTATCTGACCCCCGATCTACTAAACACCGAGACTCCTTATCATACTGTCTCTGGGGGGAAAAATAGAGTGACTCAGTCTTAATCACCCAGTCGGACTCTCTGACTAATAAAAGTCTATAGAGGAATGGACTTCATTAGCATCGCCATAAAGCATCAGCTCAGTGCGGTGTTTGAGCCAGGAAAGTCACCCAAAATATCACATGACTGACAGCAACGGCGGCCCCCAGGTCTGCAGGTAAAGGTATGTCATTAAATTGAAGGAGGCGTAACCAGTTGGTTTTGGGGGCTGAATGCAGAATCAACTCCTTCTGACCTCAGCTTTTAACGCCTCTTTATTATTACCCCTGGAAGACACATCATTTTTATACGCATTTCAGCTTCATAACTTAAGATCAGACAAAGAAAGAAAAATCAATAAAGTCCTGAAAGCCTTCGGTTATTATGACATCAATTTCATATTTTATTACAGGTCGTTAAAATGTATCACAGTCCGCCGCACATCTGTTCCATCACTCCGTGTTTATGACGGCCCGAACCCGACCGAGCCGAGAAGGAATCTGTGACCTCAAAAACACTGAAATCATCCGAACGAGACCTCCGATCGCGCCCCGGACGTCGGCCGCCAATATCTATCGGAAACATAACGCTTTATAACAGAACACTGAATGTTGGTAGAAATTCACTCCCCGTTATTGTAAATGGAACGACTTCACAGCACGATCAAATTGGGTTAAAATGGTATGATCCACATTATTTTCTTTATAAAGGTGTCTCCTTTAAACAGTGATGTCATTATGGGGCGGGGCCTGATCATGATGTCATATGGACATTCGCTCGCTCTGATATCCCCCAAAGCTGCTGCCCACTGGGTCAATTAATCCCTAGTGAAGTGGCCCAGAGACTGTTGACCCCTTGGAGCTGCTGCCTGAGGGCAAGTTGACCAAGGTCAACCCCACTTCCTTTACACATAGGTAATATAGCTAGTTTTACTTTTTTTAGGATGATGTCATATGTTTAACCCTTGCATTGCTATTACATTTCCTGCAAATGCTACTCAGTGACTTTAAAACGTTATTTTTACCACAAACAATGGCGGCATTCAGACGGAGCGACAGGCCAGTCAGGAATAATGAGGCAGGGGTTGCGAGGCACGCATTGTGTGAGCTCGGCTTCTGTCATCAGCAGCTGGAACGCACGACGCGTTCGGCCCACGTACAAAACAGGAATAAAAGGAGAGATTCAGTGTTGGGAAGAGAAGCCAAGAGCAGAGATGAATAGAGATAACTCTACGTAAATACTATAGACAGAATCACCTGACGAGGGTTAGCGAAAATGGTAAGGGGTCAATGGATATTGCCCAGGACCGGGCTGGCGATGATGAGACCGAGCATTTCCACCCACTGTAGCGCCAGATCTGCATACCTGGCGGCCACACCCACTATCCGCCCCTTTGTACTCAGGGTCAACCTTTATACGCGGATAGCCCCGCCCTTATCATAGTTGTGCCCTTTTCCTAATAGGGCAATCAGGCACCTGGTCATGCCGCCCCTGGAACTGCCACCCTTGGCCTAGTGGACCAAGGCGAGATTACACCACTCCTCTGACCCCCTCCCGACAGGCCCAAGAGGGGTCTGGGCTGTTGTACGGATAACTGAAATGTTGGGAAAAAGGGCAATGTTATCACTACTAAATAATTTCAAATTATTACGCTATTGTCCTTATTACAGTCTTTCAGTGTCCTCTGCCGCAGAATTACAACGTACCAGGTTATCACCCCGCGGCTTGGAAATGATAGATGATTGAAATCTTGTTCAGACATTCTCAGTGCAGAATAATAAGGCGATTATCTGACGTCGGAATCTGAACTAACTGCCCCGGTACCATCACCTGGCCAGCATCTCAAATAGCAAGAGAGGGATTTTAGCTTAGGGGTGTGGTTGGACGTGTGGCTGTGGGCGGGGCTTTACCCACATTTTTTTGTCACTTTGTGCCCTATTGCAGGGTATTTGTATAACTGAGTGGGGCATTTAGAAGAGGAATAATGGGGTTTATTTACCCCGTTTAATTTATAAAGCCGTATCCTGCTGTTTCTATACACATTATCGGGGCTTTTAGGGCTGTAGAACCCTGCGATCCCCTCATACCCAGCAAACATTCTGACCTCCTAGAAAAGAGGGGCATCAGGGGAGGAAAGAGGGGTATTCAGGGGGAGAGGGGTACATAGGTTTGGGGACCAGAGAGGGACTGATCATACTAAACAGGGACACTTGGCATGCATGGTCCTGCACACTTAAAACTCAGTAATGTTTATTTAACAAAAAATCTTATCTTTTCCCCAATATACAACTTTCATTTATGATTATTTTTTTTAAAGAAAAAAACTAATGATAGAAAAAACATCATTTTTACCCAAGTTTTTTTTTAATCTATTGTTTTGTTTTCACAATTATTCTTAATCATAAAAAAGGCATTTAAAGCTCTATTACGTTCAAGATATAATGTATCAAAATGTATCATTCTGAGCGAATAACCCAGAAAAAGATAAGAAAAACCCCATAGAATCACTCATTATTAACGTTAACGATGAGATCTATTGCTTTTTAAAAAAAAAAAACCCCTGAGAGCGGGGAACGTCTGATCGGAGATCACAGAGATCTGTAAATCCTCAATAAAATGGGAAAATCTTTGGAAAACGGGAAGGAAATGTATGTTTTTTTCTAAGCCGCGTTTAATGAGAAGAACACATTGTATCGAAACTCGGCCTCGTTCCGGAAGATTTTATTCATTTTGTTCCGCGGGGGGGGGGGGGAGGTTATTTCTCAGCAGACTCAAAAAATGTACATTAAAACCTAACGAAAGTGGCTTTAACCCGTAATTTCTCTAACGGATCAGAACTTTCTGCAAGATAAATGTGGCAGCGCATGGAGACAAAGACATCGTCCTTAGAATATTTTATTCCAGCCTTCTAACTTGGTTTAGAACTGGTGCTGGACTCAGGGAGATGAGTCGGTATTTATATTACTTTAGAATAAACCCTCAGCATTTAAAAGTTGTTTGGGGGCGTGGCTGGGGGTGTGGCTGGGGGTGTGGCTGGGGGTGTGGTAAGGAGTCTTAGTCGTGAATACAAACCTGAAGTTGATTATTGAATGGTATAACCCCCCAGCACTGTATACAGTAATAACCCCCCCAGCACTGTATACAGTAATATAACCCCCAGCGCTGTATACAGTAATATAACCCCCAGCGCTGTATACAGTAATATAACCCCCAGCGCTGTATACAGTGATATAACCCCCCAGCACTGTATACAGTAATAACCCCCCCAGCACTGTATACAGTAATATAACCCCCAGCGCTGTATACAGTAATATAACCCCCAGCGCTGTATACAGTAATATAACCGCCCCAGCACTGTATACAATAATATAACCCCCAGCGCTGTATACAGTAATAACCCCCCAGCGCTGTATACAGTAATATAACCCCCCAGCACTATATACAGTAATAACCCCCCCAGCACTGTATACAGTAATATAACCCCCAGCGCTGTATACAGTAATATAACCCCCAGCGCTGTATACAGTAATATAACCCCCAGCGCTGTATACAGTAATATAACCCCCAGCGCTGTATACAGTAATATAACCCCCAGCGCTGTATACAGTAATATAACCCCCCCAGCACTGTATACAGTAATATAACCCCAGCGCTGTATACAGTAATATAACCCCCACGCTGTATACATAATAACCCCCCAGTGCTGTATACAGTAATATAACCCCCCAGCGCTGTATACAGTTATATAACCCCCAGCGCTGTATACAGTAATAACCCCCCAGCGCTGTATACAGTAATATAACCCCCAGTGCTGTATACAGTAATAACCCCCCAGCACTGTATACAGTAATATAACCGCCCCAGCACTGTATACAATAATATAACCCCCAGCGCTGTATACAGTAATAACCCCCCAGCGCTGTATACAGTAATATAACCCCCAGCGCTGTATACAGTAATATAACCCCCACGCTGTATACATAATAACCCCCCAGTGCTGTATACAGTAATATAACCCCCAGTGCTGTATACAGTAATATAACCCCCGGCGCTGTATACAGTAATATAACCCCCCAGCGCTGTATACAGTAATATAACCCCCCAGCGCTGTATACAGTAATATAACCCCCCACGCTGTATACAGTAGTATAAACCCCCACGCTGTATACATAATAACCCCCAAGTGCTGTATACAGTAATATAACCCCCAGTGCTGTATACAGTAATATAACCCCCAGTGCTGTATACAGTAATATAACCCCCAGTGCTGTATACAACCCCTCATTTTGCCCCAATAATCTCCCGAGAACAAGAGCCGCCGTCATGTGATATTTTGAGTGAATTTCCCGGCTCAAACACCACACTGAGCTGACGCTTTATGGCGATGCTAATGAAGTCCGTTCCTCCATAGACTTGCATTAGTCAGAGGGTCTGACTGGGTGACTAAGACTGAGCCATTCTATTGCTTTCCAAAAGGATATCTGATACCAGCAATAAAAATTGTGGTATTTCGCCTTTAAATTAATTAGGAATCTCTCTACTGTTTATCAGAAGCAGAAACATTCCCCGCGTAGTTTCCCAGATTAACCCCTTACTATTAGATTGCTCCACCCCTTGGGTGAAACCTGATTGGCTGTAAAAGGTGGAGCTAGGAAAACGTGAGAAATAAACAATAAAATCACAAATAAGTAATATTTAGTGGAAACAGGTTATATTTTGGGACTGTAGTTGAAAATTGTAGAAATGGATAAATTTGCCGAAAATTAAAAAAAAAACACTAAAACTTAATTTCTGGGATAGAAGAGTATCTGCTGCTACCTGCGCAGGTGCGACGGAATTTCACGTTTAATTACATTTTACATTTTGGAGTGTAACCGATTTTTAACCATCTGAGAAAACGTGGAGGCCACCAATGAACTAATCAATGATGTTGCCATGGAAACGTTTAGCATTGATCAACTTATCTCAACACCACTTAATCAGAACATCAATAATAAATATTGATTTACAATTAAGCGTTTCTGCCGGTGTGCGGCGCGGTTTTACCGACGGGCGCCTTCTCGTTCCCCTCTCTGAGATCATTCATGTTAAACCATACCCCCCTGGTTTTCATGGTACAGTCCCGGGTAGCTGCCCCAGTGTCCCGTGACTGGCCCTAAATACGTTACAGCTGCCACATGGCTCAGTTCCTGAAAGGCGTGTGAGTGGCCACACCCCAACCCCGCCCACTCTTGGCACAGGTCCCTTCTCTCCCCGCCTTTTGCCACGCCCCCTCCCAATGTTTTTTTAAAGATATTTGGGTTAAAAATAAGGGACTATGTAGGGAGCCTGGTGGCAGTCTGTGGCAGAGCCAGCATTATCTGATAAATTTCCTGCCCTGGAGTTCTCTCTCTTCTCTTCCTTAATGGGGAGGAATAATAATGCAGACCATGAACAAAAAGAAGTTGAGACGGCTGCTCCCGTGTCTCTAATACATGTTTGTGAATTATTTTAAGATCGGTACCTCTTTAACATAAAACTGGCAGATCGGCCCCATCTGGCCCCCGTCTAGTCGCCCCTTTCTCCCGCTGTAAAGACTCAAACCTTAATCAGTCGTTGGTCTCGTCTTAGATTCAGGAGCCGTATGTCTATCCCATGCATGTTTAATACCCTCACTGTATTACTCTCTACCACTTCTGCTGGGAGGCTGTTCCACTTATCTACCCCCCTCTCCGTCAAGTAAAACCACCTTCCGTTCCATGGAATACTTTGTTTCATTGCTATTTTCTATGCGCCTTTAATGTGGGGAATGTTGGTTATTGGATGTTACTTTATAAAGAGTCTGGTGATGGTTAAAGCTCTGCTCGGGATTCTGCGTTTGATTCTTCACAGGAGAAATCTGCAAAAATTCCGCCTGAAAACAAAACAGACCTCGGCCAGGAGCTCCCGACTATAATCCCAACATTCCCAGCCATATAAAGTCCCTCCAATAACAAACAAAACCAGCGGAACAGGAATATCAGCCGCAAACGTAAAAACGTCAAGGATTGCCCATAAAAACGCAAGCACTGACACTCTAACTGCTGTGGATAACAATTCCCATCATCCCCATCCATCTGGAAGCTCGACCGAATGGGTAACTTCCACTCTTATAATGCCCCGCTCTTACATAATAGCTGCCCCCCCCCAGCTTTTGGGGAGTACCCATTCCTGGATGAGTGTATTGGGAGTGGCAGTCCACAGCAGCTGATGATAGGCAGATGTTTGTTTAGTGAAAGTTGCCCCAATGAGCTTTCCCCTGGTAGCTGGAGAGCCTATAGCAGTGCTGAGTACCCCCCGCAGAGCGCAGTACAGGCTGAATCCCCACTGGATCTCTATAGGAAGATCTAATCATGCGTTACAGATATGATCTTACAATGTATATCACATGTGCATGCTGTGCAGGGCGCCTTACTGTATGTAATACGCGCAGACCAACATATGATGTTCTGTATGTCATGTATGTGCACTGTATGTATTGTATGAATAACACACACGTGTGTTTCTATGCTATGTATTTTTGTGTGCATTCCCTTAGCATGTGATGTGATATGTGCTATATGTGTATATTCCACACCATGGGCTATCATGTCTGCTGTGTATGACATGTTATGTTTAATGTATGTTGTGTGGGCATCTTATACCATGGAATGTTCCATATGTGCATTGAACATACATGTACCGTGTTGTGCTCTACATATATTGCATGTGTCATTTAACATGATGTAATGTCCTATGTATTGTATGAGTGTGGATCAGTCCTATGTTTGGATTCTATACCATGGAATGCTCATTGTATATATTCCATAACACGTGAAGTTCTTTGTATGTTTATTTGTTGATACAATGTAACATTCTCTGCATTCTGTTTGTAAACATTCTATAGCATGGGATGTTATGTGTGTGCTGCGTGTTTATACAATGTAACATTCACTGTGTTCCGTGTGGATTCTATACTGTGTCCTCCTATGTATGCTGTTGCGTGTGTATTCTGGAACACGTATGCATCAATCCCATGTGATTTTCTGTGGGTATTAATAGTTTTTTATAATCCTACTTTTCAGAAGATTGTATTACAGGCTGCCTGTCCATAGTGTTTAGGATTAGATTGTCAGCCTGGTGGCTCAGGGCACAGATTCCATGGAGGGTCTGCTAATCCTGACCGTGATGGGCACAGGTACCCTGGGTATGCACCACACCTGGGGAACAAAGGGTTAACTGTTAAGCCCCCTGAGTGTGGGGTGACTCCACTCCCTGCTGACATCTCATCCACCCTGGCAGCAGATTACCCCCCCCCCCCCCCACACACACACACTGAGTGCCTCCTGTTGACCAGCATGCCCCCTGAGTGGGCACTCACCTTGGATCTGAGGGGGCTTCTCTTCCTGGACCCTGAGTGGCTTTGTGAAGACATCCTCACCCACACCAAATATTCCCCGAAAAGGATCTGAAACCAAACCATAGCAGGGGGCAGAGTCCTTCCTTCTTATCCCCAGAGGGTCCTGTGCGAGGGGGATCCAGGGGGTCTCAGGCAGGACCTGTCATCCCAGAGAGGGCTTTGGTGGGCAGATTGTTCAAGGTGTCCAGGTCCTGGGGCAGCAGTCACCTCCCCAACTCCCAGTCCCTGCTGTCTCCAAATTCTCTCCCTCCAGCACTTTCTCTAGTAAGATCACACACCTCCACAGATGCCTCTCCCCTCTCCTCCTCACACTCCTCCTATCCCTCTCTCTCTCTTTCTACTTGGTCTTCACTCCTCTATCACGCCACCCCCCCTTTCTCTCTCCCTCTTTCTCTTCCCCCCTCTCTCTCTCTCTCTCTCTTTCCCGCTCTCTCTCCCTCTCTCTCTCTCTCTCTCTCTCTCTTCCTCTCTCTCTCACTCTCTCTCTCTCTCACTCTCTCTCTCTCTCTCTCTCTTTCTCTCTCTCCCCCTCCCTCTCCTTCCTGTCTGTCTCTTTTCCTTGACTCCAGATCCCTGGCTGTCTTCCAGGAGTTGGATCTGAGAGAGGTCAGACGCTGAGTAATGTGCGGCTTCTCAGCATGAAGAGCGGAGGGCAATTGTTTAGAAGACTCACCCCCTCCAAACCCAGCTCCCCTTTCCAGGCTGGGGGGGGGGGGTTGATGGAGGAGGCTTTATTATCTAAGCATGTTCTTCTTCTACGTCTCTCAGGTGGAGCCGCAAATTCACCCAAAAACTATTTTTTCTTATTAAATCTCACATATTTTCATGACTTTTACCCCCGCCTCGGGCGGTGAGTCTGGGAAGCTCCAGGGTAGCGGATTATCCATAATAATCCTATGTGTCTGTCTGTCTGTCTGTCTGTCTAACCTTTCTGTCTTCCCTGTACGGGGTTAAAAATCCTGCCGTCACCTTCACAGGGAAGAACAAAAATCGTAAAAAATTAATTTGACTCCAGAAACGTCATATTTGGAGAAAGAAAAAAAAAAAGGTATTTTCCGACACTGGGTTCAAAACGCGTTGACCCTGGGAGTGCTGGAACTCACCCCTTATGGCACGTCAGGGGTTAATTTAGAATTTTCTAGGGGCTTTTCCAGATTTTGCCCCCCTGTATCACATCTCCCCTTATTACACATCCCTCTCCGGCCCCTCGTGGGCCAATGGATGACATTGACGGGGAGCCCTTTGGGGTCACTTTAACGCCTAGGGGTTCTTCTGCTCGGATTAGATGGGGGGGGAGGGGGACCCCCAGAATTCTCTGGGATTGTCACAGGAGGGCCGACGCGTTTCAGTGACAGTAATTGGTAGCGGCTTGTAAATGTAGCGTCGCGTTTAATGTATTTAATGACCCAGATATGAAGTCGCTGGGAAAATAATAATTGTCTAGGACAGCGCGTCGTTACTGCGATAACGAGGAGCGCAGCCAGCTGGTCCCGGAAACCAGCGAGGTCTATCGGCTCTGCGCAGGGGTTATACACCCGAGGCCGGACACCGCGAAACGCGCCGCGTCCCACATTGTCACGAAGGGTCAAAACACCAAACCATCACCAGGCAGATCTGTCACTCTCCCCGGATCCCACATCTTACGCCTCTATATACACTCTCTATATCTTCTTCTCAGGGTCTGCAGGATTATTCCTCCCCGTTAGGTTATCTCCCCTATTGTTAAGTTGCTGATTGTTGCTCATTGGTTCAGGCAGCCTTTGTAAAAGGGGAGTGGGAGGGACAAGGGATTTGTTTAGACAATGCTGGCTCTGCCGCAGGCTGCCACCGGTCTCTGCTTGCTCTCTGCTTGCTCTCAGGTGTCACGTTCCCCGAATCTCCTTATACTCTGTTTGTGTTACAGAATTCCTTCTAAGGACCGGCCGAGCTCAGCCTTCCTTCCGCGTCTTATCTGTCTTTCCATCCGGTTACGGAAAGGGCAGTTTAATTAGCGGACTAAGGAATATCTGTTTTCACCCTGTTTTGATGGTCAGAGAAATATCCATCCTGTATTATGATCCAACGCCCTGCAGCAGAGGTAAAATAAATGCAGACCTGGTTAAAACATACAAGAAATGCTTCGCCTTGGGATGGCAGAAGGGAGAGTGGCTCCAATGTCTTAAGGGGTGTGGTTAGGGGTGTGGTTGGAGGTGTGGCTGGGATGGAGCTTTGTGCCCTATAAATACCCATGAACAGTGCACAAAGCTCCATCCCAGCCCCACCTCCAACCTCCAACCACACCCCTAACCACACCCCTTAAGACATTGGAGCCACTCTCCCTTCTGCCATCCCAAGGCGAAGCATTTCTCGTATGTTTTAACCAGGTCTGCATTTATTTTACCTCTGCTGCAGGGCGTTGGATACATCATGGTGAATACATTATTGGGGCTTTTAGGGCTGTAGAACCCTGCGATACCCTCATACCCAGCAAACATTCTGACCTCCTAGGAAAGAGGAAGGAGAGAGGGGCATCAGGGGAGGAGAGAGAGGCATCAGGAGAGGAAGGTGGGGTATCGCGGAGGAAATATGGGGGTTGGGAGAGGGACTGGGCACTCTGAAGTCTTGGTAGGTATGGTATTTGGAGAACCTTTGAGGAGTCCGGTATGTGATGAAGACGCTTGGTTATCATCCCTTTCTGGGGACTTACTGCGGGATGAAAGCAGCATCCCATAATAACAACCGAAATAAATGATCTGCGTGGGTTAAACGGGCAAACGGATGAGTGTCAGGGAGACAATGGCCGGCCCGTTAGCCTCCCACGGCGCCCGCTCTGCAAACGCTCCATTGTATATAACGAGTGATGCGCGACTTGCTTTTATTTTTAGACTCAAATCATAATAGTCTTTCTTCATAAAAAAACGCCGGCAAACGGACGGGAATCACCGGGGCAACTCGGGGCTTTTTATTCCAACTGCCACCTGCTTCTCTCCCACAACGTCATATCCTCATTGGAGCTAAACAAATATCTGCGCTGTATACAGTAATAACCCCAACTCTGTATACAATAATATAACCCCCCCAGCGCTGTATACAGTAATATAACCCCCAGCGCTGTATACAGTAATAACCCCCAGCGCTGTATACAGTAATATAACCCCCAGCGCTGTATACAGTAATATAACCCCCAGCGCTGTATACAGTAATATAACCCCCAGCGCTGTATACAGTAATAACCCCAACTCTGTATACAGTAATATAACCCCCAGCGCTGTATACAGTAATATAACCCCCAGCGCTGTATACAGTAATATAACCCCCCAGCGCTGTATACAGTAATAACCCCCCAGCGCTGTATACAGTAGTAACCCCCAGCGCTGTATACAGTAATATAACCCCCCCAGCGCTGTATACAGTAATATAACCCCCCAGCGCTGTATACAGTAATGTCGGTCAGTGACAAAAACCTCGTTTTATCTTAATTTGTTCTAATAAACTTTCCCGGCTCAAACACCACACTGAGCTTATGCTTTATGGCGATGCTAATGAAGTCCGTCCCTCCATTTAATTCTATTAGTCAGAGAGTCCGGCTGGGTGATTAGGACCGAGCCGTTCTATTGTTTCCCACCTTCCCGATCCTAAAATGAACCGCAATTCACTTAAAATATCACAGCAAATTCCTAGTTCCACCACTAGGTGGTGTCTTTTTTTATTTAAAAATCGGTTCAATGGTAAAATGACTCTATACACAACATCAAATGTCTCATACAAAAATTGTGTTTGAATGAAACAAGGAATCGCAGTCCGCGAACTCGGTTACTGAACGGGTAATGGTGTTCGCCAAGGAATCAGACGCCTGAGGGTAAAGCAAGTTGACTTCTGAGGTGAAGGAAATATATTATATTTATCAACAGCAAACATACCATTTCTTTTTATAGTTGTTTTTTTTCCTTTTATGAACAGAGATATCAAAATGCCGTAGCAGTCGGTATCGATTATGATGATGTGCGGCTTGGAGGAAAGGATATATTAGAAACATTTAAATACATAAAGGGATTGAACAAAGGACAGGAGGCAATTTATTACAAAGGAGGAGAAAATTTACGACAAGAGACCCGAATCTAACACTAGAGAGTTAGAGACTGAGATTAAAAAAGAAGGTTTTACTTTACTGAGAGGGTGGTAGATAAGTTGAACAGCCTCCCAGCAGAAGTGGTAGAGGCTAATACAGTGAGGGAATTTAAACATGCATGGGACAGGATCCAGCCAACAATCCAGGCGATTTTGTCGATACATTGTTACAGTCATTATTTTTGCTATTAATGACAATATGAAGCAGTTTTCATTTTTTTTTAAAGAACCCAACTTGGACCGAAGCCTGGTGTTGGCCGCTGCTCAGTGCCCAAAGGGTTAATGAACTATTTAATTCTTTTCGAAGTGCGCGTCGGTAATAAATATCGTGTATCTTGTTACAGACACAAGTGTCTAGAATCCCTCATCGCAGAGACCCGGGAAATGTCACAGTCATTGCGGTAACAAGATTATCCGCTCGTCGAATAGAACAGTCATTCTGTCAAGTATCATAAACCATCGAGCGATTGTGGAACAGTCTGATTGCTTGTGAGAAATCGAGCAGGAAACATAACAAAAGCTTCTATTATTAAATTAGATTAAGAAAAATGTCACTTTCTCCAAAACAGTATCTCTGATTTTAACGGGAAAATTATAACACGGAAATAATTGGACCTATCAGCGATCCTGTCACCTAGAAAAATCTATATATATTTTATTAATCAGTAAAACATAAATTAAAGTGTCAAAATGTCAAAATAGGAAATTTCAACTCTTTCTGTTACTATTTTTTCTTCTTCTTAATTCCAAAAAATGCATGATGGGAAGTATGTGCTCTATAAAAAAAGTGATTAATAATTAGTTAAATACTATAATGCAAGTACAATAAACATTAAGTTTGTATGCACTAATGGTTAGCATTTTATATATATATGTATATATTATAATTACATTTATTATATATATATATTATATAAATTATAATTATTATATTTATTATATATATTATATATATATTATATTTATTACATATATATATTATATTTATTATATATATATATTATATTTATTACATATATATATATATATATATATATATATATGACCTTTTTTAATTTGGTAATAAACTTTAATTAGCAAAAAGTTTCTCTTGGAGGCTGGGTATTTCAATCACAAGTTCAATGACGGGTAGATAAATGCAAAGTTATTCATTTGGTAAAGGAAAAACAGCATGTAACCTAAAACTAGAGTGCCAGAGGCTTAGTGTAATGTATTTAAGTTTTACTTTACCAAGAGGGTGAAAGATAAATGGAACATCCTTCCAGCAGAAGTGGTAGAGGGTAATACAGTGAGGGTATTAGACATGCATGGGATAGACATACGGCTCCTGAATCTAAGACGAGACCAACGACTGATTAAGGTTTGAGTCTTTACAGCAGGAGAGACGGGCGACTAGATCTACTTGTTTTAAAATTTGTCTAGAAGGAGCTAGAGGTGACTTTGTAGCAGCGAGTGCCCAATACCTGGTGGTGGCTATAAAGGACCAGCCCTGCATGGGGTTTTAAGAAGGAAAGAAAGAAGCTCTTCACCTGGAGACTCTGGCATCAAACCCACAGGAATGCTTTAAATATAAGATTCTTATGAAAACTTAGCACTAAAACGAATCATTTAACATCTTTTATGTGCTAACAATTTATATGAAAAACAAGGACTTATCTCTCACCATCGCTCTCCTTTCTCTTTATCTCATCTCTCCTTCTCTCTTATCTCTCTTCTTTATCTCTCTCTTTCCTCTTTATCTCTCTTAATAGTACCTATTGGTTCCCAAGATGGAATCAGCAAAGGATGCACGAAGAGTCCTCCAGAGCACATTGCTGCCCGATGGCAGAGAAGATATCGGGCAACAGCCAATCACCGGGAAGAGAAAAAGATGATTTAAGTTGTTGGTTCTTTGGAAATCTCTAGTGATTTCTGGATGCAGCTCCGTCTACTCAGGCAGTCGGGACTCCAACCTGATGTCTTCATTAAAATTCATTGTGACAGCCTGCGCCCTTCTCAGCAGGGGACGGAGGACCAAAGATCTCTCATGATGATCTTCGGGTCTAAGTAGTGCATCCGTAATAAGGCGTCTCATTAGCACCACGCTTCGGGGAACATCCAGGGGGCCAAATGTTCACTCAGGGGCCGGCTAATTACATTCAAGTAACTGCCTAATGGGGGCGCAGCAATGTCCTTAATGTGATATTATCCAGGAGGCCAGGGTACAGGGACTTCCATGGAAATCAAGGGCACCGGGATGTTTCTGTGGGTAATGTGACGCTAAACTCTGCCCCTGTGATGTACAAAAAAACTTAGTTTTTGCCCCATAATATAAATGTTTTCAGGCAGCTGCATATCAGCCGTTTGTATGATTCTCGCTCTGTTATCTGATCCCCGATCTACTAAACCCCCCGACTCCTTATCATACTGCCTGTGGGGAACAATAGAATGGCTCAGTCTTAATCACCCAGCCAGACTCTCTGGCTAATGAAAGTCTATGGAGGAACGGACTTCATTAGCATCGCCATAAAGCATTAGGTCCGTGTGGTGTTTGAGCCGGGAAAGTCACCCAAAATATCACATGACTGACAGCAACGGCGGCTCCAGGTCTGCAGATAAAGGGAGTTTATGACCTTGTTATATTGAAGCAATTTGATTTCCTGTTACATCAAAATTTCATGTGGTCCTTTTTGCCCTCTGGGACAACTGCCCCGCAGGAAACAATTCTATCTAGTATTCCTCTCTTCTGCTGTTCGTCTCCATTGAAGAATAAGCAGAAGTCTCTTTTTGGTCTCTTTGGGACTGATTAGTCAGGAAAGAAAGTTCTTCTGATGACAAAGCAGGTTTCATTTAATAATTGGGCAGTGAACAGACTCGCCCCTAACATCAAAGGCTGCCTGGGAGTTATTGGAAGCTGCAGAATAAATAATAAAAAACAAAAAAATGTTGCTTTCTCCATAAAAACAGATGTTTCCAATTTTCCAACAATTAACAAATATTTATAGATCATTATATGTAAAGAAAAATATATATTTTATATCAAAATCACCTTCAACTTCGTGCTCATGCCTCCCAACTGTCTGGGCAACCTAGGAGGGTACAGTCTCTTTAGGGGTGTGGTTAGAGGTGTGACTGGGCAGGGTTATTTGTGTAACCGGGGCGGGGCATTTAGAAGAAGAATAATGGGGTTTATTTACCCCGTTTAATTTATAAAGCCGTTTCCTGCTGTTTCTATACACATTATCGGGGGCTTTTAGGGCCGTAGAACCCTGCGATCCCCTCATACCCAGCAAACATTCTGACCTCCTAGAAAAGAGGGGCATCAGGGGAGGAAAAGAGGGCATCAGGGGGAGAGAGGGGCCCAGGGATTTGAGACACAGGGAAGGAAAGAGTGTTGCAGAGGTTTGTGAGCCAAAGAGGGACTGACCAAACTAAACAGGGACAGAAGGTAGGTATATATTCTGCCCTTTGGGTGGAATCTCCAGCCCTCCCCAGCTCTGTCAGGTTACAGGTACAATCTGTGAAAATTCTTCTGTGTGTTTTTCCACCAGCGATCCCACCGCAGAACGCATCGCCATAGAAACTCGTCACTTGATAGACGCAGGCAGGTCACGTGGTTGGTAAAATTACCCAAATAGCAGATATTTTCCCGAGGTGAACGCTGTTTACGGACAAATCTTTGATGGAAAAACATGAAAAGCCAGAAACCTGGACCCCAGACACAAGTGAGGCGGCCACGAGGGTGATTCTCCTATGGCCATTAATTCATTATTCATAATTAGATATATAATAATTATTATTATTAATAACACAAGTCACTTTAAACACTTTATACTGTGTACAAACGATGAAAAAAAGGCAAGATTCTCGGTCCGACTCACCTGTGTGAAAGTACAGGGGGCCACCGTCAAAATATAGATGAAAATGGAGGGTCCCTATGGGGCCAAGGGACAAGGACACTTAAATACTAGCTAATTATAATGATGAGCATTTGGTGGGGAGCCCAAAAAACCCTTTTCTTAGGGCCCCCCCGGGGAATCCAACCATCAGCCAATCAAGACAGAGAACAAAAAATGCGTTGGGTCCCAGGATTTTCTAGGGTAGAAAAAAAAGGCCACTGTGATGCACACTGGTGGAAATAAAGCAAATTAGGATTTTTAAAATAAGAATTTCAGGATAAAAATAACTTCTCTTTGAACAGAAGCGCGTAGAGCGAGGGGATTTAAATTAATCCCCCGTTATTCAATTTCTAATGGCTCTTTTGAATATAAAATATACATTTTAATATATAGTTTTTATTCATTATTCTGAAGCGGCTCATTCTGGACTGATCATAAAAAAATTAAATTTAATAAATGTAATAAATTTAATAAGCCGGTTTCCAGCTGTGACCACTAGAAATAACTTTACCAGCCGTTACCCAACTGTGTTGACCGGCAGTCCCCAGCTTTGTCTACTAGTATTACCCACTGCTGACAAAATATTGAAAATGGAATCCACGGGAACTACCGGGAACACTAAACGGGGCGAGAAGCCACCAGTGTCTTCTCACTGAGATTGGGACACATGAGACAGTTCCTGAAGCCACATCGACTGATGACTGATGGCCTCCGGGACCCACGTGGTCACATTGCCTATACCAACGACCTTCACGAGATACCATCAGAAAACCCTACCGATGGTCCCACCAGTGATCACCAATAATTTCCACCCCCAACTGCCACCAATGCCCACTGGTGACCACCAGACTTCTCAAGCAGCGACCTCAAGAATCCAAAGATGATGACCAGCAAGGTCTTCCATAGGGACCACCAAATCCCCACAGGTGACCCCCAGGAATCTTCTACCAATAACCACCATCTATCACCACCAGTGACCCCCAGAAATCCCTTCCGGTAACCCAATCCTCATATGCCCCTGTTTTATACTTATCTGTGGGGGTCTCCTGGTTTACTTCTCTGCCTGCGGAAGCAGTTTTTTCCCCCCCAGTATTTGTGTCCAAAACGATCCCATGGCTAAAGCAGCTACGAAGTGCGAGCTCTATAAAAATATACGCAGGATACCACATGGCGCATGGTTTACTAAACAAAGAGAGGTTGCCATGGAAACCTATTCATACTATTCGGAACGAGAGGAGAAAGTCATACGCGATAATGGCAAATCCCTCTCACGGAGCTTCGCATGCGGTAACGAATAGAGCGTGGCTTTGCAAAAATGAGTTGGATGGCTTTATGAGGGAATAATTTATGAGTCGGCCCCTTCCAGGGCCGGACTAGTGATCACAAAGCGACCCTGTTGGTCTGGTGACGTAGGTGCAGACGGCGGATGGATACGTGTGGCCTCTCGCTACGTCTTTATAACGTACCGCAACATTCCACCTTCGTTCCTTTCTTTTAAATTTGATCTCTGTGGTTTAATTAAAAAAATTGCAAATTTTGGGAATTTTGGGTGGAATTAATTCAAAAATAGTCCATAAAATGTCACTTACAATGAAATCCAATTAACCCATTGTTAAATGTCAACACGGAGGAACCAGCAGGGAGCAGCTTCAAGTCAAAATCCGAAAAAAACAGTGTCAGGGGATTAGCTGAGGCGCCATCGACCGCTGAGAACAAAATGGCCGCCCTCTCGCTCTCCGATAAACCCTTTTCCTTTTGGAACAAAGGAATTTCAATCTCCCCTCGCTGAGTTTTAATTATAAAAATTACACAGACTTTTTTTAGACGCCGGGATGTCATTTGTACATCAAATAAATAGAATATAAAGGCAGAAATATAGTCATGCTGCACCCCGACGCGTTTCGGGGGCCTAATCGCTAATTTAAATTCCAATACGTTCTTACGCTTTCTGGCGTCTCCGTGACCTTTGGATACAGCGCCAGTTTATTGTAAGGATTAAAATGATGTCTTGGAATTAAATCTGTTTTATAAGAAAAAGGCAAAACAATTGTCCTAAATTTCATTTTTTTTCCTTTTTTTTGTCAGGCAGAACTCTGTTGATTTCTTTATTGTAATTTATTCACGTTTCTAAGTCAAACCTAATTAATGTAACATTATTAGCTCCTAGCGGGGCTGCTCTGATAGCTGCCATATTGTTCCAGGGAATAATAGGCTAAGATTATGCGCATATTTAAAAGAAATATCAAGTCGATGTCAACATCTTGGGATCCGGATTCAGCGAAGAGCCCGTTTGCTGCCATATTGTTTCCGCTTGCAGGGAAAAAAAGGGAAAGTTTGGTTGTGTATATATATATAATATTTAATATTTGGGGCACATTTACTAAATTGGGAGTTTGCTGATGAGCTAAAAATTGTAACTGGATAACTTCATTGGACATTTTGACGGGAGCTTCTGAGCTGAGCCGGACCTATATAATATAGATATTCGAATCAGTGAGCGGCCCCTGTATAATGTATAGATAAATAAGTGAGCCGGCCCCTGTATAATGTATAGATAAATCAGCGACTGGCCCCTGTATAATGTATAGATAAATAAGTGAGCCGGCCCCTGTATAATGTATAGATAAATCAGCGACTGGCCCCTGTATAATGTATAGATAAATCAGTGACCGGCCCCCTGTATAATGTATAGATAAATCAGTGACCGGCCCCTTTATAATGTATAGATAAATCAGTGACCGGCCCCTGTATAATGTATAGATAAATCAGTGACCGGCCCCTGTATAATGTATAGATAAATAAGTGAGCCGGCCCCTGTATAATGTATAGATAAATCAGTGACCGGCCCCTGTATAATGTATAGATAAATCAGTGACCGGCCCCTGTATAATGTATAGATAAATCAGTGACTGGCCCCTGTATAATGTATAGATAAATCAGTGACCGGCCCCTGTATAATGTATAGCTAAATCAGTGACCGGCCCCTGTATAATGTAAAGCTAAATCAGCGAGCGGCCCCCTGTATAATGTATAGATAAATCAGCGAGCGGCCCCCTGTATTATGTATAGTTAAATCAATGAGGTGCCCTGTATAATGTATAGATAAATCAGCGAGCGGCCCCCTGTATAATGTATAGATAAATCAGCGAGCGGCCCCCTGTATTATGTATAGTTAAATCAGTGAGGTGCCCTGTATAATGTATAGGTATATCCCCATAAAAAGAATCTTTACATCCATATTCCAGGCTTTTATGCCCCCAGTGCAACCTGTGGCTGGCTGAGAGTTATGGAATTTTGTGGCCGAGGGAGGATGACGGTTTTGATGCAAATGTCGGGTTTTCTGGGTTTCCGCCGTGGAAACCGCGAAGTCGCGGAATTCCTCAGACTGTAAGATTTGGGAGCGAAGGTTATAATTAGCGTTTATAATCGCGTTGTGAAATGATTAACGTGACTCATCGGGAATCCTCGCGCAGTAAACACGCGGCCGCTCAGTACCCCGATGCGTCTAATTAGTGTCAAAAAGAAACAATAAGGTGTTTTTACCCCCCGGCTGCCGCTCGTAGAAACGTTTAATATTCCCGCGGGAGTTATTAGAAAGCAAATCGCAGTCTATGCAAGGCTCAGCGTCACATTTCTAACGCTTCCCGCTACTCTCTGTATCTAACGCCGGATAATCAGCAGCCCGCCACCGTTCCCTTACTTCAGACTCGTGCGTTCCGATTCCTCTGCATTCTAAAATGTAACAAGTTTTTTTAAAATGTGTTTATCTGAATGAATGAACGAAAAACGAAGAAGAGCCCCAATGGAAAAAGCGACCGTTTCTCTCTCTGCTTTTCCGCTTCTCCTTCTCCCATGATCCGCTGATCAGTCTGCATTATTCCCTCCCTGGTTGGAGGAATGGAGGAGAGGAGAGGTTGTCTCCGTGATGTCTGCGGAGGCTCCGTCCTGTTGAGGAAGGACTTGAAAGAAGAGATAATAATGCAGACGGATCAGCAGGAGTAGAGGAGAAAAGGAGCAACGGAGAAGCGAAAAAAAAGAAAAAAGGAGAAGTGGTTGTTGGGAATGTAGGGAGACATTGAGAGAGAGAGTGAGAGAATGAATGAGCGTGAGAATGAGTGACGGTTATGAATGAAAAAAGTCCTCCGGATTTTGTCTGAACAGAAAGGGCCGGAAATTAAACTGACTTAAGATGTGTCGACAGCCGAGAAAACTCAATTACACGCAATAGGGCCACTCAACTTAACGGCCAACCCCATCACATACAGGCTTGAATCCGGACTCAATAAACTCGATTAACAGACCCAATAATCTATTGCACTTCGTTAAATCGGGTCCAGTGATGTCTGTTCATTGATATTTTTTTTTAACGAAAATAATACGTTATTTATTTTGTTTATTAAAAAAAAACAAAAAAAAAAACATTTTCCGTAGACCTTGGTCCTTGATAAATTTAGTCATATTATTTGCAAAAGTACAGTAAGAAACTCTGCATGTTCCCTTAAAAAAATCTGTAGTTACATAAAACTAAAATTGTTTAAAAAAAAAAAATTATAGCAAACTTGATAATTAAAAAAAAGAGAATTCACATATTAATTATATTATCTTATATATATATATATATATATAATTATCTATATACTGTATATATATATATAAATATATAATTATCTATATGCTGTATATATATATATAAATATATAATTATCTATATACTGTATATATATATATATAAATATATAATTATCTATATGCTGTATATATATAAATATATATAACTATCCAGGGCCGGCCCAAGACAAAATGCCGCCTGGGCGAATTTTAAAATGCCGCCCCCCCCCCATTATCTACCCTTCCTATCCTTCCCTCCCTATTATCTACCCTTACCCCCGCCCCCCCCCCCTTGTACTTACCTTTCAGCAGTCCTGTGGCGAGTCTCCCTGTTCGGTCTCGGTGCCGGCTTGTAATGCTGAGCTCCGGAAATGAGGTCATCTTCCGGCACTCAGCATTACAAGCCGGCACCGAGACCGAACAGGGAGACTCGCCGCAGAGGAGAGAGAGAGAGGCGCGCCGAGTGGGTACTGACAGCTTGGTAAGCGAAAACCACTCGGCGCCCCTTTCTCTCTCTCTTTCGCTTTAAAAAAAAAATAAAAAAGGGCTTGGGGCGGCTCCATTGTCGGGCCAGCCCTGTAACTATCTATATACTGTATATATATATATAATTATCTATATACTGTATATATATATATAATTATCTATATACTGTATATATATATATAAAATTATCTATATACTGTATATATATATATAAAATTATCTATATACATTGTATATATATATATATATATATATATACTGGTTGTCGACACCAATTATTTGAATAAATATTTTCCAAGTGGGCATAATGTATCATGAATGTCAGATCCCTCATTGTCGCGTATTGTTGTAATGGAAATTTCCACTCGCAGATGCCCGGTAGCAGCTGGTGTGTAATGATTGTGTTACTGGGTCTTGCGGTCTCTCTAAAGGCAGTGGAGAAGGAGCGGTGTTTTCATGTCATCCTTGACACGTCCTATGATTGGCGAAGCGCGTTGGCCGCGCATGGTCTGCTTTCTGTCAAGTCACATTGTCATATTCTGTTTACCAGCTGCCGAGTGCTAAGAGGACGATTACCAATGGGAAGGTAATGTGTTATACGCGAGAGATTTCACAGAAGAAGTGGAAGGACCCTTTAGGGAGGGCAGGTGGGGATAAGAAAATTGGGGGGGGTTGGGGTAATATCACAGGTGGCTAGCATTTGCATACGTGCCACTTGGCAGGTATTACAGTTTGAGTGGTGACTTCTGTACAGACATTTTAGGCAGTTTTGGGTAATTGAGGTGATTTTTTTTTTATTAAATGATTGATTCCTGACAGTTTTTATAGCATCTGTGATGAAATATAAGATAAACCCATCTCCAAGCACGAGGCTTCCTTAATGGCCGTTGGCGCAGTGAGCGGCGGCCCGGGCGGGATTGACGCCGTAGAGCGGAAGATGTATATTAAACGCGCTACGGTCCGCAGACAAGAACCTTTGACTGCGAGCGCGGTTTATTTTCAGAGACGCGTTCTCCTGGGGACGAGAGGCATGCGCCGCTTCTCTGAAGCTTCCCGCTTTCTTTATTTAACCGCGTTTACCCATGAGAACGTTCTCCTGTGGATCGCTGTCCCCTTCCGCGGTTCTGTGTACTGACGGTTACGAAGAAAAGAAAAACACGGGGTAAGTATGGAAGTCAGGCTCCGGGGTGGAATAAAACAAACATTTCTATAATGTGGAGAAAAAAAATCATAGAGTGGTGTCGCCTCGGTGCTCCAAGCCCCGCACGTCTGGGGTAAATTATGATAATTATGGCACTTGTGTTGCACGGGAGATCAGGCTGTCTTGTTACACCAAAGTTTATTGCCCCCGCTCATTTAACAAGCCCTGAAAACGAACCTTGTTCTATTTTAAAGGCCAAGCAGGAGATGTTGGTGATGTCATCTATGATGTCACCAAGACATCTGTGCCATTCCAGAAGACCCAATGGGTGACTTAACGCAGAATTTATGTGACTTTGTGACCTATTCTTGAGCTGCACTTCACCTTTGGGGTTATCCAACCCCTTCTTTCCCTCCCCGGCCAAAGACTATGGCGCGTGGACCATCTGGGTCACCATCGAAGAAGAGGAGATTACGAAGTGTTCAAGGCCTCACCAGCTCATCTACCCCACTGAAAATAAGAGTCCTCGGGGGACTCTACTGAAGCATTTCTGGTGCAAAAACCATCTAAACAATAAGAAAACAAAACAAAAAAAAACAACCCCGTCCTATGGATGACATCGTAAAAACTCTACTTTCACCCACCAGCCAGAAGACCGGGGCAGGCGAGGAATAAAAGGTGTCCATCGGTGTTCGGTGCTCTTATCAACGCTTCCAACTGTGAAGTGACTGCTGTGCCTCTCGTTGCCCCAAATGACGCCAGGGTTGCATCTCCCTGGGGGCTCAGAAACATCTTGTCCTTCAAACGACCTTGACTTTAAGGACAGAGGATGAGGTTTTCCCGATCTCATGGATATTCACTCGATCTCAGCCAGAAGGCTGAAAAGCAAATAATGGCTATTTCTGAATTAAAAAACAATAATGAATTTTAATGCAAAACGTAATTTATAAAGCCGGCTGTTTCTGTACACATTATCGGGGCTTTTAGGGCTGTAGAACCCTGCGATCCCCTCATACCCAGCAAACATTCTGACCTCCTAGAAAAGAGGGGCATCAGGGGAGGAGAGAGGGGCACCAGGGGGAGGAGAGAGGGGCATCAGGGGAGGAGAGAAGAGAGGCATCAGGGACAAAAGAAGGACACCAGGGGAGGTGAGGAGGGCACAGGCTGGGAAAGGGGAGCATCAGGGGAGGACAGACAGGCATCAGGGGAGGAAAGAGGGGAATCAGCAGAGAAGAGAGGTGCAGGTGAGGAGAGGGGGTCATCAGTGGAGGAGAGAGGGTGCAGGTGAGGAGAGAGAGGCATCAGGAATCTTATAACCGTGCCGGGTGTTACTTTGTTACATTCCTCACTTCAAGGTTAATGGTATTTCGGTTACTCCGCGGCTAGGGGAGAGACATTGTTAATAATTCTGGGATGCAGAAAAGCCATTGGGAGGGGCAGGGGTTAATGCTGCAATCACTCCACGTTATTTTCTTTTCTTCTTGTTTTATATACCGTTCCGCTCTGTTACCAGCCGGATGTCACCGGTTCGGGGGGGTGAAGATGGCATCTGGTGCACTGAGATCATGTGGCCCTCGGAGCTTAAAACGCACATTCCTGATACATCGCTGGGCTAATTGCCCCGACGCAGGGCACTGCACACTACATGCCAGAGAGTTTTATTATGCGGCAGAAAAAAACAGGAACATCTCCAAATCCAAGCGAATGTCAATGTCAAGTGTTTGACAGCGGTCCATACATAATGGATGACCTCAGGTGTGTCTCGTCGCGCTGAGACTGCCAGCCTGACAGCCAATTATTGTTACCGTGAAGAAAACGCCGGGCCGTATCTCACAATAATGGGGGTTTTCTTTATAAAATCTCCCTGCATGCGAAAAATGCATAATTTGTTACTAATATTTTAATGATTACAGCCTAGAATCTCCTCTGTGTTATCATTAAATAAATCCAGGACGCTTTTATATGAAAGAACGATATATATATATATATATACTTATCTCCCATAAATGTATTTTATTTAATCATCAAAAAATCTATAATTAAAGTGAAATATTTTTTAACCTCTGTAGCTATTGGACAGAACCCCTATAGCTGTATACAATAATATAACCCCCAGCGCTGTATACAGCAATATAACCCCCAGCGCTGTATACAGCAATATAACCCCCAGCACTGTATACAGTAATATAACCCCCAGCGCTGTATACAGTAATATAACCCCCAGCGCTGTATACAGTAATATAACCCCCAGCGCTGTATACAGTAATCAGGGCCGGACTGGCCCACCGGGATACCGGGAAATTTCCCGGTGGGCCGGAAGGTCCGTGGGCTGGGCGGCCGGCAGACTTACCATGAAGACAGCCGCTGAGCGGCTGCAAATGGCAATGAACGCCTCCCTCGGTGCCAGGGGCGGGCTGGGCAGGGGGGCAATTGCCCCCCAGGCTTCCCGAAATCTAATCAAAGCAGCCGCTGGGTGCTGATGCGGCCGGCCGGCATCAGCACCCAGCAGCCGTGTGCGATGGCCGTCTAGTGATGGGAGCAGTGTGAGGGGTGAAAGCTCCGCCCCCTCGCACTGACCTTTCACCCCTCACGCTGCTCCCATCACTATGCGGCCATCAGATTGCTGGGAATGTAATCTGAACGGCCGGTGCGTGCTGATGCCGCCGGCCGGCTCTGCTTTAATACTTTTTTTTTACTTTATATGGCAAGCCGACCCAGCTTACCATATAATTAAAAAAAAAGTGTTAAAGTAGCTCCGGCCGGCGGCATCAGCACGCACCGGCCGTTTAAGATTACTTTCCCAGCAGTCTGATGGCTGCATAGTGATGGGAGCAGCGTGAGGTGGAAGCTCCGCCCCCTCGCACTCAGACTGCTGCAGCACCGGATGTCAGGTCAGTGGCATCCTGTCAGCATAGAGGAGAACAGTGTGCAGCTACCAGGAAGTCAAGACAAGTAGAAGGTGAGTAAAATAATGTATTTTTTGTACTGTATAATGTTTTTTGTATTTGTTAAAAACAAAAAAAATCGGCATGTGTGTGTATGTAAGTGTCCCCCCCTATATGCCACTCTGCCTCCAGAAATGCCTTATACCCCCCCTATATGCCACTCTGTCCCATGATATGCCTTTTAACCCCCTATATGCCAGAGTTGCATATAGGGGTATAAGGCATTTCTGGATGCAGAGTGACATATAGGGGGTCAAAAGGCATATCTGGAGGCAGAGTGGGATAAAGGGGGTTAAAAGGTATATCATGGGGCAGAGGAGCATATAGGAGGGTATAAAGCATATCGGGGAGGCAGAGTGGCATATAGGGGGCATAAGGCTTTTCTGGAGGCAGAGTGCCCCATGATATGCCTTTTAACCCCCTTCATGCCACTCTGCCTCCAGAAATGCCTTATACCCCCTATATGCCACTCTGTCCCATGATATGCCTTTTAACCCCCTATATGGCAGAGTGGCATATAGGGGGTTAGAAGGCATATCATGGGACAGAGTGGCATATATTATTTTTTATTTAATATGGCAAGCTGGATCGGCTTGCCATATAAAGTAAACAAAAATGTCCCATGATATGCCTTTTAACCTCCTATATGGCAGAGTGGCATATAGGGGGTTAGAAGGCATATCATGGGACAGAGTGGCATATAGGAGGGTTGAGGCATATAAGGGAGGCAGAGTGGCATATAGGGGGGTATAAGGCTTTTCTGGAGGCAGAGTGCCCCATGATATGCCTTTTAACCCCCTTTATGCAACTCTGCCTCCATAAATGCCTTATACCCCCCTATATGCCACTCTGTCCCATGATATGCCTTTTAACCCCCTATATGCCAGAGTGGCATATAGGGGTATAAGGCATTTTTGGATGCAGAGTGACATATAGGGGGTCAACGGCATATCTGGAGGCAGAGTGGCATAAAGGGAGTTAAAAGGGATGTCATGGGGCAGAGGGGCATATAGGAGGGTATAAAGCATATTGGGGAGGCAGAGTGGCATATAGGGGGCATAAGGCTTTTCTGTAGGCAGAGTGCCCCATGATATGCCTTTTAACTCCCTTTATGCCACTCTGCCTCCAGAAATGCCTTATACCCCCCTATATGCCACTCTGTCCCATGATATGCCTTTTAACCCCCTATATGGCAGAGTGGCATATAGGGGGTTAGAAGGCATATCATGGGACAGAGTGGCATATAGGGGTATAAGGCATTTCTGGATGCAGAGTGAGGGTATAAAGAGAGGGTATAAAGCATATCAGGGAGGCAGAGTGGCATATAGTGGGGCATAAGGCTTTTCTGGAGGCAGAGTGCCCCATGATATGCCTTTTAACCCCCTATATGGCAGAGTGGCATATAGGGGGTTAGAAGGCATATCATGGGACAGAGTGGCATATAGGGGGTATAAGGCATTTCTGGAGGCAGAGTGGCATATAGGGGTTAGAAGGCATATCAGGGGGGCAAAGTGGCAAGCCTGGGGGCAGAGGTGCATAACTCGGGGGTAGGTTGTCAAATGAAAGGAAATAAAAACCAAATATGTCTCAATCATAGCTTTTATTAAATATGGAAAAAAATAGTCTACATGAATTAATAAAGAAATAAAAGTTTCTTACCAGAATATCGTGAAGAATAATGTGATCAGTGTTTTGTTCCACTAAATAAAATGGAACTCTTTCATCTAAAAATGTTCGCAGTAGTAAATGTTTTGATCCCATTATGTGTAATGTATTTCATTTATTAGGGCCTTTTAACACTTTTGCTTTCTGGCATTTTAATACAAATAATGAGATAAAAAGAATTGCACATAGTGTGACTCGGGTATGTATAAGGGGTGCGTGTGGGTATAAGAGCTTCACCGTGAGATAAACTATATGGGGCTGGTCTCCAAATTTTTCCAGGGCTGCTTTTCAGTCCCAGTCCGGCCCTGACAGTAATATAACCCCCAGCGCTGTATACAGTAATATAACCCCCAGCGCTGTATACAGTAATATAACCCCCAGCACTGTATACAGTAATATAACCCCCCAGCGCTGTATACAGTAATATAACACCCAGCGCTGTATACAGCAATATAACCCCCAGCGCTGTATACAGTAATATAACCCCCAGCGCTGTATACAGTAATATAACCCCCCAGCGCTGTATACAGCAATATAACCCCCAGCGCTGTATACAGCAATATAACCCCCAGCGCTGTATACAGTAATATAACCCCCAGCGCTGTATACAGTAATATAACCCCCAGCACTGTATACAGTAATCACCCCCTCAAAGCTGTATACAGTAATATAACCCCCAGCGCTGTATACAGCAATATAACCCCCAGCGCTGTATACAGTAATATAACCCCCAGCACTGTATACAGTAATATAACCCCCAGCGCTGTATACAGTAATATAACCCCCAGCGCTGTATACAGTAATATAACCCCCAGCGCTGTATACAGTAATATAACCCCCAGCGCTGTATACAGTAATATAACCCCCCAGCGCTGTATACAGCAATATAACCCCCAGCGCTGTATACAGCAATATAACCCCCAGCGCTGTATACAGTAATATAACCCCCAGCGCTGTATACAGTAATATAACCCCCAGCACTGTATACAGTAATCACCCCCCCAAAGCTGTATACAGTAATATTTTGGGTAACTTTCCAACTTTCCTTGGGTAACAAACACCACACTGAGCTGATGCTTTATGGCAATGCTAATGAAGTCCGTTCCTCCATTGACTTTCATTAGTTAGAAAGTCCTACTAGGTTGTTAAGACTGAGCTGTTCTATTGTTCCCCACAGGCAGTATGATAAGGAGTGGGGGTGTTTAGTAGATTAAGGGTCAAATAACAGATAAAAAAAAAAATCTCAGACTTTTTTAGACTGTTTTGCGGATCAAAGTCCAAAGAATTTCATTCATTTATCAATTCCTTTCCAGAACTGGAAATGTCAGCGCTGAGTATACTGCCGTGGGTGGAACGCTCCTCCTCTGACTTTCCGAAAGAGAATCAAAACGCGAATGATGAACAGATGGGTGATTTCTGAAAATAAATATTATCTCAAACGTTACTCAATGCGTCAAGGCGAGCGGGATATTATTACACGTCTTGGAGCGCTCGGCGTGGGCTCCGACGTCTTACAATAAGAAAGTCTGCTCTGGGATGAGCTTTTTCTTTATCTATGGAATGAAAAACCCTTTTGTGAAGAACCCTGTCTGATCTTCACTGTTATTATTATTATTATTATATTTATTTGTACCCAGTTTGAATGTGGCTGCAGCTCCGGCCTTCAAAGAGACGATCCTATAATCCGGCTGGGGCTGATTATATGCCAGGGGATGTGGCTGTGGGATTTGTGATGGGATGTGAGTGATGGGATTTGTGAGGGGATGTGGCTGTGGGATTTGTGAGGGGATGTGGCTGATGGGATTTGTGAGGGGATGTGGCTGTGGGATTTGTGAGGGGATGTGGCTGATGGGATTTGTGATGGGATGTGAGTGATGGGATTTGTGAGGGGATGTGGCTGATGGGATTTGTGAGGGGATGTGAGTGATGGGATTTGTGAGGGGATGTGGCTGTGGGATTTGTGAGGGGATGTGGCTGATGGGATTTGTGATGGGATGTGAGTGATGGGATTTGTGATGGGATGTGAGTGATGGGATTTGTGATGGGATGTGGCTGATGGGATTTGTGAGGGGATGTGGCTGATGGGATTTGTGAGGGGATGTGAGTGATGGGATTTGTGAGGGGATGTGGCTGATGGGATTTGTGAGGGGATGTGGCTGATGGGATTTGTGAGGGGATGTGGCTGTGGGATTTGTGAGGGGATGTGGCTGATGGGATTTGTGAGGGGATGTGAGTGATGGGATTTGTGAGGGGATGTGGCTGATGGGATTGGGGGTTGGGTTCGGTGCACAGTGATTGGAGATTGTATATAAGTTCTGTGTGTTTGTAATAAAGAGAGTTCTGTTTTAACCTCGAAGCATGAAGTTCTGTCTCGTGATTGAGGGAAGTGCTGGTCTGTGACTGCTTTCTTCGGACAGCCGCAGCGCGTCCGCTTACTGGGAGAGGGAAGGAGCTGACGGGCGGAGGCGTCCAGTCTGGGGCACAGGACGATCCGTCACACCTTTCGAAAAAAGGTTATTTAACGAAAAATAACCAGCTGAGTATTAATGGGGGTCTCAACGTTTCCGAATCTTGGAGACCTTGACGACGGGAAAAAACCCCCAAAAAGTCAGGGATGGGGAACTTTCCGGGGTCTCGGGGCATAAAACGCTCTTAAAAAATGATGTAAAATTCCTTATGTTGTAAGGGGGCGGGGCATGGGCAGAAATCCAATGGACATTTGGCTGGAATGGGCAGGGCTACTGTTAAGGGCCTCCCCTTTCGCCTTCTTAAAGGCCCCTTAATATATGCTACATGAATGTATAGTCTTTCTTACGTGGCACGTGATGAGTACCCCCCAACTTTACTGGGGTTCAAATCGCGACGCTGGAAAAGGGGGTGTGGCAAGAGGCGGGGAGAGGCCGAGTCATCGCAGGAAGCAGGCAGAGCAGGAGACGTGACCTCATATTTAAATTAGCTCAACAGCTAACTTGCGATGCTGGTGGGACAGTATGGTAGCAACTTGAAACAGCGTCTGAAAATAAATCGGGACAGTTGGGAAGTATGATAATGCACGTTCACCAATATTTATTGGTGGATCCACAATACATGGCCAATATATGAACCGGCAGCCTGCTCTGCTTGTTTTGTGACCTATGACATCATAGCACATGTGAAGCTGCCAACTGTACATATCATGACCTCATAGCTTTCAACTGTCCGAAATTTGATGGGACAGTCCTGACCTTTTCCTCAGCCGCCATTTTTGGTATCATGTGAAATCTTCAAGTATTTATCTCTCCGGGACTCCGGGAAACGACGGCGTTACTATTAGATTGCGGTGTCCTCCGGCTTGATCAGCCGCCGCGATGAGTTATTATTACTCAGGTGCGAAGAGAAGTCACTCGAGGCTCCTGTTCTTTGTGACTCCGGACCCAAAGGGCATCGTATCAAGATGAAGCCAATTGGCCGAGGGTATTACTCTCCGTCTCATATATCAGAACGCCGCACCTCCAGTTACACCAACAAATGATGTCTGAGCTTGCTGCAGATAACCCTGCCATCTCTGGAACATTAATAAACCTTTTTCCGCATCATTTTTAACACTTTTTCCCCAAATTCTTCATTTTCCAGTTTTACAATTTTTTAAAGATTAGAGCTGCTGTCCCACTTATACAAAACATTGATCGTTCCTTCTTGCCAGCAAATAAACATTAGAATATCTTTGGGGGGGGGGGTCTTAAGTTTTTTTAACCCCCGTAAAAACAACACAGAAATATTTAAGATGCATTTTGAGTTTCCATGGCAACAAGCTATCAGTGTCCACTTTTATAGCACATGATAATTGTTCCCGCAACAATAACTATTTCCGCGAAGGACTTAAAATTCTAATGCAGAGTTACATGTTAAATTTAAAGTGTATTTATTCATATTTAATATTAATTTATGTATGTAGTGACATCATATTGCACATTTTAATATTTGTATTAATCCCCCCTATTTATTTGCACCCAATGGGAAATTCCATCTTGACTTCCTGTTCTGGGGATTTGTTTGACCCCCCCCCATGTAACTTTTAGTATTTTATATTCTGTAACATTAGTTGTTAATTATTTTTTGTATTTTGGACTTATTTTGGTCCACAAACCCTAGATTTTTTTTGTTTCCCTAAAAGCCAACTTTTCATAGGAAAGCAGACGCTTAAGTACCATTGTAACCTCTTCATATCACACCTTGATTTTCCCAAAGATATCTGTTTTGTGCATTAACAGCCCGAAGTAGATCAGGTCCCCAGCCCCGGCTGTCATGGCAGCCCTTTGCTCTCCAATCTGGGTCATCTCGCTTTAATAATTCCTGAAGTCCATAAATAATTCAGCCTGGGATTTTATAGAGAGACTTAACGAGAATAAACCTCTCGGTACGATCTAGATCCTCTATGGGAGCTTCTGGGGGACCCTGCAACCCCAAAACTGGGGCAATTGTTAATATATTGGAAGGAGGGGGGGTCAATTTTCTTGAAATCGAGATATTTTGACCGACGTGCCATTTAATCAGAAAATCCCTGGCCGTCGTTAAAAAATTTAAATTAGTTTTTATTATCCCACGCGGTGAAATGTACTTTTTTGCCACCGTGCCAAAAATAGGCGCACTGTCCCTTTAAATACCGTAATTTTTCTAATACAGCAGGATTGACTCCCATGCCACTTGGCCGGTAACCTTAGCTCGACCCGGATGGTCTCCATTAACTAGAACATTCTGTGGATCTTTTTAGTAAATCTAATCACTCTGACCCTGGACTTCACTTTTCTTTTCTCTAGAAGAGAGTTTTGAACCATTTATGAGCCATTAATCTGACACTCGAAGCCAAAAGTCCCATTCATTATGTGTTTTCTATAGAGACTAACGTGACCTGTCGTTTTTCTCATCTCGAATTTACAGCTGGCCATTCTCTTTCGCTCATCTCCACCATCCATTAAGAGCAAGAGCTGCGTAAAAAAAAAAAAAGAAGGTAATTGCAATTATGCCGACTAAAAATGTCAAGAAAATATAGAGTTGAGAACATTTCTGTAACTCTTAATGGATGATAATAACCAAAAAAACGCTAAAAAAAAACAAGCTAAAATTTCTATGGCACAGGAGGAATTCTTGGCATTTGCACTCGTATTAAAGGTCAGGACGCTGCGTGTGGGTAAGTTATTTAATTTTTCGGGGCAGATAATGGTTGGAATAGTCATCAGCGGTCGATGCGATTTTAGTACGCGGAAGGGCTCTGGGGACGACCCAAACCGGCCACAAAAATTTTATGGGAAATAAAATGCTATGGGTTATATTAACAAAAAATGTTAAATATTATATTTGCACAAATCTAAGTGGGAATAATAATTTCACAATTAATGCAGCGCTTTACAAAATATATTCATCAATAAAGTAGGAAAATAATAAAAAAAATATTTTACAGTGAAAAAGTGGATTTTTGGGTCTGCTTACGCATAGGGGCTGCGATATCGCCCTTTTTATTTCGGGCACGTATATATATTTAGTTTCTTGTTGATTAGCGGATGTCAAGTGCTGCCCCCTGCAGTGTAGGGGTGGTATAAACAGAAGTGAATCGGTTACAGGCTAATACATCCCGCGTACTGCAGGGGGCAGCACTTTACATGGGCTGGGAAGTAACATGCAGAAAACGGAATGAGTCCTGGAAAAAATTGCTGATATGGCAACCCTACTGTTAAAAGTGGTTTAATCACCATTGGAATGTCATTGCCGATGAGACGATCCCATTGGTTGCCGACATGATAAGACGCTCTTAATGCCGGCTTTAGAATAGTTTTAAATTGTTCTAAATTCTATTCCCGTTTCGCCGCTTACATGGAGACATCCTTAATGCCGTTTAAAGAGAGCGAGGAGGACTCGTCTGCAGTAAATTGTGAAAACCCTGCGGGGTGCACGAAAATCCCCATATCACAGCACGACATAAAATCCAAAAGATATTTTCAATAAACGCAGGAAATAAACTTCTCTTCAATTCACTTGCTTTAAAAGTAGACAGCAGACAGCGTGCGCTCGTGGCAGAGAGAGACTGCAGACAGCGTGCGCTCGTGGCAGAGAGAGAGACTGCAGACAGCATGCGCTATGGCACAGATAACCCGGTTCTCTCTTTAGGGAACAGGGACTGTTGGCAGCTGTGGAATGATTCTACTTCCTGAAACATTGAGACAGTTATGACATCATTGACCTCATTAATGCCGGGCAGAAAGTGACCACCTCTGTCTGCTCGGATCTGTGGTCCCAGTAGGTATTCCAAGCAAGAAGAAATTAGCCCTTTAGTGGAACTCTGCCTATTTTTTATTTCTAGATTAGATGAAAAATATTTTAACATTAATATTTCGCCGTTTAAGTTTTTGCCCCAAAATATAATATTTTCGGGCAGCTGCATATCAGCCATTTCTATGAGTTCTAGCTCTGTTATCTGAGCCCCGATCTACTGGAAAACACCTTGACATATCACACTGCCTGTTGGGGGAACAATGAAACGGCTCAGTCTTAATCACCAGACAGACTCTATGACTAATGTAAGTCTATGGAGGAACGGACTTCATTAGCATTGCCATAAAGCATCAGCTCAGTGTGGGGTTTGAGCCGGGAGAGTCACCCAAAATTTTACATCACTGGCAAAAATGGCGACGTTCTTCCTCTGTTATCTGAGCCCCAATCTACTAGACAAACCCCCCACCCCCGACTCCTTATCATACTGCCTGTGGGAAATAATAGAATGTCTCAGTCTTAATCACCCAACCAGACTCTCGCTGATGTTATCTGAGCACAATCTACTTTAAGCTCTTCTTCCTAGGAAAGAACATTTTCCATTCTTTTTGCGGAATATAAGCCCGCGCGCGATGACTCCAGGCTGATTTTTTGTCATTCTTTTTCCTTTTTAAACTCAAAGCCGGCTTCAGGATTAAAAGGTAAAAGGTCCCTGGGGGGGGGGGGGTCGGCTTACACGGGAAAGCACAGCGGATGGAAGATACGGTTGGGTCTCCTTGTCAAATCATTAGCCAGCCGTCACTCGGAGATCTGCATAGTTATCTATATGTGAACCGAATCAAATTCCCCCGAATTAACAATAATGGGTGCAAGATGAAGGGGTTGTGATTAGCGACCTCATTAAAATCCTTGCGAGAGCGGACATGATGTCACACGACATATCAAACCCCGTCAATGCAGTATAAACTGCAATTTATAATTGGAAAGCTCTGGGGAGGCCGCCTTCTCGAGTTCTGCTCCCCGGAGGATCCCTTAAATAATTAAAGTTAAGTAATAAATAGAAGATTCCAAATTGATTTTAAGCCAGGAAAGGTGATCTTGATGTATCCTGGATAATCTACCGATGCAATATTAGTTATTTGTATGAGTTCTCACTCTGTTATCTGATCCCAATCTACTTTATCATATCGCCTGTGGGAAACAATAGAATGACTCAGTCTTAATCACCAGGTGGACTCTCTGTCTAATTAAAAATATTTTTTTATATATTTTCTTAGCATTGCCATAAAGCATCAGCTCAGTGTGGTGTTTGAGCCGGGGGAAAGTCACCAAAAATATCACATGACTGACAGCAACGGCGGCTCCAGGACTGCAGATAAAGGGAGTTTATTGGAACACCATGTTTTGGGGATATTTAGTTTAAAGCTTGCTAAAAACTGGATAAATTTGGCAGAACCAGCATTATCTCCCTTTTTTCTCCAAAGGTCTCGGCCATTGTACAGGCTATTGTTACAGAAGGTGTGTTTTATAACTAATGGGATTTATTTTATAAAAAAAAATGTATAAAAATGATTTGATCCAAAAACCTGAAAAGCGGTCCCGGCATTGATAGTAAATTTATAAAAGTTTGTACCAGAATACATTTTAATATATAATCCTTTAGGTGCCAATAATAAAAGAGCATTCATCACTAGGGCTTTTGCTCCTAAGAGCTTACAGTCTAATTATAAAAATTCAGCAAAGGGCAATGCTAATTCTAGATAATCCCCGGAAAATTAAAATTTCATGCATGTCGTTATTAAAAATAAACCCCTCTTTTTTTTTTCTTCTAAAATGAACATGTTTTATTAATAGTTTTCCAAGACATCACCCAGAAGAGATTTTTTTCTAGGGTATTATTCATGAATTATATGGCTGCTGGTGTCATAGGAAACAAGTTTAATCCAAACTTTTCCAGCGAGCGTCTGTGTCATCTCAGCTGAAGTAGGAATTCATTATCCTGATTATTCTATTCCTTCTTGGACGGAAGCTTTATTACGGAAGATGAAATCACGGCTTAAAGTATTTAGAGAGATATGAAGATAAATTCCCCGATGTAGCGAGTCCTCATTTAATTGCGGAAAATGATATAGTTGGATTCCGCTGGAGAGATTTCAGGGGATATTTAACTGATTCTACGATTGCAGCTTATAAAAAAATCTTTATAAAATAATAATTATAATATATAGATATATATATATATATATATAAATATTTTATATAAAATCTAAATATACATTGTATCCCCATCTGAATCACCCCAGTCCGAAACATTAATAATACTAATTATTATTATAATAATACCAATAATAATAATAATAATAAAATTATAATAACAACAACATTAATAATAAAATATATATATATATATATATACATATTTTATATAAAATCTAAATACACATTGTATCCCCATCTGAATCATCCCAGTCCCAAACATTAGTAATACTAATTATTAAATAATACCAATAATAATAATAATAACATTAATAATAATAATAATAATATATATATACATAATTTATATAAAATCTAAATATACATTGTATCCCCATCTTAATCATCTATATATATATATCTATATATTATTACCATTAATAATAACAATAATAATAATAATTGCTTTCTAATAATAATAATAAACGCTTTCTTGCCACTGATTGGATAAGACATTACGGGAAAGTTAAATGGTAAACTATTCAATACTATATTATACAGCCCCCAAAAAACTCTTCAATAGAATGAATCTCTAAATATATCTCCGAATCTTAACTTCTCTTGTTTTAAATAAGTCAAAATATTATCCAATTTCCATATAAATCTCCCACTCAGTCAGAGAGATCTTTATTTTTAGAAATGTAACTATAAATAATCCTGCATGAATGGGCAAGTAACGGCGCGTTTTTTCTCCATTTTAAAATTATGAATTTTCACGTTTCTCCGCTGGGAATATAATTTTCATTTCTTTTTGGATTATCTCCTGACTGAGCAGTCAAGGGGATGTTTTTTAATCACATTTATCTTTATTTATTTAATTTACTAAAACAATGTATTATTACAATTCCTAAGCGGGATCAGCAAAAACTCTCATAAAGCCTTTTTTTAGTTAATGTAGTTAGAAAATATGGCTTCTGTCTCATTTTTCTCCTACTTCCTGCCTGCAGTTAAACCAGGAAGTATAAACAGGAAGCATACTTAGGTACACTTCCTGCACATGCTCAGTAGGACTCTTAAGACAAAGGGAGCTCCCATTGAAATAAATAGAAGTAGGGGTGTATGTATGCATCTATGTATGTGCAGGAAGTGTAACTAAGTACTTCCTGTTTTCAGTAGATGTAACCAGGGGGAGGAGCTAAATACATTAGAAGTCTCAATTTTTAACTCCATTAACTAAAGAACCCCTACACTAATTTTCAAGCAGTGACATTTATTATAGTCCACGAGGGACTCAAATATGAGTTTTACATCAAAATGGGTCTGAAACGGTGCTTATGTTGCTGGTTGATTTTGATTGGTTCAGACAGCCTTTATAAAGGAAGCGCAAGGAGAGAACTTTAAAATATAAATTAGATAGTAGATACTGTTAGTTCTGTCAGAGCTCTGGGGTAAATGCTTAAACTAAATACCTCCAAAGCAGTTTTACCGACCCCCCTCCCTCAACACAAATTACAATTTTGATAAATTAGTCTACTTTTAATAAAACCGTGAAGGCGACGTTGCCCCTTTTAACCCTTTAACCAGGTGAGCTACCAATGCTTCATGCTTACAGTTCCTTTCAGTCACTCAAAGGGTTAATAAATAAATATTGTTATAGCAATCCCCAAAACAAAAAGGTATTATCTGCCGGTACCGGTCGAGTTCCAGAACTTTCTATTAAAAATACATTATACAATAGCCTCGTGGATATTTCCGTTCTATTTTCAAGGAACGCCAAAGAGATTATTCACACAAAAAAAAGCCGATGCATCATCTCGGAACCTTTAATAACCTAAAATGTATTTATAAACTTTAATCGTGTTAACAGATCCTTCCCGGGCGATGGGGGGAAGATGTTTGAAGCCGCGCTCGCAGGAACTCTCTGGAGGCTGCCTTTAAAATCATCAGCGAAAATTTTTGAATAATGAATCTGGTTACAGGCGCTTAGAGAAGAGCATTAATCATTTTATCAAAAACGAAGGTCAAATTATACATCTTTTACAAAAAAAAATCAGATTCCGATAGAATTCTACAAATTTCAAAATAAAAATTCAAAAAAATAACTGATTTACTGGAATTCTGATAATTATGTAATTAGATGAGTACGGTGTCCCAAATCATTGACTTCTATCTAAGACAAAGTTCCTGGCAGGAAAGGGTGGCTTCCTTGTAGAGTAAAACGCGTCGGTCAGATCACCTCCATGAGGAAGATTTGTTTTCTTCGAATGTAGGGTGTAGTTCTTTGGGTTTTTTTTATGATGGCCGCGTGTTTCAGTGCGCGTTGTCATGTTACATGCGCATAAATGTTTCTTTGGAGCGATTAACGTGCTACACAGAAGAACAGAGCCCCAAAAAAAGGTTCTCTGTAATTATTTTTCAATTACATTAAGCAGCTCCGTTAATTGTTTATCGGACGTCTCCAGCTATTAAGGGAGGGGGGTGATATAACCCGACTTACCGAGTCCGACAGACGTGTGCGAGAGCGATACGTACGTGTTTAGGACGATCATTTATCAGAGATGACACCGCGGAGCCCGCGAGAGGCTCTGAACATACTGGCGGGCGAGACGGCTCGGAGAGACGCACGGGGCAAGGAGTTTAATGGCAATTTCTGAAGTGTCAGTATGACAAACGGAAGCCAAGGAAGAGGGATGGGAGGAGAGGAGAAAATACACGAGAGAACGGAAATTAAATGAAGCCACCAAAGATCTGGAACAGAGCTTAAAACATTCAAATGACATCTTTTATTTACAAAGAGTGTTAATGGCGCTGCTACGATAGAGGAGAGTGAAACCAACAGTAACGTTAGATTGACAATAAGATTGATGCTTGTTAGGACTGTGATACAGGAGGAGAAGACGGCCCTGCTCTTGTGAGCTTACAGTCTATATAACCAGATATAGCTATAATGTTCTCATTCTGTTATCTGAGCCCAGTCCCAAGGACAAACACCCTGCCATCTTATCATATTGCCTGTGTGAAGCAATAGAATGACTTGGTCTGAATCACCCAGTTAGACTCTCTGACTAATGGAAGTCTATGGAGCAACGGACTTCATTAGCATCGCCATAAAGCATCAGCTCAGTGTTGTGTTTGAGCCGGGAAAGTCACCCAAAATATTACATGACTGACCGCTCCAGGCGGCACTTTTGAAGGGGCGGCCCTTTGCCGCCCCAAGCTCTTTTTTTTTAAAGCGAAAGAGAGAGAAAGGGGCGCCGAGTGGTTTTCGCTTACCAAGCTGTCAGTACCCGCTCGGTGCCCCTCTCTCTCTCCTCTGCGGCGAGTCTCCCTGTTCTCCGATTGCTTCTCTTTAGCAGAAAATTTCCTTTCACATAATCGCGGGACTCTTTAAATGCCTGGCTTGTAGAATTTAACGACCCCCACGTTTTAATGAATTAGGACGAGTTCCAATATTTACAGATCTCTGATCTCAGAACATTAACCCGCTTTAAAATCAAAGAACGGGGCTTCTGGGAAACGAGGTCTGGGTTTTTACCGTTAATCCGCCCATGAAAAGCCGATACTGAAAATGAGCCGACAAAAAACCCGATTTCTGTCTCCTTGCTTCAGTACGAGAAATTTCCAAATCCCTCTCATAGTTATTAAATTTATCAAATTTCCAGGTTCGTAACAGTGATGTCTAAATTGTCTTTAAAAATTCAGGACTGTCGGCAGCTATGTGTCTTATCTGCTCTGCTATTTCTCTTGTTCTGTAGTTAAATAAGGACGGTCACTGATTTATCTACACATTATACAGGGGCCGGTCACTGATTTATCTATACATAATACAGGGGGCCGGTCACTGATTTATCTATACATTATACAGGGGCCGGTCACTGATTTATCTATACATTATACAGAGGCCGGTCACTGATTTATCTATACATTATAAAGGGGGGCCGGTCACTGATTTATCTATATATTATACAGGGGGCCGGTCACTGATTTATCTATACATTATACAGGGGCCGGTCACTGATTTATCTATACATTATAAAGGGGGCCGGTCACTGATTTATCTATATATTATACAGGGGGCCGGTCACTGATTTATCTATACATTATACAGGGTCCGGTCACTGATTTATCTATACATAATACAGGGGGCCGGTCACTGATTTATCTATACATTATACAGGGGCCGGTCACTGATTTATCTATACATTATACAGGGGCCGGTCACTGATTTATCTATACATTATAAAGGGGGCCGGTCACTGATTTATCTATATATTATACAGGGGGGCCGGTTACTGATTTATCTATACATTATACAGGGTCCGGTCACTGATTTATCTATACATTATACAGGGGCCGGTCACTGATTTATCTATACATTATACAGGGGCCGGTCACTAATTTATCTACACATTATACAGGGGCCGGTCACTGATTTATCTATACATTATACAGGGGCCGGTCACTGATTTATCTATACATTATACAGGGGCCGGTCACTGATTTATCTATACATTATACAGGGGCCGGCTCACTTATTTATCTATACATTATACAGGCGCCGGTCACTGATTTATCTATACATTATACAGGGGCCGGTCACTGATTGAATGTATAATAGAATGTACAGCCCGTTGCACTCGCCGGTGGCCCTGCGGCCGGTTCTGAGGTCTCTTCGCTGCAGTAAATGTTCTGAAAGCGTTTCTCGCGCGGAGTTTGTTGAGTATGAGCGCTGGTGACACGTCACGTCATGTTCTATGATATTAGCACACGGATGGCTGCCCCTTCACATGTATTTATATGTCACTCACGTCACGCGCCTTCACAGCACAATTTGTTTCTTACGGGTATTTTCCGCACAGATATTCCGCTATAAATAAATGGTGATTTTTGTTTTTCATATCATATTTTTGGACTTTCCAGACATTAGAATCTGATGGACGCGGAAAAAAAACATTTCCATTTCTGTTCCAGTTTCAGCTCACGGACTTTAAAGGGACGATTTATTGTCTCTGGCGGACTCAGCACTTAGGGAGAAGCTGCAGCTCCACCTGGCTATTCCTGCCGCCGACCGCAGAGAAAACGCTCCCATTGAGCAGCATTGGAGCCCTTTCCACACATGTGCTTTGGGGGGGGGGCCATCAGACCCCCAGGTCTAACCTCTCATGCATGAAAGTCTCTTTAAATATGCAAATTTTACAGAGCAGGTGGCGTCCTCCATACATGAAAAAAAATTATCTGGATGCGAATAAAAACGCAATGATCCAGATTCAGCGTTGTTGTTTTTTTTGCTACAAACAGAAGATTTTTTGTTTTTGTAAAAAGCTTTGTAACTTTGGGGAGGAAGAGCTGACCTTGTGAAATCCCCGGGGCTCAGCTATAAAAAACCGAAGATGTGAAAAGCCATCTGTGAGACTCCAGCGCTAAGAGAGAGAGAAGGAATATTTACTCGCAAACGGAATTCTTTTTAAAAGAACATCAGAGAGCAAAGTCCCAAGACGGAGGACAGAGGAGTCGTTTTTACGGTGTCTTTCCTTCCGTGAAGATTAAACTCCTTTTCTGGGAATGTTTTGATTTTTTTTTTACATGTAGGCTAAACAGGCCCCTTTAATTACAAGCGGACATATTTTACTCCTCGTTTTCTTTTTTACCCCAGTTGTAGTTTTTCCCCCATAATATAAAGTTTTCAGGCAGCTGCATATCAGCCATTTGTATGATTCTCGCTCTGTTATCTGACCCCCGATCTACTAAACCCCCCCTACTCCTTATCATACTGCCTGTGGGGGACAGTAGAATGGCTCGGTCTTAATCACCAGACAGACTCTCTGACTAATAAAAGTCTATGGAGTAACGGACTTCATTAGCATCGCCATAAAGCATCAGCTCAGTGTGGTGTTTGAGCCGGGAAAGCCACCCAAAATATCACATGACTGGCAAAAATGGCTGGCATTCTCGCTCTGTTATCTGGGCCCAATCTACTAAACAAACACCCAGACTCCTTATCATACTGCCTGTGGGAAACAATAGAATTGCTCAGTCTTAATTACAAATGTGCCCAGTATGCCAGATGGCTAGTCCGGTTCTGGTCACCTTCTTTCAGATCTATTAGCACAGTAGCCAGGACTGTATGGTAGCGCGATGAATAATATAATATAATTTATTTACAATGAATAATAATGTATATAGTTTTCATCTAAATGATGTCATCCATTAAATATTTCTTCAAGGAACAAAATAAAGCTATTTAATATAGAGAAAATATATCGTAAGACGTACAGATAGAGGCTCCTCGGCGCCGCGTCCATAAACGCACATTTCGGATCTATTTATGGAGCTTGATGAATGCGCCGCCCCTGCCAGATCCAGAATGAAATCTCGAGAGATGCAATTAGCGGAATTGTTTATCAGTAACTTTAAGCTTTATGATTTCGGGAAATCGCTTTTCATTTTTAACCTCGAGGAGAAGCCCCAAATCTTCCAAAAATAGAAACAATGTTTCAAAATATGTTTCTTTTTTTTCCTAACTGTTTTGAAACATTGTTTCTATTTTAAAAAAAAAATTATAATAGAAAAAGGATTTCCCTTTGTAAGAATAATGGAAGGTAAATGATGTCGCTTTATTTTCTGCGTCGGTGAATTCCGAGCAGGTGGGCATTGAGCTGGATCCTCCGTAAAACCGTAAAGTCTTTAATTACAGGATTCGCCGAGCATCTGCTACCAGCTCTGATGTGAAACCTGATGAAAAATAAAATGTGGCGTAGAAGACGTGTACTTAGACTGGGCCTGGGGGGGGGGGGGCGGTGTTAGCGCACAATGCCCCACGTGCCCTTATTTCAGCATATGGGTTGATGTGTGGGCGCCGGGGGTTGGGTGGGGACACAGAGGCGCTTGAATATCATTGGGGCTCTGTCACCTAAACATTGCAAATAAAGAGAAAAATATATCCCTACTTCTGCAGTCGTTAGTCTCTTCTTAGATTCAGGAGCCGTATGTGTTACAGGGTCACCGTACCCAAGGCTGGGTACCCCTGTTTGAGGGCTGAGGAATCACCAGTCAGTCCCTCATACGGATAGCACTCAGCTATCCACGGATCATCCAGACCACCATTCGTAGTAAACCAAGAAGAACTCTCTTTATTACAAACACACAGAACTTATATACAATCTCAATGCAATGTGTACCGAACCCAACCCCCACTCCCATCAGCCACATCCCATCACAAATCCCATCAGTATACAGGGGATGTATCAGGTGAGGGGATTACAGAATACAATGGGTTCCCCCACCTGTGTTATCCCCCCTGTAGTGCGGGGGCCGGCAGGGCAGACAGGGCTGTGTTGGCTGATTAAGAGCCCCAGCCAGATTATAGGATCGTCTCTTTGAAGGCTGGGGCTGAATCCACATCAGTCTCTGGGCCGGTTACACAATAAACACAATATAATATATTACCGGGTCACAGTATACAGAACCGGACACAAAAGTGCTCCGTGACCCGGCTAAACTTCGTATGACACATGAGCCAGCTAGCCTGGCCCTGTCACAGTATGTCTATCCCATGCATGTTTAATCCCCTCACTGTATTACCCTCTACCACCTCTGCTGGCAGGTTGTTCCACTTATCTACCACCCTCTCGATTAATTAAAACTTCCTGAGATTACATCTAAACATTTGGCTCTCTAATTTTAGATTATGACCTTTTGCGTGAACACGTCTCCTCCTGTGAGTGGAGAGTTTCATGTTGGTTACCCTTGCCGTACGTTGGCCAAAACTGGACCTTTCATTTTGGAGGCTGAATCTTCTAATGCCTGGGATAAAATATCCTGAATCATTTACTTTAGCGGAATCAGAAATGTATATTCTGGAAACATATTGATCTCTGAATCACGGTTATCGCGTATTCCCGGCTGTCTCTCTATTAAACTTGCCCGAGGCATGCCTGAATTGTGGGACTCAACTAATTAATGAAGATCAAATATGACAATTATTTAAACGCAACAGAAAAAAAAGTGAAAATAAAACAAATCCGAGGACTCACCGGGCTTTGAAATTGATTTAAACCAAGATGCAAGTTTTTGTGTCTGTCGGGAATCCACCAGAGACTTGAGAGAGAACGTGGCTGGTATTGTATCCATTAGGAAGATTAAATACATTGAACGCACCTTTAGACCCCGTTACTTGTTTCTGAGTTCTGAAGTAAAGCTTCATTAGAAGGCAAGGAGTTTTCGATGATGTTCTTGGAGGTTCAGATGGCCAATCTTTGGCTCTTGTCCTTGACGTCATCATTGCTTTGTTTCTAGATGTTGCTTTGGAATCACGATGAGGACGGCCACAAAGGTGTCACTGGTTCAGAAGGATACATTGAGTCGACTCAACTAACATTCCAAAACCGATGGACAGCCCCAACTAAGCCAACTCAACGTGTCCATCCACAAATGTTAAGTTCTTTTGAATTCCACATCTTCTACCAAGTTGGGTTTACTTGTTGTGGAACCTCATTAGATGTATGAGTCAAGGATTTGTTCAGTGATATTCTTGGTGGTTATGGCTGCCAACCTCTGGCACGTTACATCATCAGTTTTTTTTTTGGTTTCTAGAAGTTGGAAATGGTTCTAAGAGAAAGTGTCACCAGGTCAACCGGATAACTACACAAAGGCTCCAGATGTAACTCAACTGTCTTGAGTTGTTGAGAGCGTTCGAGGTCCAAGTTGGGTTGAGTTTCTGTAGAGCGCTTTCAGGATTAAACTCAACAGCAGTTGATTGTCAGGTCTGTGAGCCAAGTAGACGATATGAACCAGTAGTAGAAATCCTAGTGAGTTGGGTGTCCCTTCTGAGTTTAATTGGGGGGCTCTATCCATACTTTTCTATTCTTTGGTTAATGCCCTATGGTTCCAGTGGCTATATGTGCAAAAATAATAACAATAGTAATAATAAAAATAATAATAATAGTCAACCACGTGTTTCATTAATTATACAAATAAGACAAAGTCAAAAAATCACCGTGAACTATACAGAACGGCAATAACTGTTTTACGCTAAATAAAATGGTAAATAATAATAATAATTTTAATAATAATAATAAAAGTAAATTAACAGAAATATTCTTTAAATCTATTTTTAAATTATATTTTTAGAAACAAAATGCACACCCCATTCTAGATCGCAGGAGCTTCACATAGATTAATTAGCATCAGTAAGAGAAGTTGATTTCCGTCGAATATATCGTTTATAAACGTGATTAACATGAGACGTACGAGGAAGACAGACAGGCAAACATCGGTGTAATAAATGTAGCTTTTAGGCCGCTGATTGCACCTTCCTTTGATTTGGTCTTTTGTTAGGCGTTGATTACGAGCACAAAAGCCAGAGGAGAGAAGATAGAGCTGGCATGGAAAGGGTGGATTGTAATTTGCGGTTGGCCGCTTAAATTAGTGTCACGTAGGTTGTCAAGAACTTGTTATTCTGCGAAAGCTGAGTTAGAGACCCCTCTCCGGGGCGATTAATCATTTAGGACTCCCACCATTTAACGCCAATGGTTCTTGATCAATGGGCGGGTAATTTGTGGACCCCCAGAATATTTTGGGAAGTAACGACCAAACACACTTACACAAACTTACACATTCATGCTAACACACCCTTGCACAAGCACACTCACGCTAACACACACTCACACATACAGTCATGCTCACACTCCCTCTAACACACACATGCTCGCTCATGCTAATACATGCACATTCACTGTAACATACATGCATGCATTCATACTCACTCACTCACTCGCTCTCCAGTTTGAGCCATGTGACGGGGCAGGAGTCCTGTACCGTTCAAAAACTAAGATTTTCAGTTTTAATTATTTACATCACAAGGAAATTCATTTATTTTCTGCTTTGTTTCTAAAAGTTGTTTTTTTAAAACAAAAGTCGATTCCTGCGAGATCTTCTTCTTAGCAGGTCGGACACAAAATGCGTCTTTGCTTAAAATCCTATTTTTCCCCCCTCCCGGCGGTTTTCATGTGAGCGCCTTTGTTGGGTGTATCAAGAAATGTACTTTGACAGCAGGAGGCAGCGCATGGTTTGGGGAGGTTTTTAAGACTCTGCTTTTTCCCGTCAGCTGAACTTCTGTTTAAACGAAGACGACGTCTTTTGAGCTTTTAGAGACAACCTTTAACCCCCCCCCTCCGGAAAAAGTGAGTGGAGGAAAAGGTTAACAGTAACCTAAATGCAAGAACAAGGAGAGAATCTTCAACCGGACTTTATATGCTCTTTAATCCATATGACAGCTGAGTGCCCCCTTTATATTATTGTTTTACCCCTCTTCAGAATCAACCCCTATGCATTTGCCTCTTTTACACCCCCCTCTCATTACCTGTTTCACCCCCCAGGTTAGGGTTATTTTGAGGGTTAAGGCTCCAGTTTAGGGCAGTGTTGGGTTGGATGAAGGATCAAGTTTAAAGAACAGCCCCGGAGGGAAAGAATTGGACAGAGGGGCCACATGAATGTAGTGCGGGCGAGGTACCCATGGTCAGGCCTGTTTAAGGGGTTAAGGCATGACTAAGCGGAAATTTTGGCACTGAAAGTGTTAAGGATTGTGGCACGTGCAGGGCCAGAAGGGAGGGGGTAGTTACCCTCCCTGGGGGGTATATAAGGAAGGGTCGTGGCCTATAGGGGCAATTATTTTCAAGAGAATTTTCCCGCCCATCCCTTCCCTAATTTTGGCATTTGCCGGGTACTCAGGTTTTTAAGCTGGTACGGTGCAGGAGTTAACCCTGTAGGTGCGGTTACTTGTGGTGCACAGAGGTGTAAGTGCCGGACCCGCCGGGGGCAGGCACCCCTGTGAAACGTAGGGTCATGTGACTGCCGTGCTGGGGGACGCCGGCAGTTCCAGCAGGGATACAGGTGGTCTTAAGATTCAGATCAGGTTTAGAGGTTAGGGTTAGACTTGGGGTTAGGGTGGGAGTCATCGTTAGGGTTGGAACTTGGTTTAGTCTTAGCTTCTGAGTTATCGTTAGGGTTGGAAGTTGGGTTAGTCTTGGACTCACGATTTTTAGCCTCAGTGATTAGGATTAGACTCTGAAACAGTGTTAGATTTAAGGTTAGGGTAATAGTGAGATTTAGGCCTAGACTCAGGTTTAGAGATAGCGCCATGGTTAGATTTACTATGAGATTTATTATAATATCCAGAGTTAGTCATAGAATGTTGGGATTAGGCTGGCACTAAAAGTGTTATAACTGGAGATCATTTTGGAATAGATATTTTCTCCTGAAAAGGACTTGTGCGTGGAGGTCACAGATTACAGAATCAGCTAAACCCCTCGTGGTCATTGCCTCCAAATCAGAGAACACATTGGGATTGACTGACTACAAACTGAGTTGAGTAAAGGGTTAACTTAACTAACAGAACTTAGTAATAATAATCATTATTTATTTTCTTCCCATTTTCTTATATATATATATATTAAAAACCAGCATGTGCGTCATGTAATGAAAAATAACATTAGAACTCTTTGAACTTTATTACCCCTTTTTTTGATACCTTCGAGGGCAATTCAGCATAAACTCCATATTTATTCCAAATACCCGCAAGTTAATTTTTTTGTTCTAACCATTGAAATTATAATTCATAACAATGAAAATGATGGTCTTCGCTTATCTCCAGTGACCCCACCGCTAGCGATTTCATCCACAAGATCTTCCCAATTGGCATTCAGATTATATTTTGAAGGCAAGAGGTCAAAGCTTTCAAGATCCAATTACAGAAAGCCTGCCGCCGGGCAAAGCCGCGAACAAAAAAATAATAAAAAAATAATAAATCATCCGTCACTTGTCCTTGGGGCTCATCTAATCAGTTTTACTGAAAATCCCGACTTTTCGCAGTCCCCGGAACGTGTGGGCAGATGAGCTCCGTTCTTCTCCATAATGAAAGCGATCGGTGGCATTGTGTCACGATGATGGCAAGTTTCTTTTTTTTTCCTTTTCTTACAGCTCCTCTGGTTCTGAAGCAAATAAAAAGAATCTTGTTACTTATAAAAATTCCGCTCCTCGATTCCGGGGCTGAACGTGTAGTGATGTCACACAACGGAATGTTCAAAACAAGCAAACTTCGACACGACACCAAAACTCTACTTATTGATACATTTTTTCCTGTTTATAAAGTATATTTCTCCTAAACGAACACAGAGGAAATAACGCGACCTGTTAAAAAACTCCAAAAAAACCCAGAACCTGCCGGCAGGTCGGCCCCATCCGGCCCCCATCTAGTCGCCCGTTTCTCCTGCTGTAACGACTCAAACCTTAATCAGTTGTTGGTCTCGTCTTAGATTCAGGAGCCGGATGTCTATCCCATGCGTGTTTAATACCCTTACTGTATTACCCTCTACCACTTCTGCTGGGAGGCTCTTCAATTAATCTACTACCCTAATCTAAAAAAGGATCGTGCAGCCAATAGTTTTGCTTTCTGGGCTTTGTGTTGAAAATTACCGGCACGGTGTTCAGTGAAACCTCATTAAAAGCTTGTATTTGTTCTTTCTCAGTCTTTCTGGGATTTTAGAAGCTGTTGTTCACCATTTATCTGCCAATTTTGCCTGTCAGGCCCTCAGAGCCGAACATGCGCTAAAAAAAACCTATTCTTAATTTTCTTCCCACGTACTTAGAGTTACAGTCGTTGATACACAAGTATCAAGTGAGATGAACTGTATCGAACGACCGAAGGTAATTAAAAAGTCCCACTTTAGACTCAAAGCAGGAACAGAAAACGACATTTCTACGGAAAACACGAATCACCGAGCCGAGAGCCGCCGTCTCTCATTAAAGAGCTTCGCTGAATCGATACCAAGGGTTCTTCGCATGGCGTTTAAATCTCTGAATTCTACTCCACATTTACAAAATGTTGCAGATTTCAAAAGCAGATCTCCCACAATTTGTTTTATTCTTAGGATCAGATTCAAAATATGTTTTCAAAAATATTTCTCTGTTTTGTTTTTTACCCCAGTTGTAGTTTTTGCCCCATAATGCATATCAGCCATTTGTATGATTCTCGCTCTGTTATCTGACCCCCGATCTACTAAACCCCCCCGACTCCTTATCATACTGCCTGTGGAACAATAGAATGGCTCGGTCTTAATCACCCAGGCAGACTCTCTGAGTATTGAAATGTATACAGCCCTCGGGGGGGGGGGGGGAATAGTGTATAAAGCACTGGGGGTTATATTACTGTATACAGCGCTGGGGGTTTTATTACTGTATACAGCGCTGGGGGTTATATTACTGTATACAGCGCTGGGGGTTATATTACTGTATACAGCGCTGGGGGTTATATTACTGTATACAGTGCTGGGGGTTATATTACTGTATACAGCGCTGGGGGTTATATTACTGTATACAGCGCTGGGGGTTATATTACTATATACAGCGCTGGGGGTTATATTACTGTATACAGTGCTGGGGTTATATTACTGTATACAGCGCTGGGGGTTATATTACTGTATACAGCGCTGGGGGTTATATTACTGTATACAGCGCGGGGGGTTATATTACTGTATACAGCGCTGGGGGGTTATATTACTGTATACAGCGCTGGGGGTTATATTACTGTATACAGCGCTGGGGGGTTATATTACTGTATACAGCGCTGGGGGTTATATTACTGTATACAGCGCTGGGGGTTATATTACTGTATACAGCGCTGGGGGTTATATTACTGTATACAGCGCTGGGGGTTATTACAAAAAATGAATATATGAATAAATGGGAACTAGTACAGGAGTCGGTACGGGGCATTTCTCTATTTCTTGTTCTGATTTGGATTATTGCGGGCAGAATGAGGACTCGTCAGTCCGACTTCAGAACGCAAAACATTCAGAATTTACCCAACCAAAAATCGATGAGATTACATGATCCGAGCACTTGCCAGCTTGTGGGTCATGCTAACGGGTTTAAAACATAATGTATTGTACCATAAAATAAATGAGACGGACAACCAAATGGATTTTGAAAAGGCCACAGCTTTATTTATTGTAAAAGCACTGTGACACGTAAAACTTTATTTGAATTTTAAAACGTACACAACTTTGTAACATTGTAACCTCCATGACTTAGGGTCCCTCCACCCCTACTACCACACTTCACCCCATGGAGGTTACTACCACACCCCTTAAGGATAAACCGACATCCTTTCCAGACAGCTCCACCTCCGCCGGGAGCTGCCACCAACTTTTGCCGTGCACCCCAACCACGAGCCGTAAACCGCACCAGCACGTGGCATAAACACAACGGCCCCCTCATTCCCTTGGGACCGTGCCCGTGGGAAACGCCCACAAAACGTGACAAATAAACACGGTTCCCATACCTCGGATGAGAAACCACCCAATTATAACAAGGTACCACGAATAAGTATCCTAAAAACAGCCAACCGGAACCTCAGTTCCCCGCCAATGAAGTCAAGCTGCCCCACATGCCCCCACCACAAGGACACAAACCGGAAACAACACACCAACAGTAGGGCGGGCGGGAGGGAAAAACTTCTTCACTGCTTCCAAAATTTTAAAAAGTGGAAGGCCACGACCCCTGGCCTTCCTTAAATAGCCAAGTGGCCACACGCCCACTTGATCTGCCTAGGGCCAATCTGAGGTCAAGCCTGACCCTTACAATAATCAAGGCCGGATCATGGGGCCCCTCCTGCTATTTTGTGGTGTCTCCGGGGCCTACTCAGTGAGTGACGGGGTGATTAATGGCTCGGCTTAACAATGGACACAACTGGGACTCTTCGTATGGAACAAGGCCACAGAATTAGGGAATTTAAGGACAGGGTTTTCTGGCTCCCTGGAGCTGGTGTCACGCCAGGGGGATAAAGACAAAGAGCCTTGGAACATATATTAATTTATATATATACATATTGGTGTTTCTGCGTAGGAAAAGCTGTCAATCAAACTCTCCTAATGTGACATTGAAGGGAAGATGGCGCGTGTTGTGAGGACTTTTCAGGACTCTAAAATTAGGAAATTGTTGGCAAGCTTCTGAGAGCTCATAAATCATTCCATTAAAAGGGAAGATCGGGACTCTTGAAAGCCTTCATTGGAATGCTGGCGCTCGTCGCGTTTACCGCTGAAGCTCGGCGTCGCGTGAAGCGGGAGTCACAGATGTCGAGGATACGGGGAGAATTTGGACTGAGTTTTGAGACAAACAGGATTACTTTCGGTGCCAGAGAATGGATTTTGTGAAAGAGGATCCCCTTTGGATTTTAGACTCCGGCCAACTCTTAATTGACCTTATGAGACGGAGCAAGAGGGAGCTCGCAAAATTTATGATTTTATGGAGAAATGGTAAATAGTGTAAGCTATGGGCAGACGAGGCGGACCGGATGGGTCTTTTCTGCCGTCACGTTTTACGTTTCTACGAGAATTCTTTTTGAAATGTGCGACTTATTTCCTCCCTACAAAAACATAGAATTATAAGGAAAATTAGAATGTCCGAACACAGTCATTCTGTGATCCCCTTTAAACCAGTCCTGGGCGCATGTCACAACTATCAATGGGAGCCAAGTGGGAGGAGCCAAGTGTTTTCTGATTGGTTCTATGGATCATAGAAGCAATCAGAAAACACTTGGCTCCTCCCATTTTCAATCATTGGATTAGCCACCTGCCTGTCATTATTTTGCACTCCCCCTTCTTAAAGGGACACAGACGTTGAATAACTTTTTTTTTTTAAAGAATATGATATCACGTTTGGAAGCCTCTTCCATTTGTCAAACCAAGACAGGTCATCATATGAATTATCATAAAATCTAAATGTCTGTGTGTCTTATTATAGCACCAATTATTATTTCATGTAACGCATAATAGTCCCTTTAAATATTCATATAAACACAGTGATGGTTTTTGGTCCCTGGCAGTTTAATGCATCCCGGTGTTATTTAGTCCGTGAAACTGTATCTTCTCCTTGCGGATTGTGTGTCCAACGCGTTCTCAGATCTATTTAGAGGAATCCGTGTGCTCTGAGTGCTGACATGAACGGTAATTATAGCAGCTCGGGTTTCCAGCTGAGGTCAGAGAATGGGATTTCTTCTTCAGTCCAAAAGGCATTATTTCTGCCTCGGCACCTGCCTTATCACAGTAGGGGGGCATCGATTTGTAGACACAAAGATTGCTCCAATAGGAGGCTTTTGTAAACTGCTCTCTAACGTCGAGGCTTGGGTACATATCAGCTCCCTGGAAATTATAGTCGTTACTAAAAATATAGAAATATAGCTATATTTTGCAAAAAGAGTGGGCTGTTGGAAGAGACGATCTATATTAAGTGGGAACATCTGAAAGAACGTAACATGGAGATTGCAAAACCCCAAGGAAAAAACTCTCTGAACTCCTTAATCTGCGTCTTCCTCAATTCTAGATATGGACATAAATTCCCGGGCGGAAATCTAGAAGATCCCGGCAGATCGGCACCATCCGGCCCCCGTCTAGTCGCCCGTTTCCCCTGCTTTAACGACTCAAACCTTAATCAGTCGTTGGTCTCGTCTTAGATTCAGGAGTCGTATGAATATCCCATGCATTGATGAGGAGAAATGTACCGCAACATGATGAATTTGAAATGTTTCCTCTACTGGAAGGACCAATATGTCTTATCATTGACTTTCCTCATATTCTGCTTGACCATTCTTGAAGAAGCTGAAGACATATTGTGACTGTGGATTGGGTGGGAACCCATTGGTCCTCTTCTTGGTGATATTTCTCGAAGATCATGCTATGACCTGTATTCAAGGGGATGAGTCTGTTGGGTTTCATACAAGGTGGTGGGACAATGAGTAGAGCATTCATTCGGAATCAACAGAGCAATCACATGATGTTCTAAAGAACGAGCGGAATCATTTCTTATTGTTCCTGCTCTGAAAAAGAAACTTTGTTACATTGTTAAGAAATATTCCCTCTTGTAGGTTACTCCATTATATTTTAATATTTTTTGCATGTCTACCACCAGTTTTCTCCAGTTAACGCCAGACGTGGTCAGTAAGATTCAACATTTAGTCCAGGCTTGTGCCAGATGAGGAACTGGTGTTAAGCCCGACTTTGTCTTCCCAATGAAGGAACAAAGCGCCAAGAGCCTTCTGCTCTCCAGATCTCAGCTCAATGTTCTCAAAGATCTATGAAGTAACAATAAGACTAAGTATCTACTTATGGAACTGCAAATGGACATCTATCATAGGAGGAGAAATTTTAGAACAAGAGGCCATCAACTGAAGCTAGAGGGTTAGAGGCTTAGATGTCAGGTATGGAAGTTTTACTTTGCTGAGGGGGTGGTAGATAAGTGGAACAGCCTCACAGCAGAGGTGGTAGAGGGTAATACAGTGAGGGGATTAAACATGCATGGGATAGACATACGGCTCCTGAATCTAAGACGAGACCAACGACTGATTTAGGTTTGAGTCGTTACAGCAGGAGAAACGGGCGACTAGATGGGGGCCGAATGGTTCTGTTTTTCTATAAAATTACATTAATTCTTTTCATTTCAATCTCTCCTATTTATTTCATTCCGAGCGTATTGGACAGCGATGGCAACCTTATTACCGTAGCTCATTTTGTAGCTGAGATCTTTGCAATATTGATGAGATCTCTGCAATTTTCTGCTATTTTTCATGAACTAATCGCTGGTTATGTGCGTTTCTAATAGAGTAATCATTACAGATCAAGATTTCTGTAATTGCAAAGATTAATCATGATTACATTTCTTGAATCTTCTCCACCCTCTTTCCTAAAAAAAAAGAAAAGAAAAAATTCGAACAAATTCAACATTTTTAACATTTGGAATTTGTTGGCGGGTCAAAAGTGAACACCTCCGAGTACCAAGGTTTTTGTCTTTACAGCAGCAAAAATCGGCAGACTAGACGGGCCGAATGGGGCCGATCTGCCGACAGGTTCTGGGTTTCTTCACACCTATAAAATCATTTTAAGAAAAAATAATGTTTTTTCTCAGAACAAAAGTCGGAAAAGCATCATCTTGGCTTTGTCTCCTTCTCAAAAGGAAGATGGATTCTCTTTATTTCCCCTTAAGAAAATCTACTGTTCCGAAAGGACAACGGGATTTGTGCTCCAGTATGAGCTGGAGAAGACCTCTACCCATCCTACAATCTGCTCTCCGGCTTTACAAAAGACGTTGTTGTCTAATCATTTAGACAAGGATGGTTTAACGCAACCGCCTGAAGAATAGACCACACAATGGCTTGTGACAAGTGATCTGCTTTGCTTTCCCGCGAGCTGTTTTCCCCTCGATTCTGACAACTTAATGTATCAGAAGAGATTGGAGATTGTCGCTTACTGTTCTGCAAACCAACGTCGGAAAGCATGGAATCGGGCAAAAGAGACGTAAATGTGGCGTGAATTCATATTTTAGAGAAAATAGACCCTGGCCCCAGCTGTAGTTAAATGTTTTATCCAGGCTCCCGCACCATCTGCTTTTGATATACTTCCAGGCTCTTGCTTTCAAAGTCTCCACGCTCCGCTTGTTTCCTACTGATTAGGTGTCTATTGCTAGTTCTTCAGCTCGTCTTATGGAGATTTTATGAAACCCAAGTGAAGAAGGACTTTTTTTTTTAATTAGGAGTTGAAAGGAGACAATAAACAAGAAGGTTCTTTTGAATTAGAACTTAATTGATTGGAACATGAAAGTTGGGAAAATCCTGGACTAACAACGTCCTAAAGACTTTCACTGAATTGAAAAAGCAATGGCCAAACGAATCACACCAAAGTCATCGCGCAAGTCAACATTGGAAGACCTGAAAGATCTAATGCCTGCTCTTGATCGTTGACCACTAGGTTGACCATGGAAGACCTGACCTAATGCCTCTTCTTGTTGGGTGAGGTTAAACCCAAGATGGGGGTTAGGGCGGTATGTCCTGGGGGCGGCAGTTTATCTCAGGCCCCAGGAGGTAAATAAACAATTGGGTAAAATATACTGTAAAAAATGTACAAAAAAACTGTAACTTCTCCATTATGGTGCATAATTCAGGATGTTGGACACCCCAAGCTCCAAGTCTTTGCTTCATCCTACGCCATTATCGACCCAGAAAGATTATAGATGGATTATATTTTGAAAGAATAGCGCAAGAATTTTTTTTTCATGAATGTAAGATAAAAGTTTAAGGTAATTAGCGTGAGCTTAGGAACTAAACTCAGCTTTTAGAATATGTAGAAGGAAGTGAAACGCGTAGGAAAAATAAGTTCTAACAACCGTTTGCCAAACTAATTTGACCCCAATTACCGAAGATCCATCTGTAGCGGCTATATTTGCACAATGACGTCTTACATTTAGAATGAATTAGCACGGGGATCATTGATCCTGAGAAAGCGCCGGAGCTTCCAACGAGAGCCCAGATGTCAGGCGTGCGCGAGTGCGAATAATTACGTAGACTGTTAAGAGTTTTTATTGCACCTGGTATCTAAATCTGGAAACTCGTGAGGTTATCAGTTGATAAATCTATTGATAGAGCAGGTTACATGTTCTTAGATCCGGGACGGAGAAATAACTTCAATTCTATGTGGTGGGATGAGACAATTGACAGTTGAGGGTCAATGTGGCACATGGGACAATCCAAAGGCTCTTGTTGCCACCATTGACCAACCACTTGGGTGGCTCTATCAAATGACACTGATTTTAATGCCTTGAATTTTGGCTCTTGGGGTTCAATATAGCTCAGGAGCCCGAGCCACCACCTAATTTGCCATCATGATCAGGTTGACCATGTTGATGCCAAGAGGACAACTGGGAGATCTAGTGGGAGCTCAGGGGGTCTACGCTCATGATGGCACCGATCAGCCAATCGTAGTCTGTAGACGCTCAGAGATATGATGTCATAGCCTCTATGGTTAAGAGCACCTATAGAGCAGTTGATGTACCTAATTAATGCGCCACAGCCAAATCGTACCCCGCTATTATCTTGTGAGCCAGTTATCCATTTCAACCAATGAGAAAGAAGACAATTGACCACATATTTTTGTCCCATTCCTCCCACACATTGCGTTTCCGGCGAATAACTTTTCTTTGTTTGCGACTGGAAATCTCTCATTCACGAATATTTTTTTTCGGCAAAAACATTAAATTGTGAGCTGTTTCCACAACATTTTCATGAAAATAGGATAATCCAATACTAATTAATATGAAAATAAAATAATCCAATATTATTAGTTGGATAATAATATCCAAGACATTCCATAAAGCATTCTAGAATGTTCCTTCAAACTCCACTTGTGCTAATTTTTAACTAAATCTGCCTCTTAGCCAATTTCCCTCCACCCTACACCTTTTTTTTTAAGTTTTTTTAGGGCACGTGGAATACCCGAGTACGAATGTTCTTAGAAGTGATCTTAAAATGAAGAGACATTCTGTCACTACAATGGCCCCTGAATCAAAGATGAGACCGAGAGATGAGATGTTTCCTAGACTCAGTCTATTAAAAAAAAAATTGGATGACTTTAAAGTTTACCGTGACATGAAAACCGAAAATTGGTGGCAGGCCGGGTCAATTGAAACAACTTGGACAATATCTTGGCCTCAACAACCGGTCGACTTCACAAAGAGTTATTTGCTGTATGACATCTTCATTGCGAAACGCGTCAATTTAGAGTTAAGGAAACCAGCAGAGAAGAAAAAATTCTGGATAATAACAAAAAAATAACTTTTTCATGCAGGATACTTCGTCGTTATTGAGATTCATGTAAAGTTGACAAAAAAAACCCCAAAAGTAATAATTGCAGCTGCGCTCATTGTGTAATTACGTGTTCCTGAGCATGAAAGAGTGAAACTCCGCGTGGAAATCTGAAATACATTTTGTTCTCGAACGTTCTTCGGAGAGGATAATTTCCAGGTGTTTTTCTGAAAATGTGTATTTTGGTTGAACGATAAAAAAAAATATCTAAAAGCGAGATTTCAGAGGTGGAAAACAGAGGGTACAAAACAGCTTCTCCGAAAATCCTTTAAAAAAAATAAATCCAAAAATAAGCAAAAGTCCAATTTTGTAACAAAACGGTACAGACTGTACGAACGCTGAGGACCGTACAAACCCCAGCTGAACTGCGATACTGCCTTCCAATCTGATAAAAAATGTGAAAGAACAGATAGTTTTTAGCGTTCTGTTATTCTTTTAATTTATTTGTGTAACCATTTATTTATGGATCACTATTATTCCATCAATTGATTTTCTTTGTATTTTTTTTATTAAATTAAATTTGACCCTAATTTATTTATTCATTTATTAATGTATTTATAGATCACCGTTATAATATAAAATAATTTCCCTTATTTTCTTTCAGTTTAAAAAAAAAATTAGCTCTGAATTTTGTAACGTTTAAATATTTATAGATCACTATAATTCTATTAAATAATTATTTTTTTTTACTTTTTTTTTATGTGGGCTTTATTTAGGGCTGAGATGAATGAGCATTAAATTAGTATTTAAAGTTTTTGAGCCAGGCTTAAGGATTCTGCAAGATTCTGGGCAGTTACTGAGACATTGTTCTCCCTTTTGTTAATCTCCATCTTCTTCAGGGGTCGGCTGCCCATTTTATTTCATGGTGATATTATGGGAATGGCGGAAGCCGGGATGCTGTCGGTAAAAAAAACTCTCTTCATCTCAAAAAGTTTGTCGAGGTTTCATTTTAAAGTCTTTTAGGACCGAGTTTAGCAAAAACTGAGTTTAAGGACCACTTATGGAGATTGAGCTCCGACTCCTGGAGTTGGGGTGAGATTCTTGAAATGCTTTTCTTAATGTGTCCCAGTTACCCAAGAGCAAATTCCCACAAGAAGGGCCAAATTTACCCCTGAAACCCCTTAGCAAATGGCCAAGATGGAAATTGGGACCTTGGGCGTATTCTTGAGCCCTATCGGCCCTTTAGTGAATAGGGCCCCCTGGACTCACTTCGCACTTGGAGCACATGGCCTCCCGAAGGGTCATTAAAGAAAGCCCCACAACATGACAGCACTTATCTCCATACGTTATATCCCCCAGTATATTTACCCCTTGACATTCTACCAACGCAAAGGGGAGCCTCCATAAGTACGAAGGGGCGGCCATTTTTAGTTAGGGCATTATTCCCAAGAATAGGCCACTTTCTTTCGTTTTATTTTCAGCGTTATCAACCCCGGGGAAAATTATCCAAAATCATCTCTCCGGGAAGGAAAGACAACCGGTTATTTCCTTCTCCGCAGCACAAACTTTGCGTACCGGTCCCGGCTCGGCAGCTTAACCTTTCGCTGCGCCGTTTAAGAGCCCGACTCCTGAACGTAAAACGCTTTAGGGTCTAATGGATGGAATTCAAATTACCACCAATTTATTTTTTTTGGAAGTAGCTGCCAAAGCTCAGCTCTGTATGCAGCGGATGAGGAGGCGCCTTCGAGCCGGACGAGCTGCATGTAAAATAAGAGATCACCCTGTTGTACAGCGCTGCGGAATATGGCGGAGCTATAAAAAAAATCACGTAACCTTTTCAATACCAGCGAGTGAGGAAACCGTTGCTCGATACAGGACAATGATTCCTATCATCCCTATACAGCTTCTGTGTCTGGTATTTAAAGGATTTTTTATTACAAAAACTTCTATAAAACTTTAATATGGCGGCTCTTAGCTCATAATTAATTGTTGTTGTAGAAGTTCCAATATTCAGACGTTGGTAAACATTTAAGAGGTAAATTGCCCAAGTATCCTAATTTGCTCCAGTTTTGGTATTTTTACCCTAGTTTTCAAAAAAAAATTGCCTACATTTTTTTTTTGCCTAAAATAATAACTTTTGGGGGGAAAAAAACAGCCCAATTTTCTTGCTGGATTATATGGAATTCTTCACCCAAGAAAACGTATTTTAAAATGGAGATAAAAGGGTCCAGTTAAATGTTTTTTTCTTAATTCCAGGACCTCAAAAAGAAAATGTATTCCGAGGCGTCTGATATTTATTATTAAAATGAAACGCTGACAAAGCCAAAGGAACCGAAAGAAAAAAATGTCTGCTTTCCGTGATCTCATTTGCATATTGAAATATTATTCTGGCCTTTGTTGAATTTCTTTTTTAAAAAAAAGAGCAAAAAATGTAATTGCGGGGTTTTTTCTCCCCACCGACGTCCAGAGACGTAATTTTCACTTCATTTTGATTGACTCTATAAAGAGAGTTTCGTTAGCGGAAGCTTTTATTTCATGTTATTTCTCAGCGAGACGGTTGAGTCCTTCCCTTGTAATAAATGTATTAATGGAAAATGTATGAAAATTACGTTTCCCAGCTTCCCCGAGGTCTCTTTTTTACCCTCCCCCATTTACAATTTCGATTTAATTTATGGAAACCGTGACTGGTCAGGAGGTAAAGATATTCTGAATGGAGTCACCTGTATTCAAGCAGGGATTCCAGCTGTGATACAGCAGGGAGAAAATAACCAATCGGGATCCTCAGATATCATTAAATCAGATGAGAATATAAAGGAGTCGGCTCCAGGCTGTGTGACCCCAGAATCTGCCAAATCACCCCAAGACCCTTACACTGGGGTAAAAAGCTGCCCATTTGCCCAAGACCCTGGGGTAAAAACCTGCCCATTTGCCCTGAGGCTGGGATAAAAACCCGGGAAATCGGACCATTCACCCTGAGATCGGGGGTAAAAACCATGGGAATCTGCCCATTCCTCCAGAGACACTGAAACTGGGGTAAATACCCTGATAATCTGACCATTAACCCCATGTATCCCAAAACGCCTGAGACTGGGGGTGAAAAGCCTGATAATGTGCCTGTGCCTCCGCGGTATCACTCCTATAGGGCTTGTTTATGTTCTGGGTGACCAGGGGGGTTTTGGAGTTTTAGAAGAGGTGCGGGAGATGCCCTCATCGAGACAGGTCCTGGTGGCCCGGCTTATGGAGTCAAGCCTAGGATAGAAACCCTCATAAATACACCCCCCAGGAGGAAATCATGACCCGTAATCGGGTGGCAAATGGGCAGGACTACTTTTCCCTGTCGAGAGTTTGAAGAACTACCCCGGAGGCCATAAAACCAGCCCCCATACCGGGAACTCCCCGGGGGCATTTGTGAGCCATTTACAGGCATTCTTTCTTATTTTGCACCAGAAGGGGTTAAGGAGAAGTCGGACGTCACTCGGCAGAATTCTGGATTTAATGCCGAATGATTGCAATCAGATAATGCGTCTCCCAAATCCTGGCCGCGCAAAGATTACGCGTGATAGACGGGTACTTAAACGGCGGAGTAAATTAAATTCACCTCAGGTCCAAACTACAGAGAAACCGAGAAAAACAGGAAATCAGTCATTGACAGAACGTAGATTATAGAAATGACTTCCTGAATGACAATAATTAAGAATTCATTTTGGGGGGATATGGGGGCCTTCATGGTATTTAACAAATAGCTCCAAAAACTAAATTCATGAATGAACAAAAATAAAAAGAATTGATACATAACATTCTAAATTTCCCTACGAATGGCTGCATGGGTCCTGCGCAGGGATGCTGTTGCTATGACGTTTCCATGGTGATTCTATTATTGGACTGAGTCATCCTGTATCTCACGTGCACCGAGCGGATACTTTTTTTTCTGCCGTGCCTCCCTCTCATGTTTGATGACAGGAAGGGGTGATGGGGCAACTAAAAAAAAAAAAAAAAAAAGGTTTAAATAAAAATAATGATGGGATAATACGTGGGGGGGGCGAGGATGGGAATGGGCTTCGGATCTTTCTCACCTTTTGATGGATCAGCGGGGAGTGAAAATCCTGAGAAAACCTAGAAATAGGCAGAAAAATCCCGTGGCGACAGCGGATTGATAGCTGTAAAGGACGCGCATCTTAAAATGTACATTATTTGTATTAAGATGGACTTATATTCAGAGGAGGGAACAGGGGGAGGTATGGAGGGGCTCGATGCCAAAAAATACTATATTTGGCAAAAGCTAAATAAAAATAAAATGTACTTTTATATACATAAAAAATAATTAGTATTATTCAGTGCATTATGTGATCAGGGCAGTGGATTTACGAGGCTCTGCGGAGGATGAGGGCAACAGAATGCTCTGCACGGGGCTGGAGACAGCAGAAGGCTTTTATGGGGTTCCACGACCCCCGCATGGTAGTCAATGAACGGCTTCGGATTGGCAGATAACAGTTTCTTCCAGAGTTTCTATTGGCCGTCCCAACATATGCGGAATCTTGGATAAAGTTAATCAATGACCCCCCCCTAAAACTGTTTTTATGACCCCTCTGGTTATTGTGTTCTCTCTCAACCATTCCATACTGGCGATGACGAGGCGGTCCCGGCACTTTAAGGCCAGCGGCCGCCTGATGACGTAAGAGCGGTATTTGCCCTACTACAGCCCCGATTCCATATTCAGTTCTCTGGACTGTCCAGGTAAATCTGAGATTATTGGCAGCTATCCCAGAAGAGCAAATCATAGTCAGAGGGATCTCTTCTGCTAATTTTAAATGTTCTGCTGATTTGTAAGTTTTTTCCCCCTTTATTAGCCAATAATTCATTGGGGGGGGTGCTCCCCGGCTCTGAGAAAAACTACAGTAGCTGCCCTTCAAACGTTCCTGTATGCTAATGACTTCCACCCCGAAAAAAGAGAGCAGTCGGGTTATGTCAAAGAAACAAAGAAAATATTGTTGTCGTGCGCAACGCCGATAGAAAAACTCGCTATAATCCGGGTAAATCTACTATCCCCGGTGAGCTAAGAGTTACGGATCAAAGGGCCGTATCAAAGATTTTCCGTCGGGCTTATCAAGAAAATTTAGTTCCTCGTTTAGAATGAACAGAATGAGTGATCCGCGTTACCATGGTGACGGAGAGTAAAGGACACGGTAGCCCGGTAACAGGATAGCTCGTTCCCAGCGATGCTGAATCTCCGTATTGGTTTATTGAAGGCAGATCAAAGCTCCCTCGCTTCGCTTACAGCGTCTGATCCGGACGGACGAAAGCCACCGGTCCTCCACTTACAAGATCAAAGATAACGGGACTGGCCCGGCCCATAAATCCATTGGAAGAACTAATTAGAGATTATCTTAAGTGTTTTCTTAAAGGGTTGAGCGTAAGGTGGGCCCCCCCCGAGGACTCAAAAGTTTAACCATAAGTGGTCAACCCTTTGGTCCTCGACAACAGGTTGGATGAGAATGTCTGCTGGGAGCTCAACATGGAAGAAGGGATAAAGTCCCATTCTGAAGAGAATGTTGGCCCATTAATTATGTCATTTTTTATTTTGATGGTATATTTACTCGGCCCATCTCAGCTGAGGGACGCATGAGGGTCTCTAGAAGTCTCGGGTTATGAAGAGCCTCATCAGAGGTCACCAAGAACTTTCACACCTTCCCCAACTCAATGGTCATCGGTCAATGACCTTCAACGCGCTAAAGCTCAGAATGATACATTGTTTCACCTTGAGATTTGGTCATTTGGCAGCTTCACGTTGTCATCAATATGAAACGTCTTTCCTTTCCATATCGACCTAATTCCTAACAAGTCTCCCCGTTACCCTAATAAGTCTCCCCCATAAGTCAGTGGCTGGTGGGGCACGTGGCTCACGGTTGGATCCATTGGCATTGGAAGTGAAGAACTCTGCTGAGACCTTTGAGGAGGGCGACTAAAACGATGAATAGTTTCCAAGATTAAAGACTGAAGGATCCCAATATGTCCGGCATGAAGGAGAGAAGAGAAAGAGGGGATGGGAGAGAGATAGAGAGAAAGAAAGGGGGACGAGAAGAGAGAGAGAGGGGGAGAGAGACATTTAAATACAGAGAGGGATTTAACAAAGCACAGGAGAAATGTTAGAAGAGGAGACCAGAATCTAACACTAGAGAGTCAGAGGCTGAGATGGAATGGAAGGAAGTTTTACTTTACTGAGAGGGTGGTAGATAAGTGGAACAGCCTCCCAGCAGAGGTGGTAGAGGGTAATACAGTGAGGGGATTAAACACGCATGGGATAGACACACGGCTCCTGAATCTAAGACGAGACCGACGACTGATTAAGGTTTGAGTCTTTACAGCAGGAGAAACGGGCGACTAGACGGGGGTCGGATGGGGCCGATCTTATATATTCTTTCCATTCTTTCTTAAAATAACATGCAAAAAGCTTTAAAAAAACCAAATCTGCTGTCATCGCCGATTATCCGCCGTACATTTCCCACTTCACTGGAACGCTGTTATTTTCCTTTGAGAAACAAATCGTGTCCCTGGAAAAAAGTCACAAATGGCATTTAAAGCGAGGATCTCAGCAGGGAGGCCGAAGAAAACTTATTTCTGTCGCACACCCATTACTGAATCTTCAGAGGAAATTATACCGTGTATCGCGGAGGAGCGATGAGCCGGCACGTCCTGCACAACCAGAACCCAACATTTCTGTAATTTATCTATTTTTTTTAAATATGGCCCAATTTGGGTGTGAGAATTTTTGTTTCATTTCAAAGGTCAGAAAGTTTTGTCTAAAAACACAGATAATCTCCACATAAAAACCACCTCTCTCTCCCATCCCCGCTCTCTTCTCTCCTTGTTTCTCTTTCTCATCTCCTTTCTCTCTCTCTCTTCTCTTCTCGCCTTTCTCTCCCATCCTCTCTCTCTCTCTTCTCACCCCTGTATCTCTCTCTCCCATCACCTGTCTCTTCCCCTTGCTCTCTATCTCTCTCCCACCCCCTCTCTCTTCTCTCCCCGTTTCTCTTTCTTTCACTCTCTCCTATTCCCTCTCTCTTCTCTCCCCATCTTTCTCTCTATCTCCAGTCCCCTCACTCTCTTCTCTCCCTCGTATCTCTCTCTCCCATACCCTCTCTTTCTCTTCTCCCACCCTGTCTATCTTCTCTCCCCCTCTTTCTTTCTCTCTCATCCCTCTCTCTTTTCTCTCCTCCAAGCCGGACATATTGAGATCCCTAAATATTTCCTGATCATTTAAATCCAGCAAACCATTTCTCATTTTAGTCCCTAGAGATGGGGGTCTCCAGAACTGGCCGCAGCACTCTCGGTGGGGTCTATAAAGTGGCAGAACCGTCTCTCTATTCCTGCCACTAATGCCCCTCGCCAAACACCCAGCACCCTGTCGCTGTTTCCAACGTTTTCAGGGATTACCTTTATACGTGATGGTATATGCAGGTGCTATTCTATGAATATCTTATATATATATTACTTTTTCAGATTGCAGCTCCCATTACCCTCAGCCAGACACAGCCTGGGAGTTGCATGTAACAGCAGTTTTTTGCTCCTGTGTATTTCTGTACCAGCCGTACGAAACTCTGCCCGCGGATATCGTAAGATGCCATCGGATTTCTATAAAAGCCGCTTAAAAGACAATCAGAAGCCGTTACTAGGAAACGGGGACGATCATCATAGCAATGTCTAAAGATCGGCCCTTCTGGAGCCCCCTGGGGGGGTCGCACTCCCGTCAGAGAATGGAGGCGATCAATGGAGCTCATCAAACGCCCCGAATGGCGGGCAGCGGCCGTAATGATGGCTCAAAGTTACATCGTATCGAGGTTCGGAATCTCGTATCCGCGGCATTCAGCCTGCGCCGCCACAAAAGAGCCGGGACAAAGCCAGATGAATAGGTTTCCCCGGGTGGCGGATGATGTCACCTAACCGCTTTCTGGGATTTTTGTGCATTTTTTTTATTATTATCCTCCCTACTAGGGATTGGCCACTAATCTTATATTTGTGCCCAAAATACTTTATTAAAATTAGATTAAAAAAAAGCTAAAATGGGCAGGAAGTAGCGACTTCCGTTGCAGGTAAAATCCAATGGGAATAGGGTTGGGTGCGTCATGTGACAGGAAACGCCGTGGGGCGTTAATGTGCGGAATTTGGTGCCGACCCCAATGCCTTCAATCCGTCGGTGGGCGGTCTCAATGACGTCGATGGGAGTTCCTGTTGACGGCGGGGGGTGTTCCCGCTGACGTCGGCGGGAAACAACCCCCAATTAAAGGGGAAATAAGCGGGGAGCGGGACTTGTCAAGACCCCGCTCCCGAGACCCAGAAGATTCGGGTCTTGACCCAGAGAACCGGTGAAGCGGTGCTTCACCCGGAGATCTCCGGCTCAGACCGGGAGAGTTCCCAGGTATGTAGATAAGTGGAACAGCCTCCCAGCAGAAGTGGTAGAGGGTAATACAGTGAGGGTATTAAACATGCATGGGACAGACATACAGCTCCTGAATCTAAGACGAGACCAACGGGTGATTAAGGTTTGAGTCGTTACAGCAGGAGAAACGGGCGACTAGATGGGGGCCGGATGGGGCCGATCTGCCGGCGGGTTCTTGGTTTCTATGTTGATGGAATTTTTGAAACTATAATATTTCTTTTTCAGTATTCGGGGCAAATCATGTAGAATCGGTGGGGTAAATGTTACTATTTCTTGAGTGGGGTTTTATCTCGGTTTATGACATCATGCTGGGGGTAAGAGTAGAATTTGAAGGCTCAGGGGGAAATGTCTCTGGAGGACGATGGATCCGGAAAATAACTTAAAATCTAAGAAGTATATAAAAAATAATAATAACCCAAGTGGTCGATGGTTTGCACTACAAAGTGTAGCGGAATTCCGGCGGGCTGCTCTGTTGTCGGGGCGTTCATCGTCGCCGCTCCAAGCAGGTGGTGATAAAGATACTCGAGAGCGTCATTAGCGGCGTAATTTGAAACATTTCATTTTAAAACGCTGTGAAATCTAAGTGTCCGCAATTACAGCTAAACTTGGAGTTCGGCGCGCAATCAAGACGGTTCCCCTGCCGCCGACGTATCGTCAGACATATCATTACGGGTAATTCTACCGCATGTCTGAGTACCCGGCTAAGTCAAACTAAACTAAAAAAAACATATTTTATTTAATACAGCATAGCTTTGCAGAAGTTTTTTTTTTTTTAAATATATATATTTAATTGCCAAATTAGCCCATGCCACTTCTGCTGGGAGGCTGTTCCATTTATTTACCACCCTCTAAAACTTCCTTCCGTTCCATCTCAGCCTCTGACCGTCTAGTGTTATATTCCGGTCTCTTGTTATAACATTTCTCCTCCGTGGATATCATTTTTTAAATTAATTAATACGGAATAAACTGCGGACATATGATTTGCATAATTAATCCCTCCTGTTACTCCTCCCCCTTTTTGGAAGTTGATTGCTTCTGGCTTTCTTAATAAGGAGGCGTTTCATCTTAAAATAATCAACAACAAAAAGGAACTGGAAGGAAGACCGCGAGGATTTATAATTATTAGAAAAACATTAAATAATACATTTAACATCTTTATTAAAAACACACAAAAAATATTTATCAGAAAAAAACCATTAAATAATACATTTAACATCTTTATTATAAAAAAAAGCACACAAATATTTTTATCATAAAAACATTAAATGACACATTTAACATCTTTATGGGGGAAAAATGCACAAAAATACTCTGTTTCGGAAATTCTATCTCATAAATATGTAAATTGTGATCAGCCCACTTTAGGGGTTATATGTCGGTTTTTATCACTGACTGCGCTGGAGCTGTAAATGATGATTAAAATTTTTTTTTTTACAGATTACCTTTTAATCCCGGATCACGCGGACCAATCGGAATCCATCTCCGAATTGCGTTTGTAAATGTGAATATTAAATCTGCCGCCTGATCCATAACCAGGATTTGCTTCTATCACAGCTTCTCCCTCCCAGTGCCCAGGGCCAGTCAACGATCCAGGTTTTTTCTGGGTTTTCTGGGTACCCCTTCCGGACCCAAGTTTGGTAATCCCCAAATCCTGGACTGTGTGTTTTTGGCAGGGAAGGAATGGGAAGAGGGGGCCGTGAACTGTCAAGATTTTAAGATTTTTAAAGTGACCTTTAAATGAACCCCTCGGCGGAGCTGGGTAGCCCCACCCCCTTCTCATACCCAACCTCTTAATATTTCAGGTGTCCAAATCGGGACACCTGTATTGGGCGGGGTGGCAGGAGGCGGAATGTGGGCGTCAGAAGTGGGTGGGGACAGGTGTGTGGACCTTACCAGCATCAAAGTGTCTCGCTGTTTATACGACACGTTATAATTTCTTCTCACTTCAGATAATGGACCTTACATCCGGTGAACAAAAACCGCGGCTTATTATTATTATTATTTTTTTAAAAATGTTCAGGACCACTAAGAAAATTATTTTTATTATTTGATTATATTTAAAAAAACATTTCTCCCGGGAAAAGTCTTCTTTTTAAATATTAAATTTAATGTATACGTGTTGCTGAATATGCTATAGATGTGACCGCACTTCACTCGCATGTATCTGGTTTCTTCCATTTGTGATTCCAGCCCCCCCCCCCCCCCCCCGGGTCCCGGTCTTGGATGACTTCACGGTAATAGGAGAAACGGCAGGGAATTTCTGACAAGGCTGAATCAAGAAAATTAGACGTGGCAGATGGTCGGACCGGTGGGGTGGGGGGGTTAGGGGGTGCTGCTCACCCCTAGTAATAAATCTCAAATAATCCCTGAAGCGTATCTGAGTGTAACTAATTCATCAGGCTAATTCCAGTGCATGTCAACATCTGCAGACATACTCAACATACACATACATATAGCATAATATAAATAAATAAAATATATATCATAATATAAATACATCTAATACATATGTAAACAGTATAATATAAATAAATATAAAATATCGTATAATATAAATAAATATAATATATAGTATGATATAAATAAATATAATAAATATACATATAGCATAATATAAATATAATATAAAGTATAATATAATTACATCTAATAAATATATATATAGTGTAATATAAATAAATAGAATATATAAATACATCTAAGAAGTATATATAGTATAATATAAATACATCTAATAAATATATATATAGTGTAATATAAATAAATAGAATATATAAATACATCTAAGAAGTATATATAGTATAATATAAATACATCTAATAAATATATATATAGTATAATATTAATAAATATAATATAAAGTATAATATAAATAAATATAATATATAGTATAATATAAATATAATATATGCTATAATTTAAATGCATCTTATAAATATATATAATATAATAAATATAATATATTATGATATCAAAATATATAATCAAATATATATGTATTATAACATAAAAAAATATAATAAATATGTAGTATAATATAAATAAAAATACATATTTATGGATTTGGACGTCCTCATGTGTGGAAAGAGCTGTCATTAATTTCAATAGAAGAGCTTTCATGACCCTGGTTGGCTACTTGAAGCAGCCAATCAGTGACAAGAATAGTCATACCAGGTAGGCAGCTGCTGCGGCAGGGCTAAAGCTTCTACCTCAGGTAGGTGTTTGTTTTTTATTTTGAAGAATGCATATTAAGGCTCTTAAGGTTACTGAGTAATATGCATTCTTCCTAAGAGGGGGTGTCAGGGGCATTAAAATGTCCTTTAACTGTTTGTCAACCAGTAATTGTTTCAGAGACACTTTGGAACATATGGAACAGTCTGTTCCTTTACCTGCATTCTGTGTGCTCTATTAGCACTGTTATCAGGACTGTCTGCATAAAATCAGGACCCTTGTCGACTATGCAATGTAATAAATTCGGAATTATCGCAGGGAATGTTATTTTTTGCTGGAAACCATTTCATTCTGCTTAATAACCTCAACATCTGCCTGGATTCATTAAACAATAAATGTATATAATCAGCTTTATTTAAGATTTGAATAAATTAACTTATTAGCATTAATTACAGGTAAGAACGTTACATTCTCACGCAACGCGCGTTTCGGGTTATTCTTCAGAATAAGCAATTAAGAGGGAGCCAATTAATTCCAGGTAATGAGTTTACGGTGAACTAATTGGTTTTTTTAATCTATTTTACACTTAACCCTTGATAGGCCGGAGGGTGTAATGCTACGTCTTAAAATGTGTATCCGACGCGTTTAACATCATGTCTGGCGTTTTAAACAGTACTTTTTATCCTATTTCCTTTTTTATATAAATAATTAAACATTTTGTTGCAAACCCCCCCTCCTTCTCTGTTTTGTGAGAATACGAAAACTCGAATATTGATTTTTCTAAGATGAGGTTTAAATGCATAGTTATTAAAACTGATTATACCCAACAGAAATCAATGTAAAAATAATGGGATCTCACTGTGCGGAAAGTAGATTAGACAAGTAGATCGGCCCCATCCGGCCACCGTCTAGTCACCGTTTCTCCTGCTGTAAAGACTCAAACCTTAATCAGTCGTTGGTCTCGTCTTAGATTCAGGAGCCGTATGTCTATCCCCTGCATGTTTAATCCCCTCACTGTATTACCCTCTACCACTTCTGCTGGGAAGCCGTACCGTTTATCTACCATCCTCTCAGTATCCAGAACAGCTTTATGCTTATCCCATTGGCTCTCTCAGTTTAAGAGGGTTAATGTCAGTTTCTAAGAGTTAATGTCACCAGTAAAATGAGTTAATGAGATCTCTGCACATCAGCCTGGCTACATCTGATGGGAAATGATCAACTCTAAGGAGTCTGGAAACAAAAGGGTTAATCTTTCTGCTGTTTTTGTCATTCTTTTTGCATGTTGCTGCGTGTTACATGCGTGTTAAAGGTATAGTTGGTGACAGTGCGGAGGTACGAGGCTGCTGTGTGCGAGTCGGTTTTTATTCCCATCCTAGGGCTCCTCTCAGTGGCAATAAAGTAAAATGAAAGAAAAGTGAGAATTAAAAATGTTCTGTATTTTACATTTTTAAACCTGGTTTAATCTCATTTTGTTCCAATAAACTCCCTTTATCTGCAGACCTGGAGCCGCCATCCCTGTCAGTCATGTGATATTTTGTGTGACTTTATGGCAATGCTAATGAAGTCCGTCCCTCCATAGACTTTCATTAGTCAGAGAGTCCAACTGTGTGATTCAGACTGAGCCATTCTATTGTTCCCCACAGGCAGTATGATAAGGAGTCAGGGTGTTTAGTAGATTGGGGATCAGATAATAATAATAATAATAATAACAATAATAATAATAATAATAATAATAATAATAAGCGAATGGCCATTTCTGTTGTTATGCTGCCACCTAGTGGAATTTTGTAAATTCAGTTCTCAGAAGTTGCAGGAATGTTTTTTCCCAGAGGCAACATTTTTTTTGCAGGTTTTAACGAGATATTCAATTACCCAAGTGGAATTTGATATTCTTAAGAATCTAACACTAGAGGATCAGAGACTGAGATGAATAGAAGGACGTTTTACTTTACTAAGAGATAAGTGGAACAGTCTCCCAGCAGAGGTGGTCAAGGCTTACACAGAGAGGCATTTTAAACATCTACTGTCAATATGTAGTATCAATTTCCTCCATGGGTTAATTAGCTCACCTTTAAAAAAATGGTAAGAGTTCAGTTTTGGCAGAATAGCGCCTGCTTTTGGTGCCACTAGGGGGCGCTGGAGTTTATGTTATAAATACAGCCAAAGGCAGCAATACATTCTACCTGTTCTACCATGTTTATTTCACACAATTCTAAAAACTTTACAGGGCCCTGGTATGTGTATGGTTAATATTTTTGTATCATGCTTTGCTCACTTGTATATACAAGTTTCTCTAAATTCCATTTTATTTTTTTGCTTTTACTAAGAAGGTGATACTTAAGTGGAACAGCCTCCCAGCAGAAGTGGTAGAGGGTAATACAGTGAGGGTATTAAATACGTATGGGATAGACATACGGCTCCTGAATCCAAAACGAGATTAAGGTTTGAGTCGTTACAGCAGGAGAAACGGGCGACTAGATGGGGGCCGAATGGGGGCCAATCTGCTGGCAGGCTCCATGTTTCTATTTGACCAATAGTTACATGCGTTGGGACATCAGTAGGAATTTTTTTTACTTGGATGCCAAGAGTCAGATGGCCGAGTAATTTATTATTTAAAATATCAGACCTGGTTTGGACGAAGCGAATATTTTAGAAAACACAATGTTCTAGAAATAAAAATGAAATCCCTTCTTTTGAAAAAGTTCCTACTTCTCTAGAAAGCTTCATTTTCCTGCCGTTTCGCGTCTTTTCCACCGGTGTCTGGACGTTGGGTATGAGAGACAATTTCCAAGAATTCTCCAATTTCCAAGAATTCTCCAATTTCCAAGAATTCTCCAATTTCCAAGAATTCTCCAATTTCCAGTACGAATGAGCATTTTTTTCTGAATCTTCCCCATTTAATGTGTATGTTTTTTTAATCAGATTATTCTGGATGCAGGTGGGGGTATAATGCAGTTTTTTTACCCCTAGGAATTTACCTTGAAAGATCGTCGTATTCTAGAATCCAGTCTCAGCGGGTTCCATGTGCGTTCCGTGTACGAAGCCGTATCGGGGGGAAAGGTGCTGATTGATCATCTTACCCGTCGTTGCCATGGAAACCAATTGATTATTCCATCTTTGTATCAGTTCAGGGTTCTTAATTACCCGCCTGTCCGCGGGCGCTCTGCTCACCGGTTCCAGTATACCGGATGACGATGGCCGCTTTGGATTCGGTTAGAAAGTTAATGGCGAGGTATTGATTTTGCAGCGAGCGGCTGAGTCGTTCCATTTAATTATCGGAACTCCCGGCTGCTTCAATATCCGCGATCACTTTAAGTGCCGCCCTTAACTATATTATTGTTTCAGAGTCATGACCTCCCCTTCTCCATCTCACTAATACATTAACCTGAATGAGTGTACGAAGCAAAGGCTTAACCCTTTCATAACATCTTTTTATTTGACTTTACTAAGAGCGTGGTAGATCAGTGGAGCAGCCTCCCAGCAGAAGTGGACCAAGGCATTGGAGGGTACTAATAGCGGTCTTGTAAGTCCAAATTTCTGTTAGCGACACAGGCAGCTTCCTCTATTTTATGCCCCCCTCCCCAAAATGTACCCCAGGTAAGAATTCCCAATTACTATTTCCCTATTCTTATAAATATCGTATAATAATGGGGGGCAAAACCAACACCAAATGCAGACGAGGTGACTTTAGAACACGAAACGACCGACCATAAAGCAGCCAAAACTCTGAACTTTAACAAGAATAAAATAATAAAAGCAGCTTTTTATTTTAATTTATTTTATTTTTATTGTAGTTTTTTTTTTCTGGATTGACCTAAAAAAGTATTATTTCAAGGTGTGTGAAGCGGATCTGCATGTGTTCCAGGGAGATAACACATCTGCCAGATGCTGAGCCGTCAGCCAATGAGAGAACAGCGCTGCTTGGCAGCTGTTACAATGTTTCAGTAGAACGCAGCATTGTTCCGAGATTCCACCCGAGTGAAACAATGTATCTATTGTTCCGACGTTCTGAGCCCGGAACCCAATGATCCGGTTACTGTTGGGTCTTTGTTACGAAAAACGGATCTGAATCCTAATAATTTCCGTGTGATGAGCTTAAAACAAGCGGTAAATAGGTATCAGAGCCCCCCGCTCTATGTGGATCCCATGGGGGCAGCCGATTAGATGATGCTGACTCTGCCACAGGCTGCCACCGGTCTCAAGTTCCATGAGGTTTAACTTTTTCCGACAAAAAAACCCACAAAACAAACAAAAAAAAGCTGGCTATGGGTAATTAATTAGAAACATAGAACCTGCTGGCAGATCGGCCCCATCCGGCCCCCGTCTAGTCGCCCGTTTCTCCTGCTGTAAAGACTCAAACCTTAATCAGTCGTTGGTCTCGTCTTAGATTCAGGAGCCGGATGTCTATCCCATGCATGTTTAATACCCTCACTGTATTACCCTCTACCACCTCTGCTGGGAGGCTGTTCCACTTACCTACCACCCTCTCAGTAACGTAAAACTTCCTTACATTCCATCTTTGCTCGTTAACGTTACTTAAAACATATTGAGGGTTATTTCCAAGGAGCGATTTTCATGCAAACTTTAAAAAGTGGTCTGGTTACTATAGCAACCAATGGCATGGTGCAGCAGGAACAAATATTGGTTGCTGTGAACACCTTGAAGTCACCCCCCCCCCGCTCTAATGTGTTATCTCTCATAGATCGTAAAAGAGCTCTAAATATCTTCTAATGGATTTATTAAAAGCGCATTAATTATCACATAGAAGCCCTGACTCCGTGGCCGGCGCCGCGCTTCGTCCAATCAGATTATTTGTTTGACCCTCGAATAGTAAAATAATTTTTTTTTTTAATTAATATATAAAGAGCCATCATTGTGCAAAGTGAATACAATAGTGCAGTCGCTATAGCAACCCATTAGATCGCTCCCAACAACCGCTCCTCGCACATTCCCTGTATCCCGGCATATAAGGAAAACCAGACTCGGAGCTTTAACTCTTTCAGCCCCTGGCACTTTTATTTCTCCCTGCCGGATTGTGTGCATTAACTCCTCTAAATTAGAACGTTTCCCAGCAAAGTGCCAAAAACTTCAGAAAAACAATCACAAAACTACATCTGTTCATCTATTTATTTTTTTTATTATTATTTTGAACCAAAACTCCCCAGTTACCTCCAAAAAATACATTTACACTTTGAAAACTGGGACTGTGGTGAAGCTATGCAGGACAGCAGGACTGTGCCTGGAAAGCTGGGACTGTTGGGAGTATACCAACCTGCTTGCATACCCCTGATCAAGTACCCCATTTAAAACGATGGAAGAGAGATAACTTTTTAGGAGGTTCGCGGATCTGCGTGGATATGATGGTAGTAGCGGGCCATTTACATACCGCCCAAGTATCCTTGTTTAGTTTGTCCAGTCCCTTCTTGGGCCAAAATCCCAGTGCCCCTCATTCCTCTCCTGTTACCCCCTCCCCTGATAGGGCACAAAGCCGCCCCCCCAGCACCCACATTGGGTCTCCTTTTGTGCATCACGAGGGGCAGCCGTGTTCTTCTGCTTCGGATGCGTTCACAAAAACAACAAACAGATAAGAATCTTCTCCTAAAGGTGACTTCATGCGCCCCCTCCGTACTCTGCTTCTAAACTTCTAAGACTCAGCAGAATATCTCCTGACGGTGTACACAGACTGCGCTGGGGCTCATACGGGTGATTGGAAACACAGGACCCGCCGGCACATCGGCCCCATCCGGCCCCCGTCTAGTCGCCGTTTCTCCTGCTGTAAAGACTCAAACCTTAATCAGTCGTTGGTCTCGTCTTAGATTCAGGAGCCGTATGTCTATCCCATGCATGTTTAATCCCCTCACTGTATTACCCTCTACCACCTCTGCTGGGAGGCTGTTCCACATATCTACCACCCTCATTAGGGGATTCATACCACCACTTTCTAACCCCAGTGCTATGTCCACAATTAGCACTTCACTCGCACCCCATGCATGAAAGCTCAGAGTCAGTATTTTGTATTCAAAATATTTAAAACCAATGAGTTAGGGAGTAAAGTCAGCTCTGGTCCTCTATGACATGCGCTCCGTCTCCCACTCCTATACTTCTGCAGTGTGCGGCCATCTTTATCCAGCTGGTGGCCCATGAGGCCTACATGGGAGGTGCCATTGGGTACCAACTCACCAGACATTTGCCCCGTTTGCCCGAAAGCCTGATCTACAGTTCAAGTATTTTTCCCCAGCTACTTTTATCTCATTGGCTACTCATTTGGCATATTTTTAAATGACACGCCCGTGAGGAACCTCTAACCCAGTCTGTACTATATCACCAAAGAAAAAAAAATATATATAATTATATATGTTTCAAACATTCAGCCCTCCTGCTCTGTTCATTAAAAGTAGTTACCGGTAATCAATAATTAATTAACAATATTTTGGGTTTGTTTCCTTAGTAATAGGTCAACATTAATAATAAAATCTATTTTTAGAATATTATTTTTCATTTTAAACCGAACCAAACTAAGAAAATTGGAATTTAGAAAATGACGTCATTTGGAAGGAAAATGTACCTGATGGTTTGGTAACTATCCCGGGGCGAGATCTCTGCCTTTCTATTGGTCGATAGGAGGAGATGTTCCTTCTGTATTTGCAGAATGATGGCTCTAATTATGATTTATATTTCGGCTTCGCTTCCTCCACAAAAAAATTATTGGGTTTAATGGGAAGGAGGCGGCGTTAATTTAAGGCAGGAAAACCAGCGTAACGTTTTAATATAAACCATAAAACACATAAAACAAACTTAAAATGCTGATTACGTAGAATACTCTTTTTAAACAAAACGCATAAACGTTAAGTTTTGGGAAATCTCTCCAGTCCCTAAATACTATTTCCTCCCACTGATATCCCTCCCTCCCTCTGTTGCCCCTCTCTCCCCCCCCTGATGCCTTTCTCTTCCCTCCCCTGTTACCCCTCTTTTCTAGGAGGTCAGAATGTTTGCTGGGTATGAGGGGATCGCAGGGTTCTACGGCCCTAAAAGCCCCGATAATGTGTATAGAAACAGCAGGAAACGGCTTTATAAATTAAACGGGGTAAATAAACCCCATTATTCTTCTGGTCTGGATAAAGCCCCGCCCAAGACATGCCTCTAACCACTTCCCCTTAAGCAAAAGTGGCCCTTTATAACAAATTGAAGTGTTGGGAGGGATGGGTCTATCCGTTCCCATTGGCTGCATGTTGGCCCCCAGTCAATAAGTCATCACTATACCTTGGAACATCCAGACTCCGCCCACACAGAGCCCTCCCACTTCGGGATGCGGGTGGGTGGGTCTACTGACATCAGTGGGCAGGGACATTCACCTTACATGTGGGGCTAGCCCTATATGCACAAATATAAGTGGAAGGAAGTGGGCAAGGAGTGGGCGGATGTGGGCGGGGAGTGGGCGTGTCTCAATGCTGCTCCTGCGACCGGGAGATTCTCCGCAGTAATCCGGAGACCCAGAGAATCGGCTCTTCATCCGGAGCCTCCGCGGTACTGCGATCACTGACCTCCCCAAACGGCCCACTTACCCCCCCGGAGGGCTCTTCACTTCTGTCCCTTAAAATAGATTTTTTTACTATGGGCGTCAATCAGCGAGAAGTTGTTTTATAGAATTTTATATAAAGATCCGGAATAAAATCAAATAAAACGCCTTCTACAAACCCTGTAAAACATTGACAGTTTAATCAACAGCTCGCGGTCCGACCGGGGCCGGCCTCTATAACGTGTGATTCACTCCCCTGTAGGACAACAGTCATGGTTTTCCTGTATCTAGTAACAACAAGAGGCCAGAATCTAACGCTAGAGGGTCAGAGACTGAGGTGGAACGGAAGGAAGTTTTACTTTACAGAGAGGGTGGTTGATAAGCAGAACAGCCTCCCAGCAGAAGTGGTAGAGGGTAATACAGTGAGGGTATTAAACATGCATGGGATAGGCATACGGCTCCTGAATCTAAGACGAGACCAACGACTGATTAAGGTTTGAGTCGTTACAGCAGGAGAAACGGGCGACCAGACGGGGGCCGGATGGGGCCGATCTGCCATCATATGTTGATTACATTAATATTAATATTATTTGGCTATTAGAATGTCGAGCGCATTACTGTTGTGTTATTGTGTGATGTTCAGGCTTGGCTTTCAGGAAGAGGCTGGCACAGACTTCAACCCTACATGGAGGGACTGGCATTACTAAACAGGGACAGCTGGGAGGTATTTTGCCAGAAGACACTTCAAGGTTTTTCCTTGTTTATTTTGCGTTATTTTCTCACAAGGTTTCAAGGACACAACAAATATTTCAAGCATTCTAACCAACCGTCCCATTATCTCACAAACTCCTGAAATAACAGCTTCTCCTCCCGAGTTACCTTTTAACAACTTCTGTAAGAAAACAGAACGTTCTCTCTACTCAACAACTAACGACACCAACCCCCGACTGTGAATATCTTACAACCAGGGAGGCTAAAGGCGAATCCCACCAAACGAAATATTTTCCTCCTTCTGCATCTACAGTAATAACCCCAGCACTGTATACAGTAATAACCCCAGCGCTGTATACAGTAATATAACCCCAGCGCTGTATACAGTAATATAACCCCCAGCGCTGTATACAGTAATATAACCCCTAGAGCTGTATACAGTAATATAACCCCCCAGTGCTGTATACAATAATATAACCCCCAGCGCTGTATACAGTAATATAACCCCCAGCGCTGTATACAGTAATATAACCCCTAGAGCTGTATACAGTAATATAACCCCCCAGTGCTGTATACAATAATATAACCCCCAGCGCTGTATACAGTAATATAACCCCCAGCGCTGTATACAGTAATATAACCCCCAGCGCTGTATACAGTAATATAACCCCAGCGCTTTATACAGTAATATAACCCCCAGCACTGTATACAGTAATATAATCCCCCAGCGCTGTATACAGTAATATAACCCCCCAGCGCTGTATACAGTAATAACCCCGTCATGTCATGTGATATTTTGGATGACTTTCCCGGCTCAAACACCACACTGAGCTGATGCTTTATGGTAATGCTAATGAAGTCCGTTCCTCCATAGACTTGCATTAGTCAAGAGAGTCCCTCTGGGTTATTAAGACCGAGCCATTCTTTTGTTCCCCACAGGCAGTATGGTAAGGAGTCTAGGGGGGGTTATTTAGTAGAAATGGCTGATATGCAGCTGCCTGACAACATTATATTATGGGGCAAAAACTAGAACTGGGGCAAGGAAACTTATTCTTAATCTGATACGAGGAATAAAATAAAAATGGAGGAAACACGAGAACGCTCATCATACGGAGCGCGTGGAGACAGAAGTCCAAATAAACCCAGAGCCATCTGGATATTTTTGTCTGTTATTTTTTCCCTTTTTTCTATAAGTTTCATGGTTTTTCGGGATCTCCGCCTTTCTAGACGGAGCGGCGATTAGAAGTCCGAGGAAGTCATCGAAATGATTCGCTTGCCAACAACTGCGGCATTTTCTGCGACAAGAAATATCTTTGTTGGACTGAAGCTGCATCTTCCGCTCCAAGGCGCTTCCGTTCTTGGAAAGAGATGACGGTGAGCGCTCTCTGCGCATCACCCAAAGAGACTCCCTGTCTGTTATCGGTGACCGTCCTGCGCGCCCTCGTCTTCATTCAGTCTATTCAGCCATATGCTAATCTCCCGACTAATAATTAAAGATCATCGTATACACAGGTCACACTCGGCCAATCAGAAAGGGACGCTCCAGGCGCTCTAATGCATAGAAAAGCTGAGAGGTCCCTTTAAATTGCCATGGCGTTCCTTTTGCCCTCTATATGAATTTGCCCCTCTCCCTCCCAGCTGTTGTTGCCACGTCCGGATGACCTCATCTCGCGGGGTGCGATAAACTTCCCGCCAGTCAGCTCCAGCACCGGTCCGTGAGCGTCCCGGGGAAGTCTAATTAGACCCCCCTGGAAATGTGCAGAAAGTGCTCCCGCTGGTTACAGTGATATCCAAACACGAAGGGGGCGTTCGGCTGCAGCTCTGGAGCTGCAGCTTCTCTCTGCATTAGGTTTTTTCTTTTTTTTTTTTTTGTGCTAGCGTGATCAGGAGCTGTGTTTCTGGCCGCATCCGTGTCTCGTGGCCTAGATCGTGGTTTTGAAGCATCCGTGTATTAAAATCACTCAAACAAACGACTTTACTTGATTTTATTTGAGGACTAAGGACCCGAGGAGACGTAAATCAGCTTTTGTATACGGACCGGCGTATTATTCTGCAGGAACGCTTCTTCTTTGCACAATAAATTCATAGTTGCGAATGGCGTTATGTGCGGCCAGGTGGCAAAACATGGCAGCGAGACCAGCAGATCAGATAAATGGAACAGCCTCCCAGCAGAAGTGGTAGAGGGTAATACAGTGAGGGGATTAAACATGCGCGGGATAGACATACGGCTCCTGAATCTAAGACGAGACCAACGACTGATTAAGGTTTGAGTCGTTACAGCGGGAGAAAGGGGCAGACTAGACGGGGGCCGGATGGGGCCGATCTGCTGACAAATTCACAGATGGAACAATAGGTTCAATTATTACTCTTTTCCCAAATAAATTTATAAATATTTGCTAAACACACAAATATTAATTTAATTACAGCGCGTAATCTGCCAATTTAAATGTTTTTAACTCGTTCAGTTCCAGCGAGCGCCCACGTCATCTCACTTACTCTGGAGTTGTTTTGTTTTATTTAAAGAGATAAGTGCAGCCAGGCACTCACGGGGTTAACAGAAAAGAAATCCGTATTTGTCATGAAATATGCAATAATCCTGTCCAAATATTTGCAAACACGCAGATTTATGATACTTTGAAAAGTCCGTATCCACTTTCTGAATAGTTACATTGTTGTGAATTTTTAATCTGCCGGGAAAAAAAATCTGGAGCTGGAAATATTACAACTGGAATAAAAAAATGGGCAAAATAATTCGATTTTTTGTGAATATTTTTCACCCAGTTTCATTTGTACTGAAAAAAAAATATTCAGTCAACACAACTAACTTGTGGAAACTCTGTTAAAAAAAAAAAATGGGCAAAATAAATTGTGAGGGTTTTTTTTAAATATTTTTAATAATAATTTGAAGGCAATTTTTTTACCCTAATAAACATTAGGAAAAAATAGTATTTTTAATTATTTTCTGAAAAAATATCTTTTTCTTTTCCAACAAGCAGGATATTAGTATTACTCAAAAATACCGGTATACACTATAAAAAAAGATAAAAATAAAATAGATTACTTTATTCTGTGAGGGTTTTTTTTCCTTTTTCTTCCTTTTAGAACTGTTTAGTTAACGAAGTCTATGTATTAGATTTCTCCTCCCAATGAAAAAATTCCTAAAAAAAGAAATAAATAATTCCTTTCAGCTGCAGATCGGCCCCATCCCATGCATGTTTAATCCCCTCACTGTATTACCCTCTACCACTTCTGCTGGGAGGCTGTTCCACTTATCTACCGCCCTCTCAGTAAACTATAACTAACTTACATGACATCTAAACGTCCTTGCATCACAGACACCTTCTTTTTTTAGTTTACTATTCCAGATAATGTTAGTGCTGAGACAGATAAAAAAAAAAAAAAAACAGGCACAGAGAACCAAAAAAAAACGAAAAAAAAAAACACAAAAAATCCATAACTTCATTTATTTGATGCATTGGGTAAAAAAGTAGGGGAAAAGCTAGGATGCTTGAAAAAAAAAAGCTTATTATTTTTTAAGGTGACGTTGGAAGACTTGACCCCCCCACCCCCCCTGTAACTTTAAAACCTTTTTTTAAACAATTTGTGATGTTTTTTGTCTTCTCCTTTTTCCCACCGGTAACAGTTATTATTCTCTCAATGTCTTTGGATGTTGGAGCATCTGGAACGTTAATAAATACCACCAAATGTTCAGATTGAGCTTTCTATTCTTCTCTCAGCTGCCAAAATATATATTTTTTATTTTTTTTTGCCGTAACATTGAGATATCGGAAGGCCAGGGTAAGCAGCGAGACGGGAAGTCTGCTGGTTGGCGGATCAGCTGCCATTTGGCTGCCATATTGCGTTTGTCGCAGAAATCTGTGTATGAATTAAATATTTAATCTCCCGGTCCGAACGTTTGTACAGTAACATTTCGACTTCCTCCGTAGGAAAACATGTTACGTTTTTTATTTGGTTTGGCTGTTTTCTTTTCTGTAGAATTTCTGAATATTTATTGATGGTGAAAAAAATTGGCTTTTTTGGGGGGGGGTGACAAACTTTAAAAAAAAAAGAAGTGAGAAAAATATATGAACATTTTATGATATAGCAGCAAATCTCAAATTTTACAGCAGAATATCTTTGAAACGATATACTGTTACATGTTTTAATTGTTCCCAAAGAAATTACCCCTAACTTCTTCCGCTTCGGGGCAAAAAATTTGTCTAATTACCCCGAAACTTTACCACCGAGTCAGCAATGTCCCTGATGTGGGGCAAAGAGGCACATGTACCTACCAATGAATCACACTTTTCAACAGTTTGCTTTATGGCGATGCTAATGAAGTCCTTTCCTCCATAGACTTTCATTAGTCAAAGAGTCCGACTATGTGATTAAGACCGAGTCATTCTATTGTTCCCCACAGGCAGTATGATAAGGAGTCGGGGTGTTTAGTAGATCGGGGGTCAGATAACAGAGCGAGAATCCTACAAACGGCTGATATGCAGCTGCCTGAAAACTTTATATTATGGGTCAAAAACTACAACTGGGGTAAAAAAGAAAATGTATTTTTAATCAGATACTAGGAATGAAGCAATTGGCCGGAGATCTCCTTTGAATTCACTGCTGTTTGATTGGACTGCAGATTTAACTAAATTATATTTTGAAATTGTGATATTTCTGGCTGTCGGTTTGTCCGTCCGTCCGTCCGTCCGTCAGGCCGCAGGAAACGCATGCAGCCTGTAAATCATTGTAGGGGAAGCGAGTGATATTCCGGGGGGGGGGGGGGGGGGGGGGATCAGTTACAATGTATCTGCCATTTCTTTTGCGGATTGGAATAAATGAACAGACCTCAGAGATAAACATTTAACTATTCGAGGGTTTATTGATTGAGGCTTTTGTTGTCTGAAGTGTTCCCAGGATCCGCAGGGCATCGAGAATCGTGGCATCCTGGCAACGGCCGCCCAGTTAATTAAAAATGACCGTTTTCCACGTGGTGGATTAATCGTCTGCTTTTGGCGTGAAATTTCACATCGGGGGACATCTTCAATCATTTCCCCCGCTTCTAGTAAACAAACTGCCTGCATTAGGGCCGCAAACCAGGGTATGTGGCAACCCAATTTGCCGCGGGGCTGTCTTGCTGGAGGTCTTCCGACCCCCCCCTTGCCGGGCAACTGAGCTGAAATATTGATTGGTCCACACTGCCCACGAAAGCAGGATAGTGGGGCAACTACCCAGGAGAGAGGGGCAGTGCAGGAAATTCTGGACTATCCTGTGAAAACCAGGACTGTTGGGAGGTATGCCAAGAGTCAAGTTAATATCGGCTAACTGAGTAGATTTAGAGTGCAAGCTTTAGAGGCCTCTAAGGTCTCTTCGTCAGGAACACTATACAACGTAGGGGGAGTATAGTTTAAGCGTCCCTTTAAGTAGACAGGGGTCACACCCAATGTACCTTTTTATGTAAAAATAATTTTTTTTTATGAAACTGATGAATTTACTGGTGGAATGGCATGAAGGATCAGGTTTGTCACGCCGTCTGGATTCATGTAAACTTCTCTTTTTTTTTTACTGGTTTATACTGGGGGGGCGGCCAGTCGGACCGGAAGCCCCGTTCGGTGCAGAAACAGATGTTGCCGGAGACCTCTGACTTGCTGAAGCATTCGTTTTAAAGGATGATAAAATATTTATAAAGGCTCTGGATTAATTCAGTCCTGATTTATTTCTTACAGATACGTCACATACTCTGCGCAGCGACAGATGTTCAGAATAACTACTTCTTAAAATAAACCGATGACCGAAAAATGACCCAACGGAAAGGGTTAATCCGACTGGATTTTTGGGGAATTAAAAAAACGGATCATTGAGAATGTTCCTTACTTTGGGGAAAGTTTTAGGAATGAGTTGAGCCGGCAGGATGGACCCCCACCTCCTCCCCAAAAATCACACGCGCAGGGGGTAATGAGAAAAAGGGCCGCTACCACCAAGCTGCTCGGCCCCCGTCAGAAGATAAAGGAGACGAGCAAGTGAACTGATGTATTACATTACCTATTACACATAGCATGTGGTTAATAAAAATCTATACTTTGGGTTGAAGGGGGGGCACCTTAAATATGTTCTCTTAGACCCCATTAAAACTGGAATGGACACAATATTTACAACTCTATACTGAGTACTGGTAGATAAGTGGAGCAGCCTCCCAGCAGAAGTGGTAGAGGGTAATACAGTGAGGGTATTAAACATGCATGGGATAGACATACGGCTCCTGAATCTAAGACGGGACCGACGACTGATTACGGTTTGAGTCTTTACAGCAGGAGGAACGGGCGACTAGTCGGGGGCCGAATGGGGGCCGATCTGCCGGTAAATTCTCCAGTTAGAAGATATACACGTGGCTTGGGAAGCACATCGAGTTCCTGCAGACGCTAAGGAGATCTTAATCTAGTTCAGCTTTTGTTCCCATAGAATTTTGGACACAATATTTTGCCTGATTTATATATATTTGAAAGGAACTTTCCATCTGATCCTCCTTTATGGACACAAGAAACACCAGATCCAGGGCACTGGGGCATTCTGCATTTTATTTGTCCCCTAAAGGGTACTTAGACCCCAGCAAGCCCCCCCCATATTCCAGAGAGGGTACTTAATAGCACCGTGGACCTCTTCTACTAGATGATGCTTTAACATTCTCTGGCACACAGAGGGTTAATGAACTGTACACATCCATGTATCTTGCATATTATCTATAATGATTATTAAAGGGAAAGGCACTCAGGGAGGGGGCAGCAGGGGCTGTTTGCAGCTGGCAGTGCAGGTCACTCCAGTCTCCCTGTAAGCTCCTGTTTATTCAGTTAGTGAATGCATTCTGCCATGTTTATGATTAAACAGCAGTTTGGGGATAATTATTACCCTGTGTTCTGGGGATGATCAGATAATACCCCCTCCTCCGAGAGGCAGAGAGTGGTACTGTGCATGGCTGGGGGGGGGGGGGGAGGCTGTGTGAGAGACGAGGGAGGAGGGAGGCTGAGAGAGGGGAGTAGCCTTCAGGCTCCAGCAGTGGAGGATGGCAGCCTCACAGGATGGAGGCAGCTTCTCAGCACCAGGGCTGGGTTAATATGTCACTTGCCCGACCTCGGAGCTGCTAAACCAGATACCAGCTTCCACTGGATCCCTTGGCAGATCCCCCAGACAGATCCACCGGGATCCCCACACTGCAGACAGGTGAGCATTTCTCCATCACCTGCTTGGGGAGTGGGTAAGGGGGGGGGGGATCCCCTCTGGCAAACACAGTGTTAATGCATGGCTGCATTTAATAATATAGATCACCCAGACACTGCTGCAGCCTCCAGATCATCAATGATCACAGACAGGGATCCCTGGGCATGTGCTCCTCTGCAGCAGGCAAGGGGTTAACCCTCTGTGGGTCTCAGGATCCCCTTCCGGGGGTCTTCTCCCATTACATTCAGCATGTTCAGGGTTTGCCTGATTTGCAGGGTGGTACAAGGAGGTGGTGGGGGGGGGGATCAGACCAAGACACACATTAAGGAGATGCTTATGTCTGCATCCTGGCAGAGCCCCCTGGACCAGACACCCTCCCAAGGATTGGGGGGGGGGGTTGTGTCACACACATGGTTAATTGTTGCTAAAACGTGATATTGATAAGTTACCTTTTTTTGTAAACAGAGCCCCGCTTCTTATATCCCAAGGAAATGTTATTGTTACAAACTGGCAATTATGTAACAATTTATAAAAACAAAACAATCCCAACGTTCCAAACACTCTTTCCTGTCCAGAACCCAGGCACATGCCAAGCTTTTTGAGTGCCGGGGCATTGCACAGCCATCTGGTGCGTGATGGGTTAATGGTGTTTCTGGTTTGCTGGGGTACCTTTATGGCATGGTCTACCCCTGTTGTCAGGGCAGGGTAGAAGCTTTTAGATAGAGGAGGGGCAGGTGGGGGTAAGAATGGATCTTCATGACCTGGACATACAGGCCATTCTTACAGTTTGCCACTGATTGCACATACAGATCTGGAAGCATGGGGTGGGGTGGAGAGTGTAGCTGCTGCAGAACCTCTTGGACCCCAGAGATGCCAGTTTGGGGTATTTTATAGACCATTGTTACAAATTCAGTGGGGTTTTTTTTTTTGGGGGGGGGGGGTATTTTTGCTGTAGGAAAAGCCCTGCATCAGGATTGTTTGGGTTCTGTCACTGGGATTCTTGGTACTGAGTACAGCTTCATTATGGCTGTCATGATCTCCCTGAGGCAAGCCAGCATTCAGAGCTCAGATGGTCCCTGTAGATATTGATGGATGTACAGCAGCTGCTGTGGGGGTCTCCTCGGAAATTCTCAAGGGAAATATGCCATTTTTTTTTAAGGCAGATTAAATTAAAATGTCCAATGTAATATTTTTTCATTTATTTTAGAATAATTATCCTGAGTGGGATTTAAAAAAAAATATTTTTTTAGAAATGGATTTAGAAGTCGCTTAATTCTGCTTCAGTCTCTAGATAGCAGGTGGTCTCGACTATGCACAGGAAAGGGTTAAATGCCCTCTCTCTTATATTAATCCTTTTAGGCTGCTCAGATATCTAATTTGTACATCGCCCTCTTATGTCATTTTATATCTAAACCCACGTTTTACGGCTTCTTTTGGCCTACTCACCGGCCCCGTGAGCCTCATCTACTCAGCGACGGAGGTCCTGCAGAAAATATTGTAGAAATTTAAAAATATGAACACATTATGGGTCAGAAATTCACCTTTTGTTGATTTAAAATTAATGTGATATTAGTTTGAATATTCTTTACGTATATTAATATCTGTGACATCATTATTATTAACAAAGAATAAAATGTGTTCCAGCAGCAATCATTTTAATACCAGTTTTCCCTACGTCTGTCTTTGTTGAGCCAGACCACAATATCATATCTTATCCATTGGCAATGAACTGCATGCTGTACCCTGAGAACCCATAAATCAAATCCTAATAATACCCCCCCCCAGACACATTGTTCCCACGATTCTGTCTCTTGCAGGAACATGATGCTGATTGCACAAAATTTACTATCTACAAAAAAAAAATTCACAATTAGCAGCATTTTTCAAACAATGTCCTTGGGGTGTCCGCCAGACCAAGAAATCAGTTTTTCTTAAAGAGATACATGTGTAACGATCAAAATGTTACAGTTTCACTCAAAGAAAGTTCAGGGTTTACAGGCTTTAGATGGAATGTAAGGAAGTTTTAGAAAAGTGGAACAGCGTCCCAGCCGAGGTGGTAGAAGGTAATACAGCGAGGGTATTAAACATGCATGGGATAGACATCCGGCTCCTGAATCTAAGACGAGACCAACGACTGATTAAGGTTCGAGTCGTTACAGTAGGAGAAACGGGCGACTAGACGGGGGCCGGTTGGGGGCCGATCTGCTTATTGATAAATAAGATAAAATAAATAAAGATAAATAAATAAAATAAATTAACCCCCTCCCCCCACTGTGCTGTTGGGGGACAAACGCTCGGGGCTAGGAAAGCTAATCTCGTGAAAGGCATTAAAGCCGTCACCTTTTGCTACCGAAGCCATAAAAATACCGTTTTTAATGAAATACCCGCTTATGGTTAATTTTGAGCGGCCCGGCTGAACCTGCTCCGCAGGCCGCGAATAACCTGGGGGGGGGGGACTTTTGTTAACTGGAAATTTTTGGTGAAATATGTAAAACTTCGAATAATCGCACGCGATTGGAGACGCGCTCCGGTGACTCAGATCGAGCCCCTTCGTCGATGGGTAGGAAGTGGTTTTAACCTCTTATGTGCCGGCGGGGCAGGTACCGGCTCGTGGAGATGTGTCTCTCATACTCATACCTTGTTGCGTAGTAGTGTGTGTTTGCTCAGGGCGCCCCGGTTGATGTTGGGGTACTTATCCATACTCACTCTGTTGTGTGGGGTATCTGGGCAAATAGTAAGGATTATTACCCAACTCCTTATTCCAGTAAACAAACGGTTAAGTTAGGTCCAATAGATTGTAAGCTCCTAGGAGCAGGGCCTTCATCTACTTCGGTATCAGGGCGTCTTAACATCATAACTGCCTTTTTGTACCCCCAGTTATGGCGCCAGTATCTCTCCCCAGGTGGGGGTTCCCCGTGTGCCCCTCAGCCTGCGTTAGGCCCTGGTACCAAGTGAGGGTCCCGGAATTGGGTAAAAAAACCTTGTTTTTTAGGGAACGGCCTCGGCGCGGCTTTCTGTGAGGTCTGTTTGTTTTGCAGAAAAACACGAAAAACTAGAATTTCAGGAGTCCTCGGCCGGTTTGCAGAGCGGAAACTTTTACAAACTGTGTTAAGGTTCAGCGGCTCCAGGGAGTGACGCCTCTTACTGGTCACGAGCGCCGCGGGGTGATGGGGGTCCGACAGGCAGAAGGCGTAATTTCACCCCAACAACGAAAATGCGGCCCGGAGAATGGACACCACATCTAGTACCAGTCTAGAAAAGTATGGTGCAGGAGACGGGGTCATTGGGGGTTTTCGCAGGGTTCTACAGCCCTAAAAGCCCCGATAATGTGTATAGAAACAGCAGGAAACGGCTTTATAAATTAAACGGGGTAAAAAACCCCATTATTCTTCTTCTAAATACCCCACTCAGTAACACAAATACCCCGGAATAGGGTATAGCGCCGCCCCAGCCACACCCCTAACCACACCCCCTAAAACAAAAGTACCCCTCTTTGATTGTTTCAAATGCTACCAAAAATGTTATTCCGGACACCTTTACTAAAAAGTCAGAGCTGAAATCCTGCTTTTATATACCAGAAATTTTTTTTTTTACTGTTCAATAACGGGGGAGCAATTTTCCTGTGCGCTTTATCTGTCTGGCACTTCCTGAGCTGAAGACACGGCAGGAAGTGGCTATTGTAACGGAAAAATGCATCCCTTTTGTTAAAAAAAGATTATGTTTCGAGTAAAACCCTTTCTAATAGAAAACGTACAGACTTCCTGTCTGTTAATTAGAATATTAATATATATATGAGGTCCTGATATACATCTCGCTAAATCCGGTGGAAATTTGGTGACTTTTTGGCTAATATCACGTTCTCACAAAATCGACAGTTACATAATGGTGCAAAGCTGTAGTTCCATCATTTCTGTCTTTCCTTTGAAGATTTAATCAACTAAATGTCTGGAAACGTTTTCCGTTTCTATGGCAATAACCCATCAATGGTTACCTTTTGTGTCACATGACAATTAAGTGTTCCCGGCCAAAATGTCAGTGAATAGTTTGGTGGGATGTTTCAATCAGATTGTTTGATGACGGGCGGGACCCTCATGAGCTATAAGGATAGATTGCAAGCTCATGGGCAGGTTCCTCAAACTCCATTCATCCCATGTTTCCAGGGGGGGTTGGGGGGAGCTGGTCCTAGGGGCCCGCATGATGCACGTTACTTGACCCCGCTTGGCGCTTCTCTGGGGCCAAGCAGCTGTACCGGTTGCACCCGTCCGATGGCGGCCCTGCTCCTAAATCTAAGACGAGACCGAGGACTGATTACGGTTTGACTAGACGGGGGCCGAATGGGGGCCGATCTGCGGGCAGCGTCTGGGTTTCAGAATGTTAGAGGCGATAAAGCAGCGGGACCTCGGGATATTCTTTTCATGTAAAATGTTTCAGATTTTGACTATTTCACGAGCACCGGAAACCCCGCGAATGGCTCGTTCTGGGACGTTTGTGGCTTCGGGGCTTTCGCTCTCCTTCTCCGAGAAACGTTAAAAATGATGAATCGGACCCGGAAAATGTTTGAGAGCGTCGTCGGTGGAGGCCCGCGCTCGTGTTCCAGAATTCCCAGTTTGTGTTACTAAATGTTACCATTCGTTCCAGTTTGGACAGTAATAAGTGGATGGGGGGGGGGGTTACAATAGATTCCAGATGCTTTGGTTGCGTAATAAAGGGCAAGACTGTCCAAAAAAACTCGCTTTTACGCAGCGTGGAGGAATTACGGTGACGGAAATGTTAATTTGATGCATATGTCTCTAGTTAGATAATACTTAAAGGGGCCCACTTCTGCTGAGAGGCGGTTCCACTTATCTACCACTCTTTTTCATAAAGCCACCAACAGGGCGAGTATTTGTAGAACTATATATGGAGAAAGACAGACCGTAAATAGCTATTAAACTCATTAAATAAGTTAAGTTTAACTAATTTTAAGTATGGGTATTAAATCCATGCCCTACTTCTACAGTTTCCATGTATGACATCATACGTAGCTCAGTCTAAAACGTGAGCCGAGCTATGACATCATGGTGTGTCCACCAAAGGAATACCCAGCCCCCGGCCAGGAATTCCCAGCAACTATGTAGTTAATAAAGAACGCCAACACCGATTATTAACCTTTACAGCCCCGCGGAGGGCAGATTCAGTTGTTGATGCTGCTGACTGTAAACGGTTTGTTGTGTACAAAACAGTCGGAGAAGAAAGCGGAAAATTTAACCTGAGCGGTTAGTAAAATGTTTATACTGATGAATTACAAAGTGTCAGGCGTAAAAATAAAAAAAAACAGCAAAATATATAATTTGAATAACGAAAAAAAAACAAGAAAAATGTATAATTTAAATCATGCAAAAAATGTGCAAAATAATAATTTAAATAACAGAAAAATAACACAAAATTTATAGTTTAAATAACTAAAAAGCACGTAAACTGTATAATTTAAATAATGAAAAAAATCAGGCAATATATATATAAATAAATTAAAATAATAAAAAGAAATTGCGCAAAATTTACCATTTAAATAAAGAAAGAATTTCACAAAATATATAATTTAAATAACCAAAAAATTGCAAAAATATATTAGTTAAATATATTATTTAGGAAGAAATGAATTATAATGGAGGTTTATTATATCTGTTGATCCAAGTGGTTTATGGGAATTCGTGTTAATTTGCATGTTTACGACACTGCGGCACGATTGGTCGTTTTCTGGTGCATTCCGACCAATAGGACCACATTTTTTTTTCTTTTGTAAACTTTTTTTTCCAGTTCATATCTTTATCTATAATGGTTTCTGACGTTCCGACAAATTCGCCCCTATTTTTGTCTCTTTTTTATCCTCCAACAGAAAACAACAAAGAAAAAAGCATCTTCAGCAGAATTTTTTGTATTTTAAATAAATTCCGCTTTCTCAGCATAAAGTTAACTGTGCATTCCAAGGTCGCTTGAAGGTCATTAACCGGCTGGTATAAAGATCACGGCCGAGGACGGGTCCTTTTTAAAATGTTTCTTCTGTCCTTCGGCTTCATCTAATTTCTTTTTTAGGGCACGATTGTCTAAGCTGGTGTCTCATGCGTCTCATGCGCTTTATGCCGTAACTTCGGGGTGCGTTTTAAAGGGCCAGTCCCCAAAATAATTTGGGATAGTGACGCCAATCCTGACTTTTCAGCTTCTGCTGTGTCCCAGGATAACTTCTTATTTATCAATGCCCCCCCCATAGACGAGCTGGACAGTCTCAACGTGGGGTCTTTAGGGTTCTGACGCTTAGGCATTGGTTGGGTCCTAAGGATACTTTGTCCTTACCGGCTTATTAACGTATTGATATAACGAAACTGATGATGTCATAGTTGCCAACTGTCCTGATTCGCCACGGACAGTCACGACAGCAGGACTTTTAGCCACATGCCCCGACAGCCCAGCCAATGGCCACATATCGTTGCCTTGGAGCTTACGCTGGATATGAGCCGGCGCAGACTTTTTATTTATCTTTTAATTGTGACCTCAGCATTTCCTCTGCCTGTTTAATCCTCCAAGATAAGCGTCTGCCCGGCCGAGGCGTCTCTGGGCTGCCATTCTCCCGGCAGCTGCTCCAGAAAAGCGCCGGCTTCTATTATTAGAGATTATAACCTGATTTCATTTCCAAACGTGATTTCTATCCTTCCGGGTCTTTTTTTTTTGTTTGTTTAAAAAGAGAAGAATATTAAAAGCTCTTGATGGAACATCTGCAAAGACCCTGAGCCAACGGGAGCCTTCAGAGACGCACCAGACCAGACCGCGTGATATTAACGGCAGAAAATTCGACGGTTAGTACAGGAAGCAGTCATCTGATATATTTCCTTTCTATTTAAATTTAAAAAATATTTGGGGGAGCAAAAAAATATTCTATAATTAAATATATATAAGCGTGTAAGTTTTGGAATCCCGAGCTCTATTAAAGTATAATGCTTATTGTTAGCATAGTTCTGACACGCCCCACTCTCCGCCCATCTCCCCCCTTTAACAGCGGTGTGTGGCTACATCAGCGGGACCGCCCACCAATATCAACGGGACCGCCCATGCATGTAAACGGGACCGCCCACCTTTGTCAATGGGTCCACCCGCTGATGTCAACAGGACCGCCCACAGGGACTTCCTGCCCGCATCCCGCAAGGGGGGTTCTGGGTAGGAGGAGCCATAAAGTTCCCGGGTAGAGCTTCAGAGGATAGCGGAATTTGAGACCCCGATCCCACGGTAACGATTTCATTCTCCGGTCTCATACTCCGCATTCTACCTCCCAAGCTCCGCCCCCTGGGGGTCCCGAAACACCGGGGGGTAGAAGTTGGGGGGGGTATGTGAACAACTGGTTTACATGTAACACATTTAAAAACTTTTGACTCTACAGTCGCCCCAGAGACAAATTTTTCGGTCTGGAATGCCGGAAAACTAAAATCCCTTGTTTACTAAACGCAGGGAGCCGGCGCTGCCGCCACCAACATTCTGTTTCTCCAAAATATTTATAATCCTCTTATAATCGTTTTGGAAATAAAGCCGCCGGAACGCCCTTTGAACATTTAAAAGCGCAATTAATCAGAGAAATAGGGATCTTTGGTCTGAGAAGAAATAATGAGCTCAGAAGATAACAATCAAGGGGACAAAAGTTACTTAGTTGCTACTGAATCGGTTCATTTGTTACGAAAATAAAAACATGAAAAAAAAAATAAGGAGATTTCTTTTTGATCCTTTAATCATCTCACCAGCTCACTATTAGGCGGCACTGTAGGGGTATATTCACTAAGGTGGGAGTTGGCACCTATTCTGCTGGAAGAGCTGAACTGGCCCTGCATTATGTATAGATCAAGCAGTGACATGACTTAAACCAAATGATTTAAACATGCTTTATCCAGGGCCACCCAACCTGTTTGTGGCGCAGGGGCTCACTGGGGTCAGACCCTTATAATGTAATGTTTCAGTGAATAGTGACGCCGGCTATGAGTAATAGGCCTGGCAGTAGTTGCCCCACTAGGTAGGTACGGGGCAAATTCTTATTATTTATCTTTGGATAAAGAGGCAAAAACATTTATTTTCTGCAGTGGAAGTTTATGAGAAATGCATTAAAATGACGGGGTTTTTTTAAATATAAAAGGAAACGCCGCGTTGTTTAGGTGGTCGGACGCGCGGAGATAGTACCATTTATGTGCCAGTAACTGGCACTGTAAGTGTTAATTTGCAGCCCATAGATAATTATTGGAATATTCTTCCTTAAAAAGATCAAAGTTTGGTGTTTTTTTTCCGCTAGAGAGCAGCTTATAAGAAGACGCCGCAAAATATATTTATACTCCATTCCAGAATGTGGAAACTTTCATATAATTTGATTATTCTGATGATTTTTCATATCATTTTTAGTGATAAATTGGTCAATTAGGTTTTTCATCTATGGGTCATCAGAGGGTTAGAGTGTGTGTGTGGTGTTAGAGAGTGTAGGTGTAATGGTGTTAGAGAGTGTAGGTGTATGGTGTTAGGGTAAGCGTGTGTGAGTGTATGGTGTTAGAGTGTGTGTGTATGGTGTTAGAGAGTGTAGGTGTATGGTGTTAGAGAGTGTGTGTATGGTGTTAGAGTGTGTGTGTGCATGGTGTTAGAGAGTATAGGTGTATGGTGTTAGATTGTGTAGGTGTATGGTGTTAGAGTGTGTGTGTGTGTATGGTGTTAGAGAGTGTAGGTGTATGGTGTTAGGGTAAGCGTGTGTGAGTGTACGGTGTTAGAGTGTGTGTGTATGGTGTTAGAGAGTGTAGGTGTATGGTGTTAGAGAGTGTAGGTGTATGGTGTTAGATTGTGTAGGTGTATGGTGTTAGAGAGTGTAGGTGTATGGTGTTAGATTGTGTAGGTGTATGGTGTTAGAGTGTGTGTGTGCATGGTGTTAGAGAGTGTAGGTGTATGGTGTTAGGGTAAGCGTGTGTGAGTGTACGGTGTTAGAGTGTGTGTGTGTGTGATGATATTGGAGTGACTGTGTGTAAATGTATGGTGTTACAGAGAGTGTGTGTTAATATGTGGTATTAGAGTGGGCATGCGTAAGTGTATGATATTCATATGTGTTAGTGTATGATGTTAGCATGTGTGATCGTGTGTTTCTGTGTCTCGAAGGTGTGTGAATGTATGCTGTGATGTGTTTAAAAACACAGCCAACAATTATTCAACAAAAAAAAATCAAATTTATAGAAAATTTTATCCCAATTCACGCTTCTTTAATATTAAAATTATATAAATATATAATTTCTTTTGTTTTTTCCATCGCAGAGATTGGCTTGTAGCGGATCGGGGGCCACTCGGTGCCAAAGACTCTGAAGATCTCATTCCCCTTCCTGTTTTCTCTTTCGGAAAGGTGAGGGAATGGGGCCGAAATGTTATCAATAACTTAAGGAACGCATACACAGCTACCTATTGCAGACGAGCACTCATCGGGAGAGGTGGAAACGTGGATTTAAAGGGAACTGTCACATGTGAGATAAATGATCGCTGACTTCCTGATTGTGTCATTATTTAAAGTTCAGGTTTTTTTTCGTTATTTCAATGTATATTTTCCATCTCGAAGCTTAAAAGACACAGCAGAGTTATTTTATGCAAATTCCCCTCCATTTCCCATGATCCCCCAGTGCAGTCTGCATCGGAATCATCCCGTCAGCCCAAACAGGAAGTTGGAAGCTGCTTTCTGTTCCCTCCCTCCCGTCAGCCCGAGCAGGAAGTTGGAAGCCGCTTCCTGTTCTCTCCCCGCGTTGTTTTAGCGGACAGCACGGGGGGCTCTAGCGCTAGAGATTTTTTCCAGCCGCGCAGGTCCCTCCATAACGCTATTATCACAGATACCTCAGGGCGACGGGCGATTTAACCCCGCGACGGCAAGATAGCGGCTCCCGCATACAGCCCAGCAAGGAATAAAAGAGGGTTTTTTTATATTAAAACTTAATTTAAAAAATTAGATTAAAAATTTGATCTGATAGGAGATTTTTTTTAGTAGAATTATGGAATTATTTCACATTAGTCGTTAGCTGTTAGGGCGGCGGATCTTCTGTCCCTTTAAGTGAACTTTAATTTTTGACTCACGCTGTTGAGTCACGTCCGAAGTCTCATTTCCGGGACGTTATACATAACTCCATGACTCACCTTGTATACAAATCTGTCGAATCATTTAATTGTGCCAAGTGTCCCGCGATGCAGGGACTGGCTGGGACGGAATCAGGGAAAGATTCACTAAGCTGCGTTACGTTAGAGTGTTACTTCTGCTATGGATGGTACAGCCACTTGCAAAAAATAAAAATATGTTTTTTGGGGGGGTTGATTTCCAGAGATATTTCTCAAAACTCACTGATCATATTCCTCATTCACTCGGCACTAGATGAGTTAAGGTGTGATGAGGAGCAGAGCTGTGCCACGAACCAAAAAAATTCAATAAAAATGAAAAACAATAATAACTATATATATATATTTTTTTTTTTAAATCATTAAAATAATGTTACAGCTTGCTATCACTCTCGCCTCACGTCTGTCACTCTAAAGAGTTAATTTACCTTCCTTCCCGGTTAACTACCCCCTAGGTGATAACAATAACAAAAATGACAAAAATGCAGTTTTTCAGTTATAACTCTGAGTGTGTTTTGCCAACTCTCTGGGAAAATAAAGGGTTAATAGAGCTTCTTGTTTTAAAAAATCCCCTTTCTTTTCTCTAGACACCCCTCTATTCACTATTCAAATGCAAAGTGTGGGGTGGAAAAAAAGGGGTTCACATAACAGCCAATCAGAATCCCCCGTCCTCTGCAGGCTCAGTGTTGATTTTTTTTCCCCTGATCTCTCTCTCTCTCTCTCTCTCTCTCTCATTTCCATGCTTATACGATCAGCTCTCCGTGCCGTCTCTGTACGAGGAAGTCAAGCTCCGCTCGCTCTCTAAGTTACAACATCTGAACCCGACGGCTTGTGAAACTTTTTTTTTTTTTTTCTCTTTATTTTTTTTTCTCCTCTCTCTATCTCGTTTTACTCCGTCTGCTTCCGCCATTCCATTTACAGCTACAGATACTTACCCCACTCCTCTAAAAGAGACCGAGAGCCGAACCACAAGAATGAAACACTAAAACTTGGCTGCAAAGCCACGATTTCTGATACACGAGGGAGCCGCCGAGCGTAAGACGACTCTTTGGGGGAAGAAGAGGCTCGGAAACCTAAACCTGCGTTCGGAATCGAATATTTCCTCCGGGTTTTATGGCCGCTCCGTCGGATTTGGTCTCGATTAAAAGTCCGCCGTTCCCTGCCGGGCTGCGCCGAGACGTCCGTTAATTTATGCAAAGCCGGGCGGCTCGCGGGATTTATTCTCTGCAGCAAATGCTGAAACGCGCACTGACCATGAGGACTCTTCGCAGGTCGAAATTCATGAGTTCACCCAGCCTTAGTGATTTGGGGAAGCGAGAGCCGACGTCACTGGAAGAGCGAGGGACCCAGCAGAAGAAAGCTGGATCTAACGCCACCTGGAACAGGTACCATTTTCTTTAACCCTTATAATACCATATTAATGTTATTTTCCAGCTGAGAGGGTGGTAGATCAGTGGAACTGCCTCCCAGCAGAAGTGGTAGAAGGTAATACACATACCTGGGAACTCTCCAGGTTTGACCCGGAGATTGCCAGGTGAACACCGGTTCTCCGGGGTCAAGACCTGAATCCTTGACACGCTCCGCTCCCCGCCCAGTTTCCCTTTACATGGGGGTGTTTCCCGCCCCCAACGGCAGCAGGAACGCCCATTGACGGGAGCGGTCCACATGCTGTAACTGAAAATCACCCCAACAACAGCTTATGTGTTCATTTTATTTACCCCTCCAAATAGAAACCCCGAAGACGTGGGCTCGTATGGTGGGGTGAGGGGGTAATTCCCATAACTGGGAGCATCCAGGCTCCGGCTACCTGAAGCCCTCCATTTCTGGAATGCGGGTCGTCGGTACTGATGACTATACCTGGGAACTTCTGGGCTCCGACTACCCGGAGCCTTCCCTTGCAAAGGTCTCCCTGATGTCAGTGGGCGGTCCCCCTGACATTGGGGGCGTTCCCGCTGATGGCAGTGGGAAACACCCCCATTTTAAGGGAAAATGGGCGGGGAGTGAGGCGTGTCAAGACCCCGCTCCTGCGACCCGGAGAGTTCCCAGGTATGCCGATGACGTCAGTGGGGGGGTCCTGCTGAAAGCTGCCCGTTTTTGGAGAGGAAGTGGCGAGGAGTGGGGTGCGGTGACCCGGGGGCCCAGAGATGTGGAGAGGCCCCCTGTGGTGGAATGTTATTCACTGAGAAGCCCTCAGATATAACGATATAAAGTCACGTGGTCTTTTCTGTCCTCGGTGGTCTCTCTTGCTGTATAGGGTATCATGCAGAGAGGATATCGAGTATTTGTTTCCTTTATTTGCCCCTCCAAGAGAAGTCGCGTGGGACAAGTCTGTCAGTTACCTCCCACCCCCTATAGCAAGTTGGGCAAAAAAAAAGGTGCTGTCTGGATAAGAGGGAAGGGTTATGAGAACGCAGGAAGTCATCAGAGATACAGGAAGTGATTCTGGGGTCACCAGAGGTGTTACCGGGAAGCATGTGCCGGGAACTTGCTTTTCGAGCGACAACCCGATTGGTGAGAAACGCCGTGCGAAGTGACAAATTTACCCCTGGGTCAGGCCTAGGGCAGCGTCCTCCAGCCACCACCCCCATGTCTGCTGTCATCACTATAGAGTACCAGGATATGATGTCATATCCTGCCATTCTGTGATTTAAAGGGACGCAGCACCTTTTAATCTGTCCTAAGGAGGCTGTGGGGGCCTGGCTCCACCCCCATAGTGTAAAAGAGCCAATTGGGAAGATCTGGGATCTCCCTCATCACCCCCCCACCACCACCACCACCAATCTAGTCCTAGTCGGCCATCGGCCAATAAGAAAGCTGCTTCTGTAAAATCCAATTTATCACAAATTGCTTCTTGGAGCCACCAATGGGAGTTATGTATAACAAATGATAATAGTCGCCCAGTCACCATAGCAACATGCGGAATTTTGCACTAAAATTGAGTACAGTTTGGTAATTTTAGTTCCCAGGGACCCTAAACTAATATTATGTACTTATTTATTTTCAGCAAAATGGAAAAAAAAAATGTTATTATTTGCATTAAAGCGTTTCCGCCGTGTTACAGAAATAGCGATTAATGTCGCTTTACCTGCCGGCTTCACAGAAATGTAACCAAACGCTGACTTATGTATATATTTATAATGGAAATGTCGGAAAAAGATGAAATATCCCTGTTTAAACCTTTCTACGGCCCACGCTGTCAAACTGGAAAATAATAAAAACTCTGTGATTCCGAGAAAATAGCTTATTTTGGCCTGGCACAATTTAAGCGAAATTTACAATTATTATTTATGAATATAAATCGTAAATGTAAAATTTCCCATAGTTATTGAAATAATAAAAAATATATATATATATATTTAAAATCTTAATGTTGCCTTATATGGTAATATACATTAAGCTATATTTACTTTTATTATTTATTAATTATGAGGATCAGAACAATTCATACATTTTAAAATCTCTATTTAAAATGTTAGTTTTGCCTTATATGGGTATTATAAGGCATGATTTAAGATATATTTGGGGTTATGAATTCTGAATATATATATGGTAATATATATTTAGAATTATTTGCATTTATTATTTATTAAATATGAGGATCAGAATAAACTGTACATTTTAAAATATCTAGATTTGTAAAAAAAATATATATATAAAATGCCATTTTGCCTTATATGGTATTTTAAAAGGACAGAATGTACATACATTTGTCAGATATAATGTATCTCTAAATTCAACAAGGGCCCCTCTGCCGAATTTAACCCTTTGTAAGTATGGTGCATTAGAAACACCTTTCCTGGTTCTGATGAATGCCCAACGCCTTCCCAAAAATAATTTTATCATATTTGATTATTTTTGCTGGGGACACTTAATTGTCATGTGACACAAAAGCAGACGCTGATACATTGTTGCCACAGAAAAAAACATTAAAAGTATCTGCATTAGGGAAAAGAATAAAATGCCCGTTCTGCGCGAATGTGCTGGAGAATTAAAGTTTAGCTGAAGTGGAACCGCACCGTTAATTGTCAGATACCCTCCGGTAGGGGGTGCAGAGACCCCCTTTAAAGCTGGACCGTCCTGCGCTGCTCTCTAAACGTGATTAAAGGGTCGGATTCATAGGATTTAGGAGTTAATCCATTTGTGTTATGAGGCTGTTTTCATGAGATTAGGGATTGCGGAATTCTTTAGTATTAAAAGGGAAAGAAACCTGAAAACTCACAACGCAAAACCCACAGAAACACAGAATTCACCAGCAGATCGGCCCCCGGCGGCCCCCATCTAGTCGCCCGTTTCTCCTGCTGTAACGACTCAAACCTTAATCAGTCGTTGGTCTCGTCTTAGATTCAGGAGCCGTATGTCTATCCCATGCATGTTTAATCCCCTCGCTGTATTAATCTCTACCACTTCTGCTGGGAGGCTGTTCCGCTTACCTACCACTCTCTCAGTAAAGTAAAGCTTCCTTCCATTCCATCTCAGCCTCTGACCCTTAAGAGGCTATGACGTGAAACTAGAGCCCGAGAGGCTCAGAGAAGGGACCACTCAGCTCTCACATGGTTTCTTTAAGAAGCAGCCCTCGAAGGGGTTAAAAGAGCTCTATGTCGGCCCCCCCAGGGGGGAGTATCGATACACCACGTAAAAAGAATTAGTCCTCCCCGGGGTCGCAGCGCCAGCTGTGCCCGGAATAATAAACAGAGGCAGCTGGGCGTGCGTTAACCCTTTAACGCACGCAGGGTTCCGGACTTAAAACTTTGATCCAATGTGCGCTTATCCTTTTTTTCGCGTAACTAAGCTGTTGCCGGATAAACCGCGACGCCTTTTCGGGGCCCCTCAGGGTACGGCCGAGGTACGGCGTCTGCGCATGAACCGGGACAGAAGGGCTTAGACGCAGTTTAACCGTTTCTTTGATGGGTTTAAATGCCCTGCAAGCCCCCAGCTTAATTTTCTGGAATTTTACCGGGGAGGGGGGGTTCCTGACTCTGAATCTAGAACCTCCCTGGTAGAAATTGGTAGGAAAATGTGTCTTTTTGGGCTCAGAGACATCGTTTTCCATACATTTTGGTGATTTACTTCTCCCAGGTTTTGGTGAAAATGGTGCAGTTTAACAGTTTATCGCTCAGTAGTCGTTCTCCTGGGAGCTGGAACACACATGGTTAATCCTTGTGTTCGGGGGGGGGGGCACATCTGTCCCCCCTCAGGTGTATCTGTCACTCTTTCCAAAGTTTTGGCAGAGAGGCGGCCGGTGATTCAGAATTTCCGGCTCCGAACCGTTTGCCGGAATTACAGAATGTTTTCGGTTACGTTAATTAACATAAAAGGACAAGAAACATCAAAACAGAGGAAAATGATTCAGAACGGAACAAACGGAACATTATTATTATTATTATTATTATTATTATTATTTATTGTTTTATTTAGCGCCATCCTATTCCGTAGTGCTGTACAATGGGTGGACGGGACATAACAAGTAGTATATAACAGAAACAACAGGCGAGGAGGGCCCTGCGCAAAGGAGCTTACAATCTAGAGGGTGCTGCATCAATCATATAGGTGACCATTCTTTGTTGCCATAGTGGCAGGGAAAGCTGCCTAAAAGTTTGCTTCGGTTTTAAAAGACATAATTTTATCAGCTAAAGAAAATCGAGTAATATTAATATAATAATGTAAAATCCACATTATTATTATTATTATTAGTGTTATTATTATTGTTATTATTAGTAGTATTGTTATTATTATTGTTATTATTATTGTTATTATTGTTAGTATTATTATTGTTATTATTGTTAGTATTATTATTATTGTTATTATTATTGTTATTATTGTTATTATTGTTAGTATTATTATTGTTATTATTGTTAGTATTATTATTATTGTTATTATTATTGTTATTATTGTTATTATTGTTAGTATTATTATTATTATTATTATTATTATTATCTTTTATTTATATAGCGCCAACAGTTTACGCAGCGCTTAATACAATACATAAATTCAAGGGATATGACAAGACAAGAATTGACAGACTAAGACAAACCGATACATTTGGTGGAGAGAGCCCTGCTCGCAAGCTTACAATCTAGAGGGAAAATGGGGTGATAAACATAAGGCATAGAGAAAGGGTGAGAGGTATTGTGGGGGTTGTATCAATGACAAGGAAGTTCTAGCAGCTAAGATGGCGCGGCTTCTCTGAAGAAGTGGGTTTTTAGATGTTTCTTGAATGTCGGGAGGGAGGGTGAATTCTGAAGGTTCCTTGGGAGCAGATTCCAGAGATATGGGGGCAGCTCGAGTGAAATCTTGTAGACGGGAAAAGGAAGAGGTGATGAGTGAGGAGGAGAGCCTTAGCCCATGGGAGGAACGTAGGGATCGAGTAGGAGAGTATTTGCTAATGAGGTCAGAAATGTACGGAGGAGCAGTGTTATGGGGGGTATTATTGGGGAGCAGTGTTATGGGGGGTATTATTGGGGAGCAGTATTATGGGGGGTATTATTGGGGAGCAGTGTTATGGGGGGTATTATTGGGGAGCAGTATTATTGGGGAGCAGTGTTATGGGGGGTATTATTGGGGAGCAGTGTTATGGGGGGTATTATTGGGGAGCAGTATTATGGGGGGTATTATTGGGGAGCAGTATTGTGGATGGCCTTATATGTCAGTACCAGGATCTTAAATTTAATTCTAAAGGTAATTGGGAGCCAGTGGAGGGTTTCACAGAGGGGGGAAGCAGAAGAGGAGCGACGTGCAAGGAAGATGAGCCTAGCAGCGGCATTTAGGATAGACTGTAAAGGAGAGAGTCGAGACAGTGGAGTGCCAACCAGAAGAGTGTTGCAGTAGTCAAGACGGGAAATGATAAGTGAATGAACCAGAGTTTTTGTGGATTCTTGGGTGAGGAATGGGCGGATACGAGAGATGTTTTTTAGGTGCAGGCGGCAGGATCTGGCGAGGGACTGAATGTGAGGGATGAAGGAGAGGTTTGAGTCAAGGATGACCCCAAGGCATCGGGCCTGGTTAGTAGGAGAGATAGTCGTGTTGTTAATGGTGATAGAGAATTCAGGTAGTGGAGTGGAGATGGAGGGAGGGAAGATAATGAGTTCCGTTTTAGAAAGATTAAGTTTCAGGTAGTGTTGTGACCTCCATGAAGAAATAGTAGACAAGCAGCTGGTGATCCGGGACATGAGAGATGGAGAGAGATCAGGAGAAGACAGGTAGATTTGGGTATCATCTGCATATAGGTGATACTGGAGGCCAAATGAGTTGATTAGTTTGCCAAGAGATGAAGTATAAAGAGAGAACAGCAGAGGGCCAAGGACTGAACCTTGGGGGACACCAACCGAAAGTGGAAGGGGTGATGATGTCTTGCCAGAGAAGTTGACAGAGAAGGAACGGTTAGACAGATATGAGGAGATCCAGGAGAGAGCTGTATCTCGAATGCCCATAGAAGCAAGTGAGTCAAGAAGAAGGTGGTGATCAACAGTATCGAAAGCAGCAGAGAGATCCAGTAGAATTAGAATAGAGAAGTGACCTTTAGCTTTGGCAGAGAGCAAGTCATTGGAGACTTTTGTTAGAGCCGTTTCAGTAGAGTGAAGGGGTTTGAAACCAGACTGTAGAGGGTCAAGGAGGGAATTAGAGGAGAGGAAGTTAGTGAGGCGATTGTACACAATCCGTTCAAGCAGCTTATTATTGTTATTATTGTTAGTATTATTATTATTGTTATTATTATTGTTATTATTGTTATTATTAGTGTTATTAGGTAAAGCGTCAGCTTTTTTCCTGACTCTAATTATAGCAAAAATAAAAAAATTGGCCCAGCATCCTGGGGGGGGGGGCTTCCTGACCCCGGTACTCAGGATGAAGGGGCAGATTCTGGGGGTCACACAGTCTGACTCCTTCCTATTCCCCCCTGCTGGGTGCTTTTGCTCCCAGTATGTGATTGCTGATATCTCTGCTTGAACACAGGTGACTCAATTAAGTGTATCTTTAAATAATGACAAGTTTCCATGACGACCGGGATTAGAAGTCTACATAGAATCTTCTTAAAGGGTTTAGATTGAAAGAGTCCCGAGGTCGGCTCCTTTAGATCAATCCCAGGTATAGTGAAGGGGCAGTTCCACTGCTTGACTTATTTTATCCCTTATGTAAAGAGACACTCAGCACTCCGTGCGCGCCCCCCCCCCCCCCCGCAAAGTAAACCAAGGTCTCATTAACGCCCGAAGTGAGCTAATTGGAGTTTAATGGCTTCCGTCTGGATGATTGAAATATTGTGTAAAACAACAAATTGAAGCATTATCTGATCATTCTCCCCGTTTCCTTAGAAACAGGGAGTGCTTAATCTTTGTTCATCAGGAGAATGCGGAATCTGATTTTACTCCGAGTACGCGTTGTTTTAATAAATTCCAAAAAAATTATAATCTGGTTATTGGAATTTCTTGGCGCTTTATTCATGGAGTAAATCTTTTTTTTTAATGCAAAATTAGCCAAATTAGGAATTCCGAGGCAGCTGACTTTTTTGTTTATTCAAATTTTTGGAATTAAAATACAATTTTATTGATTGGTGAAAATTAGCAGATTTTGGGGTTTCTTCGGAGGTTTGCCGCTGATGGTTTCAGGATAAATGACGTTTTACAGAATGAGTCAATTAAAGTGTTTTTGGTGATTTATGGGACGGCCTTTAGCTTTTATCAGCGTTTGGCTTCGCTCAGCAAAAAAGCGGATTCTCAAAAAACGCTGACCTGTTCCTTGGCTCCAAAATCGGGTTTTTTCACCTCGAATGGATGAAGGTGATAAATAAATACCTGATATATAAGAGGCTTTAAAAACGGCAAGGAACGGGAAATATTCAATGATCTGAAATCGCTGTAAATAGCATGAAATTCCCGCTGCGTTCGGGGTGGAATAACGCCGGATTTCTCTCTGTTACAGCATCCAGAATGGAGTGATTTCCGTGTTTCAGAAAAAAGGACTTCCAGATCATGAACTCTATAACCTCAACGAGGGCGTCCGGTGAGTAAAACGGGAACAACGAGAATGTATAGTGACCGGCCCCTGTATAATGTATAGATAAATCAGTGACCGGCCCCTGTATAATGTATAGATAAATCAGTGACCGGCCCCTGTATAATGTATAGATAAATCAGTGACCGGCCCCCTGTATAATGTATAGATAAATCAGTGATGGCCCCCTGTATAATGTATAGATAAATCAGTGATGGCCCCCCTGTATAATGTATAGATAAATCAGTGATGGCCCCCTGTATAATGTATAGATAAATCAGTGAACCGGCCCCCTGTATAATGTATAGATAAATCGGTGACCGGCCCCTGTATAATGTATAGATAAATCAGTGACCGGCCCCTGTATAATGTATAGATAAATCAGTGACCGGCCCCCTGTATAATGTATAGATAAATCAGTGATGGCCCCCTGTATAATGTATAGATAAATCAGTGATGGCCCCCCTGTATAATGTATAGATAAATCAGTGATGGCCCCCTGTATAATGTATAGATAAATCAGTGAACCGGCCCCCTGTATAATGTATAGATAAATCAGTGACCGGCCCCCTGTATAATGTATAGATAAATCAGTGACCGGCCCCCTGTATAATGTATAGATAAATCAGTGACCGGCCCCCTGTATAATGTATAGATAAATCAGTGACCGGCCCCCTGTATAATGTATAGATAAATCATATCTAGTCCCAGGGACTGTTCAGGGGTACTTTTTGGGTAAAAACATCCAATGTTATAATTGTAACAAGTAGCGTAGAATTATCGGTGGAACTTCCTTCCGGACTCAGTAGGAAGAAGACGTTGATTTGGCCCCAAAAATAAAAAGGAGTTGGCCGGTATCGGTAAATTACTATGGTTTGCATGTATTTAACCCTTTCATGTTCCAGGCAGCTATTCCTCCCCGTCAATCGTCTCGCACTAAGTGACAAAAATAAAATAATAAAATGAAGGGATTAAGCTGTAAATATTTCCGATGCCTCGTCCCGGTTGTCAAAGTTCCCGTTTATTGCCACTGAAGCTGGGTTTGTGGCGCTGCGGGCGGATTGGGCCGATTTACGGTGTTTGTCTTCTTTCTGAGGTTTTTTTATTCCCTTTTAAGATTCCGATAAGAAAAGTGTTTATCCGACTTTTACTGCTCTGTTTCCCAGCGAATTTTATCACTCAGTAACTTTGTATCTTCTGTTCCCGCACCTTTATTTAAAGAGAACGCTCTTTACTTAAACATATATTTTCTTAAAATAAATCCGGCCCCTAAACGACTCCCAATATAAAGAGTTTTATGAACTTTTTTAACAGGGAAACAGTTTTTTAAATCACTTTAAGAATGCAGCTTTCGAGTTTATAATTGTTTTTCCCGCTTCCTGATAGGCTGTTAAGTTTGGATGTTTTTTTGGTTTTTTTTTTTAATGGTTTTATGTGTTTTGTAACTGGTGCAGGAATCAGACAAAAGGCAGATAAAGAAAGAGACAGAGGGAGAGACCGCTAGGACCTCTAAAAACCCTCAAAGTTGCATAGGAATCAGGTTTTAATACAGTAAGAAAAATATTCTAAGGCCTGACGAGCCGATATCAGGATTATATGGATAGAATGTTTTGTTTACTAATGTAAACATTTTCTTTTGTTTACAGGACTTTAGAGAAACTTAGAATGTTATTTGTTTTATTTGTAAATATAATAAAAATGCAGCATTATTTTAAACATGCGATATTTCAGTAATCCGCTCATGGGAATAAACAGGGAAATATTTCTATTTTTTGGATGAATGGATTAATATGTTTGTAGAATCCGCTAATTTCCGTTTTTTCTGTAACAGGCAGCTGCTAAAAACTGAGCTCGGATCATTCTTCACAGAATACCTTCAGGTGATTTCATCTATGTGGTTTGCTCACCAATGGTGGTCCAGGGGCATGTCATTACTAAAAGAGAGGTAGATAAGTGGAACAGCCTCCCAGCAGAAGTGGTAGAGGGTAATACAGGGAGGGGATTAAACATGCGTGGGATAGACATACGGCTCCTGAATCTAAGACAAGACCGACGACTGATTAAGGACACAAGGAGACGATTCCGTGGGGAAATAGCTCTATTATAACACTTTTTTGTCCCAAAATGTGAATTAATTTACTGAAATTTGGGCTCGTTTACTAAAGGGCATTTAAATTCCCAAAACAATTTATATTTAAAATGATTTACTTTCTGTGGTTTCAGAACCAGCTTCTCACGAAGGGGATGGTGATACTTCGGGACAAAATTCGCTTTTATGAAGGTGAGGCCAAATCCTGAAACCGTCTGAAAATCGCCTTTAAAATCCGATCAATTGGCCCGGCAGAGGTTGATGAGAGTTTTAGTCTAATAAAAGTGGGGGAGGGGCTTGTATTAAATACTAATCTAAAATATATGTATATATAAAAAATAAAATATATAAAATATATGACTAAGGCTGAAGTTGTGTACCGTTCTTGCACTCTGGCGCCCCCTACTGACACCAAATGTGTTCTGCGATCAGTAGATTTTTTTATTTTATAAACCTATATTTTTATTTCAGGGCAGAAACTTTTGGATTCTTTAGCGGAAACTTGGGATTTCTTTTTCAGCGATGTCCTCCCGATGCTCCAAGCGATCTTCTACCCCGTCCAGGTAAACGTGAGAGATCTGCGTAAACCTGCCTTCGGACGGACAGCAGTATAACGGCGTCGTTTAATCGCCCGCTTTTATTACAGGGGAAGGAACCTTCCATCCGGCAGCTGGCCCTGCTGCACTTTAGGAATATAATCACCCTGAATCTTAAGCTGGACGATGCCTTATCCCGGCCGCGGGCGCGCGTCCCTCCCTCTATTATCCAGATGCTGCTAATACTTCAGGTGAGAAAATACATCCACAGAGGGGGCAACTTCAACAAACACCCCCTGAAATGTGCCCATTGCTGTAGGGCTGTATTTAAAACAATAAACTCCCTTTATCTGCAGACCTGGAGCCGCCATTGCTGTTGGTCATGTGATATTTTGGCTCAATCGCCACACTGAGCTGATGCTTTATGGCGATGCTAATGAAGTCCGTCGCTCCATAAACTTTCATTAGTCAGAGAGTCCGGCTGGGTGATTAAATTGAATTAAGGTAAATAAGCAGTATTTTTCTAATTTATAAAAGCCATTTTCCCGTAATGTGTTTTTCAGGGAGTTCACGAATCTAGAGGGGTATCGGAGGAGTATTTGAACCTGGAGTCTCTCTTACAGAAGGTGGTCTCACCGTATCTTGGTACATATGGACTCTACTCTAACGACGGGCCCGTCACCCACGCCTCCTGCATCTTAGGTAAGAGAATGTCAGTAAACGGCCGACAATCTACTGCCCCCTAGTGGCCTTCATGAGTATTTCTAAAGTATGTTCGTTTAGGAAAAGTTTCACCGTTGTGTTACTTTGAAATCCAGACCCTGTCGGCAGATCGGCCCCCGCCGGCCCCCGTCTAGTTGCCGGTTTCTCCTGCTGTAACGACTCAAACCTTAATCAGTCGTTGGTCTCGTCTTAGATTCAGGAGCCGTCTGTCTGTCCCATGCATGTTTAATACCCTCACTGTATTACCCTCTGCTGAGAGGCTGTTCCACTTCTCTACCACCCTCTTTGCCCCTGGTTATGCTTCAAACCAGCTTTAGTGGCTAGAGTGTAACTGTGTTTTTTATGTAAGATCTTACTGGTTTTTAAAGTTGATCTTTTGCCAAAAATATAAGCAGTAGATTATAAAAACTACTAATATTTCGGAGACACCGCGTGGCAGCGTATCCCAGCGTGTTCCTGTACTCTGCTTTTTGATTGGCTGCTGCGTAACTTTGTCGTAATTGGTGCAGAGAACAGGAAGTAGAACGTCTCTTAGAAGAGTTCCCAAAAGGGCCGCCCCGTAAAATAAATATATCCTGTAACATTTTATTCCAAACATTTTACACAATTTATATGTATTTTTTTTTTTTTTAGACACATTTGGGCAGCTTTTACACTCTTTTTGGTAAATATATTGATGGGTGGTAATAGGTCCATCGTCGGCCTGGATTTATAGGGGGCTCCATTTTCCAGGCGATGTGTTTTTATTGATTTAAAACATGGTTTGGTTTTGGATCGCAATCGGATTCTGGATCTTTTTACCCCAGAAAAGTATTTCTTTAGTTGGTGATTTTCTCGTTTTTTTGGTGTGTTTTTCAACAGAAAAAAGGCTATTCAGGCGTTGTCCGAAGTCTGGGGAAATCGTCACCAAGAACCCAGTGGTTCGATCCAAGAGCTACAACAACCCTCTGCTGACGCCGGTGGCCGAGTACGACATGGAGAACTTGGCCTCCAGCGGGACGGGGATCCGGAGGCATTCGGTGTCGGAGATGACCTCGCTCCTGGAAATCCAAAGCTACTCCAACCTGACCACGATCCTGGACTCCAGCTCCAAGCTGTCCGTGTCGGCCTCCAAGCCGCTGCCTCCGGGAGAGCCGGAGAGGCCAACGGCCGCCAACGGACAATTTACCCCAACGCACGACCTCAACGAAAACCAGGCGGGATTGTTCCACGGCCAGGACTCCAGAGACGAGCTTCCCCGAGAGTCGGAATCACTCCCGCCGCCTTCCTCCAGCCCGGAGACCATGGTGGACCAGATCTTGGAGTCCATTGACTCGGACTCCGAAGGGATTTTTATCGACTTTGGGAGAGGCTGCTCCAAATCACCCGGATACACCATGGATGTTGGGAGACAAAGCCTTGTATAGAGGACTTCACATTTTCTAAATTTTTTTAAATTTTTTTTTTTTTTTTTTTTTAAAGATATTTCAACCTATTTTTCCATTTTTTTGCAGAATGAAAGATTCTTCTTGGAATGTCTTCACGGAACCCGAAACTATTCATAAGAATGTTCTGTCGTTGCATTTTTAATTAACTCTTCAAGTGCCAGGGGTTCAGATAACACAATGTGTTTGCCTCCCTTCCAACAGCCAAAGGCAGGGCTTCCGCAAGTAACTCCCATGGAGGCGCGGACATGCGCGAACCTGGGCGGAAACTACCGCTTTTTCACGCGGAAACATAGAATAGCTACTGAAACGCTGTATTTATTAGATTGTCGCAAGCGATCACTTGACACACACATCATGGCATGGTCACCATGGGAACCAGGTTTCCCCCGGATGCCATTTTTGGAGATTTTGTTTTGCCCCCCACCACCACCTCTATGCCGAGGTTAGCCCCTATATGGGGTCATTAATAAGGTAGACATCGTCCTAAATGCAGCTTTCTGTGCAGTTTTTTATTTAAATGTCTAAATTCCCTAAGTCTTTGCAGTTACCCCTAAAAAAATGGATTCCTTTTTAGTGGGAAAGACCCCAAAACTCTCTTCTTTACCCTCCTTAAAACCACCTGGGGGGCTCCGGGTGGATTAAATCAATAAAAAGGACTCATTAACAAATTTTTTATCAATTTAATCCACGAAAAAATGCAGACCCTCTGAACATTACTAATCGGGCAACGTGTGTTGAGGGAGGGGCTAGGGGAGTGGCCAGAGTAATGGTGGGCATGGCTGGGACCGCCCACCTGCCACACCCAAAGAGCCACCTTGCCGCAGACTATCGTGGGGTAGGAGCCGCCATGGAGATCCGCGCTGCTCATTCTCTGTGTTTTTTAAAATCTTTAGGACTTGTCTGGGACTGGAGCGGGACTCGGGGGTCGGGGGAGGCACTAAAATTCAATGCGATCTTCTATATGTCACAAGCAGTAACACTTCTCACGGTGTTTTCTTTTAAAATGGATTTATGAAAATTAACTTATAAAAAATGCCAAGGAAAAAAAAATACAAAATAGCTTTATTGATTGATTTCGCTCTTCAGGACTTCCTTGGACTCTTTCCAGGTCACAAGAAGTCCGGCTCGTTCGGTTCTGTGGTCTTTGGGGTTCCGAGGGGAACTGCCACTAATTTTTTTTTTATTACTCGGATCCAATTACGTATCAAAAATAAATTGTCAAAAAATCTTGAGCTGCAGATGCCTCGTTTTATTGGGTCGTTGCCTCTTTTTTTTGTTAAAAATGACCAGTTTATTTACTTTGAAATAAATTAAAAAAAAAATGAAATCCTTTAGTCCCAAAATATTGGAATATTTGTAAATTGTAAATGTACATTTTTTGATGTTCAGATAATTAAATGATATTTTATATAAAGAAATCAAACTATTATTTAATGGTGGTTATTGCCGGTAGAATAAGTTCTGGCCACCAGGGGGAGTCGTTGGTCTCATCTTAGATTCAGGAGCCGTATGTCTATCGCATGCATGTTTAATCCCCTCACTGTATTACCCTCTACCACTTCTGCTGGGAGGCGGTTCCACTTATTCACCACCCTCTCAGTAACATAAAACTTCCTTAATGCTGAAAGAGTCCCCCTTTTTCTGTAACACCTGAGGGGGGTCCCCCTGCATTCTGGGTCTGCCCCCCCCCGAATCGCAGCGTATTTTCATGAAGAAGGCATGTTTTTGGTGATTCTGTAATGAAATGCTTCGCTGGGGTGAGAGGTGGATTCTGGGATTTTAAGGACAAGAAGAGAGCGAAAAACTTCAATTTCTATTAATGTTTAACCGCGAGCCGCCGGGGGCCGGACGTTCCTACCCAATGACATCAGGGGGGGCGAAAGGTAAAGTCTAGCGGGCCGGAGATTAACCCATTGTGTGCTGGAGGAGATCTTTTGATGCTGTTTGTGCCTCAGAATAAAGACTCAGTGAGAAAAAACGTTATTTATTTGCAGCAGAAATCTAAATCTCATTATTAAAACTTTTAATTTCCGGCGTGCAGGGGAGGGCGACTTTTTTTTTCAACACCTGGCCCTCAAAGGGTTAATTTGTCAAAATGAATCACAGGCTGGGAAAGAGTGGCGTCTGTTTAACCCTCTTACATCATAACCCATGTCATAGTCCGACTCTAAACCTCCAAATAAAATGAGGTCGGTGCTCCAATGGGACGTCACGCCTAATGTCACATGTCGTATTACCTGTAGGTGGAGCTAAAGTTTCGGGGTTTCCTTCTCTCCCCCCCCCACGAAGGAATTTGATGCATTAAATTATATTTGTATCTAAAAGTGTTACTTTTTATATCGTGGGAATTAGAATAACGTTTTACGCTTGTGTTATTATATGAAGCGCGTCACATGATTCTCTGCGCATGAATAGAATTAAAATGAGACACTGACAGTGACTGAGCTGGCATTAGAGGTCAACCATGCGCTGCCCCTCCCCTGCATTATGGTAACTCCTCCCCCGCGGAACCATGCACTGCTTTCTCCGATACTACAGGGTTTTTTTTGGTGCAGAAGACATTGAGCCGGGTCTAGCTGTACACAGGAGCTCTCCTTTCCCTGTAAAGATTCATCTCCCTCTTGACTTGAACTACAACTCTTCTGACTCTCAGCCAGCTCCCTGAGTGCTGACTGTTGAAATATCCCAATATTTCCACCTCTTAGGGGGGTATGAAATCGTCTCAAACTTAATACCACCCTGTGGGTGCAGGATATAATTTAGTGGCAGCCGCTCTAAAGGTTCATTTTCAGTTTATATTGACAACCCTGATAGTTTTAGGGATAGTCTGCCGGCAGATCGGCCCCCATCTGGCCCCCGTCTAGTCGCCCATTTCTCCTGCTCTAAAGAGTTAAACCTCCATCAGTCGTTGGTCTCGTCTTAGATTCAGGAGCCGTATGTCTATCCCATGCGTGTTTAATACCCTCACTGTATTACCCTCTACCACTTCTGCTGGGAGGCTGTTCCACTTATCCACCACCTCTCCGTAAAGTAAAACTTTCTTACAATTTATCACAGATTCCTGTGTATTTACAGCATACATCATACGTTGGGACATCAGCCTGGGGGTGACATTGAACATTTGGAAGTCACACATTTAACTGTTTGTGCACCGAGAGCAACAAATCACTTTTCGCTCTGCTAAACTCCCTGGCATGTAAAGGGTTCATTCACAAACTCAGACTAAACAAAATCTTTGTGTTTTTTTTACGGGGTTAAACGCGTTCGCAGATCTGACATCGCTGGCTTTACAGGTAATTCTTGCCCTCCGGCTGCCGGGAATCAGGGGCGGATTCACTAAACGGAAGGTTTCTAATTTCTCCGTGATTTAAGGAAGTTATTTTGGAATCCGCCCCGCCTTCTCGAGTCATTTCAACAAAAGAAGCAGGAAATCAGTGACCCCTCGGTGCGGATCCGGCCCCCGGGGCAGGTAGAGGCCCGAGACACCTGAGCTCAGAATCTGCTCCAGTGAAGTGAGGGTTATCCGGGCGCCGGGGCCACGAGGCGTGCGATCTACAGACCTGCGCAAGGTTAGTAAATAACGCTCGGTCTGGAATGTGCCCGGATCTGCTAAATACCTGTGATCCTCTACAGCGAGACATTTATAACAAATACATCGTGCAGGGAGACCGCTCTGACCTGTGAGAGACGCCTGAATACATAAAGGACAGGAAGTTACAACAAGAGACCGCAATCTAATACTAGAGAGTCAGAGACTGAGATGGAATGGAAGGACGTTTTACTTTACTGAGAGGGTGGTAGATAAGTGGAACAGCCTCCCAGCAGAAGTGGTAGAGGGTAATACAGTGAGGGGATTAAACATGCATGGGATAGACATCCGGCTCCTGAATCTAAGACGAGACCAACGACTGATTAAGGTTTGAGTCGTTACAGCAGGAGAAACAGACGACTAGACGGGGGCCTCGGAGACCCCCGACACACCGGCGCTTAACCCAGAGCCTCCGGGCAAAAGCCTGAGAGTTGGCAGGTATCAGTCCCACGATACAGAAGATTATAAGGGGGGCGCCCGCTGTACTCAGTACTTCCTAAAATATATTCTGGCCAATCAGTCCTCCCCGTGAACGGCGCTGATTTCCGCCGCGTTGCCTTTTCTTATTTAAATTTTTTTTTTGGCTGAGCCAGCGCCCCCCCCCCATTGATAGAATCCCCGGATTCTCCGTTTTTCTCGTATGCTTTTTCGTTTTTTTTTTTTATGAATTTCCCTCGGCGTTTATTCCGCGAATCCCCGGCGAGCCGAATGCTGTAATTAGGAAGTACGGTTGCCGTAGCGCGGACCTTTTGTCCACAAACTTGTCAGGTTAATTTAATTAAAACGCTAAGAAAATCTCCAAACCGGCGTTAAAAGTTCAAAGCGTTTAACCCCCGGAGGGAAGGTTTCCATCCGAGAGCCAATCGAGCGGCTTGTTAGCGAGAGTCTGCGAGGGGAGCAGGAGATCGATCAGCGGGTTGGGGTTTTATTAAAATCTTAATTAATTGTGTGCCGGTTTTGGGTACTATCGTGTGTGGGGGGGGGGGTCGGGGGGTCCTCAACACGCGCAAGGCTACCTTCCTGATTGGCAGTAAAGGGATCGCGCCCCGGGCTTCGGTAAATAAACATAGTTTCCATGGTAACGAGATTTAGACATCCGTGTGAGCGAGGCGCTTTGAACTTTAAAACTTTGATTTTCGTTTTTCTTTTTAATGTAACGGAAAAAAAATCGAAAATTAAAAGGAATCTTTTACCTCTGTTTTTTTCTGTAAATTTGTGAAGATATCGACGGGGGTGGGGAAAAATAGTTAATTGTTAAATAGTTAATGTGTATAGAAACAGCAGGAAACGGCTTTATAAATTAAACGGGGTAAATAAACCCCATTATTCTTCTTGCCCCCTCAGTTACACAAATACCCAGCGATGGGGCTCAAAGTCAGAGCTGAGGAAAGAGGAGTTCACGATCCTCGGAGGCGGGATCAGGAGAAGTCATCCGTCCTGCGAGGAAATACTTCTTCGCGGATGGACTGGACGACAGCGGGGTTTTCTTCCACTTACTTCCTTTTTATCCGCAGATCGTTAGAAATCTTTCTCCGGACTCCGTGGACGACCGTCGGCCGTGCGATACGCGGAGCGCCAGCCATGGAAGCCGTCGACTTTGAGCAGTTAGCCGAGATCGGTGAGGATCTATAAGACTCGGGAGCCGTTGTTGCTGATTTAATATCAGAATCGGAGACGTTCCGGTTCAGAATTCTGATGGAATAAAGAAAAAACATATTTTCCTAATCTATGGGCGGAAATTTGATTAATTTACCCCGATTTCGGGGAATCCTTTCTCTGGGGGTCTTTATAGCTTCATTTCTAGCAATGTTTCCAAAATATTAGAGAGGATTTTTATAAGTGGTCCTCCTCGCTCTCTGTGACTCTTCTAGAGCTGCAGAAAGATGAGGAAGATCTCGCAAGTCTCGGCCACGACGAGCCAGCGGCCCCCGGCCCCTGCGACCCCGCCGACGTCAGCCTTACTCACCCGTTTTACGACGTCGCCCGCCACGGCATCATTCACGTAGCTGGTAAGTGGCTTCAAACATTCCATTTAAACGTGCGTTTTTGGTGTCATAAAACCATTTTTTTGGTCGATAGACGTCCCGTAGCGTTACCCATCGCCCCCCCCCCCACCCCGTACATCACGCTTACCCCCGGGGTTGGAATTTACCCCTGGCGTCATGTGGTTCCAAGGGCTGAGCCCACCCAGTGCTGCCCTCCAAGCCTCACGCCATCCTCAGAGCCCCCTTTCCCTGATGTGTCGGGCCGTTTTAGTCTGTCGGTTCTGGTTCTGTCGGACCCTTTGAATGCAGGGACTGTGAGAAGCGGCGCGGGGATTGTTGGCGCCATATAAATAAAAGATAATAATAAAATCAACCGATCCTTGTAGTTATTTTGTTCCGTGAGTTTTTCGTTCCGGATCCAGTAACCCTTTCCCTGCCTTGTCCTGCAGGTGATGATAATTTTGGACGGAAGGTAATCGCGTTTAGCTGCTGCCGGCTGCCTCCCGGCCACGAGATCGATCACATCCGACTGCTGGAGTACGTGGCGCTTCACACACTCACTCACACTCACACTCACTCACTCATACACACTCATTCACACTCACACTCACTCACTCATACACATGCACATACACACACTCTCTCACTCACACTCATACACATACACTCACTCACTCACACTCACTCACTCACTCACACTCATGCACATACACTCACTCACACAATAAAACGAATGCCTCGTTGTTTCTGCTAGCATGGTCCGGTACATGACAATATTTATTTTTATTTATCCCTAGTAGGAAAGAGTAATGTTTTGGTTTTTTTACTTTACTGAGAGGGTGGTAGGTAAGTGGAACAGCCTCCCAGCATTTTCTAATAGGACAGAAGTCATTATATATAAATATTTTTTTATTTGTTTTTATTATAATTATTTTTTTTAATAAAAAATGTAAAAAATATCCTTCATCTAGGAGAGTAAAGCTGATATTTGAAAGTTTGGGGTTTTTTTGGTGGATTTATTCATTTTGCCGTTATTAGCGATGTTACAAAGTATCAGATTGTATCTGCGGACCCCATACCCCCCCCCCCCGTTGGTGTTTATAATATCACCGCAGGGTCCCCCAATAAATGTTTTATTATTTTCTGTAGATACCTGAAGTATACTCTGGACCGGTACGTGGAGAACGATTACACCGTCGTCTACTTTCACTACGGCCTGAACAGCAAAAACAAACCGTCGCTGAGCTGGTTACAGAACGCGTACAGAGCCTTCGACCGCAAGTATGGAAACGGGGCGTCCGGGCGAGCCTACGGAGGGCCAAATACCCAGAGAGGGGCACTTTTTGTTATAGGGGTGTGGTTAGAGGTGTGGTTGGGGGGGTTATTTGTGTAACTGGGCGGGGCATTTAGAAGAATAATGGGGTTTATTTACCCCGTTTAATTTATAAAGCCGTTTCCTGCTGTTTCTATACACATTATCGGGGCTTTTAGGGCTGTAGAACCCTGCGATCCCCTCATACCCAGCAAACATTCTGACCTCCTAGAAAAGAGGGGTAAACAGGAGGAGAGAGGGGGGCATCAGGGCAGAGCAGAACGGCATCAGGGGGGAAAGATTGGCTCATGGATTTGGGGTCCAAAGAGTGACTGGGAAACATTTGTGAGAGATATGGGACGATCCCAACCAATCAGCAGCAATAAGGCATTTAAAGCTAAAAATAATGGGGAAACTGCCCTCAATGCACACGCTCGATCTATACATACTCCGGGGCCGCAGTTTGCAGGAATCACATAATTCATAATTTTTAGTATAAAAAATGTGTTTTTTTGGGGGGGGGGTTGCACACCCAGCTCTCCTTTCTCTACAGAGAAGGCTTGGATAGAACGCGGGGTCCGCTCAGATCTTACGGGAGGGTCTTCAAAGTGCAGAAGGAGAGAGGATAATGGACTCTGATCAGCCCCCCCCCTCGTTACGAGACCCCGGCCAAAGAGCCGCTCTCCGTCCTCCTGTGATCTTCAGCCGCTTACCAGACGCTCTGAATATTTCCCGACTCCTTCCCGGGGACATGAAAGAGTTCTGTCTGCTACCCGCTTCTGGGGTCTGGGATATAAATTGGTGAAAAATCCGCTTCTAAACTGCAGGAGAAAATTGGTTTAAAGCTAAAATCTAAGGGTTCGATGTAATGTGTGGGGGTTTTACTTTACCGAAAGTGTAGCAGATTAGTGGAGCCGCCTCCCAGTGGAAGTGGTAGAGGCTAATACTATCTTTATTGTAAGGAGGTTTTATCTGCCTCTCTTTAGGTATAAGAAGAATCTGAAGGCTTTATATGTGGTTCATCCGACCAACTTCATCAAAGTCCTTTGGAACATCTTCAAACCGGTGATCAGGTGAGACGCCGGCGCTCATCAAAATGCCTCCTTTTACCCAAAATACGTTTTGGTTTCTAATTCTAAAAAAATTTAGTTTTCCAATTTGTGCTTTTTAAAAAAAAATGTAAACTGCGTTTTGTGGACACGGGCTTGGTCACACCCACTTCCTGGTTAGGTTCCGCCCACTTCTGCCTATTGGAGGTATGTGTGCCAATCAGGCTTGAACCTGCCATCTAGCGCACTGGGCAAATCCCCCGGAGGGCCGCTGGCCAACAGCGCCTGGCACTCGCCTGATTCGCCAGGGTCGGCCAAACTTACGTCATTAGGCAGCCGCTGGCCTTAAAGCGGCAGTGCCACCCATCATCGGGATTCGCTGCTAGACACCGTGGTGAATTTTGGCCCCAGGCCGGCCCATCGCTTACCTCCCCAGCAGCCGGACCCTATTCCAAGCTCACACTCTAGCCCGCATTAACCCCGTGCGCTAAATATTTATATGGGTTCTCTTATTCTGGCCGTCAGCTTATTCTTTTTCCCAAGAGCTAACACTTTTATGAACGTTTACCAATTCCATATGTGAATAGGACGCCGTTCTGAGGACCCTCGATATTCCAGCCCCCCCCCTTTGTAATATATTTTATTTTTCTTTATGTTTCTGTTGTATTCAGACACAATGTTTCTCAGTAATGTTTATGAACGGAATGTTCTGTAATTCTTTATTCCTTTATTTAGTCACAAGTTTGGGAAAAAAGTTCTGTACATGAATTATTTAAGTGACCTCAGAGAGCATCTGAAATTCAACCGCCTCGTCGTCCCACAGGAAGTGTTACAGTGAGTATCAAACCATCAGTAATAATAATAGTAATAATAGTAATAATAATAGTAATAATTATAATCATAATAATAATAGTAACAATAATAATAATAGTAATAATTATAATCATAATAATATTAGTAATAATCATAATAATAATAATTTTTAATACGTTTATATATCTCTGTGGGGGGAGGGGATCCGTCTCACACCTGCAGGAAAGATTTAAATATATTTTCTTGTATTTTTCCTCTAAATACTGTTTTAGTTTTTTTTTTTAACTTCCCGCTTGTTGTTTAGGCATGATGAAAAGCTACGCGCTTCACGTAAAGGCAAACCCCCACCTCCTTCCAGATGCCCTCCCCCGCGACCACCACTCCCCACCCAACAGTTCGGAGTCAGCCTGCAATAGTAAGTCGTGTTACTTAATGTTCAAATATTAAAGGGAAAGTATCCTTTTCTACCCTCGACGCTGTATACAGTAATATAACACCCCGACACTGTATACAGTAATATAACCCCCCCGACACTGTATACAGTAATATAACCCCCAGCGCTGTATACAGTAATATAACCCCCCAGCGCTGTATACAGTAATATAACCCCCAGCACTGTATACAGGTAATATAACCCCCCAGCGCTGTATACAGTAATATAACCCCCCAGCGCTGTATACAGTAATATAACCCCCAGCGCTGTATACAGTAATATAACCCCCAGTGCTGTATACAGTAATATAACCCCCCCAGCGCTGTATACAGTAATATAACCCCCGACACTGTATACAGTAATATAACCCCCAGCGCTGTATACAGTAATATAACCCCCAGCACTGTATACAGTAATATAACCCCCCAGCACTGTATACAGTAATATAACCCCCAGCGCTGTATACAGTAATATACCCCACAGCGCTGTATAGAGTAATATAACCCCCAGCGCTGTATACAGTAATATAACCCCCAGCACTGTATACAGTAATATAACCCCCCCAGCACTGTATACAGTAATATAACCCCCCAGCACTGTATACAGTAATATAACCCCCAGCGCTGTATACAGTAATATACCCCACAGCGCTGTATACAGTAATATAACCCCCAGCGCTGTATACAGTAATATACCCCCCAGCGCTGTATACAGTAATATAACCCCCAGCGCTGTATACAGTAATATAACCCCCAGCGCTGTATACAGTAATATAACCCCCAGCGCTGTATACAGTAATATAACCCCCCCGACACTGTATACAGTAATATAACCCTCGGTGCTGTATACAGTAATATAACCCCCAGCGCTGTGTACAGTAATATTTTGAGTGACTTTCCTGGCTCAAACACCACACTGAGCTGATGCTTTATGGCGATGCTAATGAAGTCCCTTCCTCCATAGACTTGCATTAGTCAGAGAGTCCCTCTGGGTAACTAAGACTGAGACGTTCTATTGTTTATATGGAGGTAATATACATGCATTTAGTAGCCGGCGTCAGTAGTAATAATTTGCTATTTCTAAATAGTCGTAAAATATTAAAAGTCCAGCAGCCTAATCCGAGACTCGTGATTCGCAGCCCTGAGATCAGATAAAATCCTCCGTTACTGTTGGCTTATAGTAACTATTTGATATCCAATAGAAAATCAATCGGGGGGGGGGTTATACCCCGCACCGCTGCCAACCTCTGCCCACGGCGGCCGGCGCTCTCTGTCACTCATTAACGAGGAGTCTATCGAGCCCCGCGGACCCAAACATCGTTTATTTGCTTCAACGAGCCGCCGGCGCGCAAACCTTAACCGTAATAAGCGCTGATTACCGCGGAGGAGAGCCGGGGCGACCCCGATCGTTAACGCGTTTATACAAACACAAAGCGATCGTCCCTTTAACCCTCGAAGTGCCAGAGAATCGGAGCTCTGCTTTAAGTATCTATTCGCAAAACAATCGGTTATTGTTGGGATTTCTCCCAAAATAATAATAATAATAATTTTATTAGAGTATTCGGTCGGATTCACGGATGGATTCATCTCTTTCTGTTATAGGAGATTAGTAGTTGAGGAATATTTTTTTTTTTTTTTTCTGTAATTAAAAAAACTAAATATTTTACAGATTAAATTCCCTCACTAGATTAACCCCCTACCATCTCCACTGGGAAGCTGTTCCACTTATCTACTTACCTCTCAGTAAAATCCTTCTTCCAACTCCAAGGAAGGATAATAAGAAAGCAGCGGTCACCCTGCGCATGCGTCCAGATAAAATATATATATTTTGTTTTCTTTTTAGTTTGAAGAACAAAAACTCCGGAGCGTTGATTCCTCCGGTTATGAAGCAGACCGTCTCGTATTTGAAGATTAAAGGTAAGGTCCTCGAGTCGGGGTCTCCATCTCTGCAACTCAAACGCTTTTCATTTCTCCAAAATTTTAAATGTTGCCATGGCAACATAGATACTGAGGATGAACAACAACAACAAACAAAGGTCTATGTTGATGGGTTATCAGGATTCCGTCTTCAGCTGTCAAAATGACCTCATAATAACAAAACATCACAAAAGATCTTAAATAGGATGTAAAATCTTGTTTTGATTTCTTTTTGTATGACATCACAATAATAAGATTATGACATCATCAGGGGATCGTCAAACCATCGTAATAGATTTATGTAGGATGTAGAAAATTTTTCTTTTCTTTATGACATCACAATAATAACGCTAAGACATCATCAGGGAATGATCAAAACATCATGAATCATCTTAAATAGGAAGTAAAAGATCTCGTTTTGAACTAAAATTTGTAACAAAAATAAGAACCAAAAACTCCAATCCTTCAAATTTAGTTTTTTGTTGTTTTTAAAAAAAAATAAAATAAAATTGCAGGCTCTCGGATTGCTGTTAAATTTCGCCCAGAATATCGACGTTGAATTTTCATGTCGATGATTTATTTAAGTGCCCCAATCGGGGCTGTTATGCGTCGTAGGCGGTGAATTCCGAATCTTTACAGCTCTTTCCGTAAGTTGTCACACAAAATGTTTATAATAATATTAATAATAATAATTGTTCTCTGTCATTAACTCATTAAATTATAAATGTTCGAAAGCCCCCCTGAACCCTTTCAGAAATACCCCAAGAGGGGTAATACATAGACCTAAAGCCGAGAGACTGCTGGTCTTTTTACCATGAAATCTCCCTTTTTCAGGACTCCAGGGGTCATCTTCTCATCTAATTTGCCTCCGTGTTGAAGAAGTGTCCTCTTTCTATAAAAAAAGAATTTTTAAACCTAAGACCCGTTGTGTGTTTTTGGGGGGGTTTTTTTTAGGATTTGGGACAGAGGGCTTGTTTAGGAGATCGGTGAACATCCACATCATTAAAGACATTCAGAAACGTTATGATCTCGGTAAGTGTTTCCCTACATGATGGGAGGGTAACTGAGACACACGGATAAATGGAACAGTGGAGCAGCCTCCCAGCAGAGGTGGTAGAGGGGTTATACAGTGAGGGTATTAAACATGCATGGGATAGACACACGGCTCCTGAATCTAAGACGAGACCAACGACTGATTACGGTTTGAGTCTTTACAGCAGGAGAAAACGGGCGACTAGATGGGGGCCGGATGGGGCCGATCTGCCGGCGGGTTCTTGGCCTCGTGGAGTCTGTTTGTGGCTGAAGCTCTTCATGTAATTGGTCGATGGCTGAATGCTTTTTTTTAACCCCATGTGCCCCTGCCGTTGCCCCGCAGGAAAGCCGGTGGATTTTGATGACTGCGGAGATGCCCACGTGCCCGCGGTGATCCTGAAGACTTTTTTGCGTGAACTTCCGGAGCCTTTGCTGACCTTTGCCTCGTACCGACCCATCCTGGAGATCACCGGTGAGTTCTATCGAGCTGAAGATGCGTGCGAGAGCGGGAGCAGGAGGGCAATAGTCTGGCATCAATTGAACTTCCCCGGTCGGCCCACCGGCAGCAGCATTTACACATAATGTACAGGACTGGAGAAAGATCCAGCGCGGGTTATTAGCGGCTTTACATAATGTTGTGAACGTTGCTGCCGGTGGCCCGGATGGGGTAGTTCAATTGATGCCAGACTAGCGTCCTCCTGCTGCCGTCCTCATGCGCTCGCTCATACTTCAATGTGCGTCTCTGAGTGCCGTCCCTCTTGGTTTCCCAGGTGTGGAGAGCATCCTACGAGTCACCAGATGTAAGGAGGTCGTGCAGAGTCTTCCAGACCATAACTACGCCGTGTTAAAGTATCTCGTGGGCTTTCTGCACGCGGTAAGCATGATTAGTCGCGCATGTGTAATGTGTATGGATCTCGCTGCCGTGGGGCATAGGCTGGACTTATGATCTTCTCCCTCGAGGTGAAGGAACGGAGGCGTCCAAAGCCACTCAAACCCTTCGGTGCACTTGAGACCAGGCAAAAACTTTGATATCTAAAGTATCTACCGAGATGCTGAGGTTCTTTCTCTTAAAGGGACGGCGCTCCAATTTTGGGGATTTCACTTTCAAAGGTTCAGCTGTTGTCATCGTTTCCATGAGAATATTCCTCTTTTAGTTATTACGCCGACCTCGCTCAGCAAATGATCCCAAGTGAGCCTTGGGGGGGCCAGATCATGAGCTACTATACTGAGAGGATGGCAGATAAGTGGAGCAGCCTCCCAGCAGAGGTGGTAGAGGGTAATACAGTGAGGGTATTAAACATGCATGGGAAAGACATACGGCTCCTGAATCTAAGAACGAGACCAACGACTGATTAAGGTTTGAGTCGTTACAGCAGGAGAAACGGGCGACTAGACGGGGGCCGGATGGGGGCCGATCTGCCGTCATACTTATACAGCGGTTTAACGCTCCATATAGTAGATCTCTACTTCACGATAAAACATCAATTACCTATTTTAGTGTATTAAGCAAATCGATTAAAAACACCTTTTTCCCAGATTCATGTCTATAGCAGCAACCTATCAGCTCCTATTTTTGTGTCACGTGACAATTCAGTGCTCCCATTAAAATTATGAATAAGAGAAAATTTTCACACGATTAGAGAATTATTTCTGGGCAGGTTTGGGGGACTAATGCGGCGTTTAGTGTTAAATTCAGCAGAGTAGGTGGAACAGCAGCTTTAAATAGGGTTTGGTGAATTTGTATCAATTTTTAACAAGTTACAAAACGTCAAACAAATTCATTCGTTTTACTCTTTGGGTGGACATTTTAAAAAAATATATTGTTTTTCTTTTTTTTCTTCTTTTTACACCAACAGCACTTCCTTTAGACACAGAAGGGGTTAACGTTGAGTATTAAAAAAATGTAACATTAAAACTGTTTTTTAATACTATTTTTTGTTTTTTTCCCCTCCTTATGTTTGTATTGCGCGCCTTTTAAGTATTAATTGATTTTTTTCTTGTCTTTTAGTTGTCTCAGGACAGTATTAGAAATAAAATGACCGCTGCGAACCTGGCGTGCGTCTTCGGAGTGAATCTTATCTGGCCCCTGGACGGCGTCCCCTCCATCAGCGCTCTTGTTCCGATAAATATGTTCACGGAGTTATTAATAGAATTTTACCCCAAGGTCTTCAGTTCCAGGACCGTCCCGGGAGAGAGCGAGTCCTGACCGCGGGGGCCACGAGCAGCCGACACGCCATTTACACGGCGCGGCCCTTTAACTACGAACATTTTTTTTTTTAATATCCTGGAACCTTTAAAATATTTTTCTCGATGTGCTGCGCAGATGCAATTTTTTCACACCCTTTCACTGCCTTCTACGTCATAAGTGTCCGGATTCACTCAAAAAGTAATTCTAAAGGGGAACGTCTTCTATTCTTTTATTACTATTATTGCATTAAAACACTTTTTTTTTCTAGCTTTTGAAAGAAGTTAGCCATTTGTACTCTGCTCTGTTATTTACTAGACCCCCCCCCCCCAACTCCCTTATCATAGTGCCCATGGGAAAAAGAATGGCTCAGTTTTAATCACCCAGTCAAACTCTCTGACTAATGAAAGTCTATGGAGGAACGGACTTCATTAGCATCGCCATAAAGCATCAGCTCAGTGTGGTGTTTGGGTGGAAAGTTACCCAAAATATCACATGACTGACAGCAACGGCGGGCTCCAGGTCTGCAGATAAAGGGGGTTTATTGGGGCAAAATGAGATAAAACCAGGTTTCTGTCATCGACCGACATTACTGTATACAGCGCTGGGGGGGTTATATTACTGTATACAGCGCTGGGGGGGTTATATTACTGTATACAGTGCTGGGGGTTATATTACTGTATACAGCGCTGGGGGGGTTATATTACTGTATACAGCGCTGGGGGGTTATATTACTGTATACAGCGCTGGGGGTTATATTACTGTATACAGCGCTGGGGGGTTATATTACTGTATACAGCGCTGGGGTTTATATTACTGTATACAGCGCTGGGGGGTTATATTACTGTATACAGCGCTGGGGGTATATTACTGTATACAGCGCTGGGGGGGGGTTATATTACTGTATACAGTGCTGGGGGTTATATTACTGTATACAGCGCTGGGGGGGTTATATTACTGTATACAGCGGCTGGGGGTTATATTACTGTATACAGCACTGGGGGTTATTACTGTATACAGCGCTGGGGGGTTATATTACTGTATACAGCGCCGGGGGGGTTATATTACTGTATACAGTGCTGGGGGGTTATATTACTGTATAGAGTGCTGGGTGGTATATTACTGTATAGAGTGCTGGGGGGTTATATTACTGTATACAGCGCTGGGGGGTTATATTACTTTATACAGTGCTGGGTGGTATATTACTGTATAGAGTGCTGGGGGGTTTATTACTGTATACAGCCCTGGGGGGTTATATTACTGTATACAGCGCTGGGGGGTTATATTACTGTATACAGCGCTGGGGGGTTATATTACTGTATACAGCGCTGGGGGGTTATATTACTGTATACAGCGCTGGGGGGTTATATTACTGTATACAGCGCTGGGGGTTATATTACTGTATACAGCGCTGGGGGTTATATTACTGTATACAGCGCTGGGGGTTATATTACTGTATACAGCGCTTGGGGTTATATTACTGTATACAGTGCTGGGGTGGTTATATCACTGTATACAGTGCTGGGGGGTTATATTACTGTATACAGTGCTGGGGGGTTATATTACTGTATACAGCGCTGGGGGGTTATTACTGTATACAGCACCGAGAGGGGTTGTTACGGTATACAGTGCTGGGGAGGTTATGCTCAAGGGGAATATATATATATTTTGGCCTCCCCCCTTTATGAGAGAACACATTTCGATTTCTTCCCCTGATGGGATGAAGAATATCGTCTCCCTTTTAGTTTTAGTTACGTGGAATTCGTTACCGATATACTGAAGGACGAACCGCTTGTTTTAAGACATTAATATCAAAGTAAAAACTGTTACAAAAGAAACCTGTTTGTATTTATTTGGCTTTCTGTTATAAGATCGTTTGTTGTATTTGTAATAAATCTGTTTTTTGAAATTCGTGTTTCCTACTGATGCCTGTATGTGAAAAAAAATAAAAATTAAAAAAATATATAAAATAATAATAATATAAAAAGGTGCTGGAATTTCTTCTTATATCGGATGGCTTCCCCATCAAAGAACATTCCCGTGATCCAAGCTGTGCGAGATATATGGATATATAATATATTTCACTCCCCAGTGCGCCTTTTTCACATTTACTTCACCGTTATTGTAGCATTTAACCAAAATAACAATCTATTTCTGCAACTGGATTAACGTCTTTACTAGAAGCATTTATTTTATTACTAATATTAGATTCAAAATAAGTTTCAACAATGTTGAGCTGTTTGCCCCCATAATATAAAGTTTTCAGGCAGCTGCATATCAGCCGTTTGTATGATTCTCGCTCTGTTACCTGATCCCCGATCTACTAACCCCCCCCCCCGACTCCTTATCATACTGCCTGCGGGGAACAATAGAATGGCTCAGTCTTAATTACCAGCCAGACTCTCTGACTAATGAAAGTCTATGGAGGAATGAAATGGATGTTAATTTGTAACGACTGAAAATGTATTTAATTCTGCAGAAAAAATTAGTAATTGGTTAAGTGAGCTTTCAGGGTACGATGGATCTCTTATGTTTAATGAAAAAAATGGTTAAATTAGGCAAATAAGAGTCAGTAATTATTTGACATGAATGGGATTTGCATAAAATAACCCACAGATAATTCCCCTCCCCTCTATTGTAGAAAAAGTGCATTCCCATAAACTGACTCCAAAGCACCCATAAAAATAAAAAACATTAGAATGAAGTCTTATTATCAATTGATTTTTTATAGCACCATCATTTGCCGTGGCGCTGTACAATGGGTAAGCAGGACGTTAGTTAATTGCGTAACAATCCGGACAGAAACAAAGTAAGGAGAGCCCTGACCAAAGGAGCTTACAATCAAGCGAACTGCTTTTATTAACCCTCTATGCCATGGTATTAAAAAAGTTAATATTTTGCCCCCCCCCTCGGTGGTGTTTGAGTAGCCACTTTTTTCCAGTAGGGGTCACAACGAGCTACAACCTGACCATAAAAGATTTACTTATCTGGGGAAATCAGGAAAAAAACCTGATGTTTTTGATGTGGAATGAGAAAAAAACTGTAAACAAAAATGTTTTTTTTTTGTTTTTATTAATTTTTGGACTCGATTGCCCCTGCGATTAACGGTAAATGGCGGAGTTAATGTATGTTTCACGATTTACTTAACTAATTATCATCAACTTTATGATTTATGCAAATTGAGGTCACAAACAGGATGCAGAAGAATGCAAAAAGAGGCTTTTTTTCCTCACCTGATCCCGGCGATTCTTCTCGGAAAATACTTCATTTAAACCCGATAATTGGAGGCGAAAGCTCGGCAGGATTCCCAACGCGTTCTCAGCGGCTCTGTCCAGAATAATAAAGTTTTTGTTCGTTTTCTCGCCTTTATCGGAATGCAAGGGTTATTGTTACCCAACAAACAGGGAAATTAGCGTCCGGTCTGCTGACGACATATTCCGAGTGCTGCTGTGTTTCAGTAATTACACAGTATGACATCATCAGTCAGTGATGCAGAGACCATGAGCGAGAGGTGCGGAAGAGGGTGGTGGATAAGTGGAACAGCCTCCCAGCAGAGGTGGTAGAGGGTAATACAGCGAGGGTATTAAACATGCATGGGATAGACATACGGCTCCTGAATCTAAGACGAGACCAACGACTGATTAAGGTTTGAGTCTTTACAGCGGGATGAAGATGGCTGAATTTAAGGATAGGGGCTAATTCTGTGTAAGTAGTGGCACTTCAGGGCCCTTCTAAGTCCTGTGGCCCCAAGCCTAAGGGTGGCCCTGTCCTGGAAGCTGCCTCTTTCTTCTTAGTGGTAAAGATGGTCTTGTTGATAGAAGACATTTGGAATCATCCTTCCCGACTTCTGTGGTTTGTAATAAAAATATAAGATTGGGCAGAAGTTGGACATAATTACCCCCATATCAGTCTTCTGCCCCCAGCGACGGGCTTGACCGCATTTCCTGGCATTTAATTGAAAACTCTCCTTCTTCTTGCGCTCCGATGCCCGGTCACCTGGGGAAGAGTTCAGGCGCCGGTGCTCCCCGCTCACTGATTAAACTCCAGCTGCTTTCGCAGGTTTCGTTGTAATGAAGGATAATTAAAGTTAACCGTCTTTTAATGTTTTTATAATTTGTTGCCTCCTGACAATCTGCGGGAAGCTTCGGCGACAGGATCATAATCCAAACAATCGCTTCATTTATTTTTTTTTGTTTGCCCTTGACATTCCGGACCAAGAAGCTGACGATCTAACATTCTGGCCAACGATGAACCCTTGCAGGAGATCAAAGATGACATATGGCTTAATGAGACCCGATTCTAAACAGAACATCAAATTAGGAAATATAGCGATCGTCTTTTATTAGTATCTTCTATTTGTAAAGAGCCAACGATTCCCGCAGCACTTCTCACAGTCCCTACATTCAAGGGGAACGCCGAGAGTAGAGCGGACAGACGGAGACAAACCGATACATAACAAGGGCTCGGCTCACAAATTGTTGGGATCTAAGTCATTAAATGATGGCCTTAATACATCAACATGTCGTCTCATACTGGGCAGTCCACCACCAGCGATTGACTCCAAGTGGTTGACTAGCAGAAGCCCCACATTGACCAGTTCTTCGTAGGCCGCTTTAATCACCAGAGCTTGGTGGTGCCCCCGCGAGAGACGGCGTCCATGGTAAGCGAGTGGCAGGAGAATCCCTGGATTCTTCTTCAATGTGAGCATTAGATCCAAAGCTTTCACTCGGTGCTGGATCTCCATGCTGGAGAACATCGCTGGTCATGAGCTTCCTCCGTAGAAGACCTTTATGATTTGTCCCCAACACACAACCTGCAACGACTACATAACCTGAGCTCACAAAGTCAATTCCACGCAGAGAAGCTTCGTCTTATCGTCGAAGACGGACGGACGTCTGGCGGAGACATCTCTGCCGAGCTTACCCACCGCAATCGACTTCTCCGCGGCCGAAGAGGAGACGGGAAAATTGTCTTTAAGAGGGTCCGGAATGGAAGGACTGGAATTGCACAATTATGAGACTCTGCTATCAGAAGACCGGCGGGGGGTGAAGCCGCGGGATTCCCGCAGAAGACGTGAAATTGGAAACGCACATTTTTTACAACACAATCTTTTTTTCTCCCCTGTAGAAGTTTTCTGAATTATTTATGAGGGTTGATTGAGTGTCGTTGATAACCAACCCAGCGATTTGGTCGACTTTGTAAACGGATCCCAATTATCTTTGAAATACTTGGTAACAAAAAAGAGTATTGCGCAATCACCTAAATCCGCAATAAATCCCAGCGCTTTCGTTCTATCGTCCGACGGGCTCCCCGAAACCGAGGAGATGTAGGACCCTTTTTATTATTATTTGAAATGACTGACGACGTTTACGTGGCATAGACATTTATTTTCAGGCTCTAGGCAAGAGATTTAGAACTTGGAATACTTTAGATGCCGTTACATGAGATTCTAACGCGATCGAAGTCGGAAAAACATTGCTGTCTTTAAAATGATGAGTGCCCCCCCCACCCCTGGTGCCTTTTCCTTAATTAATTGAGAAAATATTTTAATTTCAGGCATTGAGTAAGCAGCAAAAGACCGAAACCTCACCTTTAGTCAGAACGCCCGGTGTGTGCAGCCAATTAACCCCGCTAATCCGCTTGAATGTTAAAGAGGTTAAGGGTGACCTCTTGAAATAGCTTCGTTGCACCTCTACACGGGGCAAAACTTAATGAGCATATTTCAAGACCAAATTGCGTTCCCCCCCGGCTACCTCGTTATTTAAATACTTAATTTGCTAATTTAATATCGTAATTTGCAAAAGATTTTGCTTTTAATCCCAGAAATGTCTTCCCTTAAAATAGATTGTAAGCTCTCGGGAGCAGGGCCCTTTTCTCCATCCCAACAGGTATGTCTTGAAGGGACAGTTTAACGTCCCAGGGAGCTATTCCAAAAGGATAAAGCACAGTGGATTACTTTAAGGGCTTTAATATGCTTTATCGAAAAAGTTATAAGAAAAATAATACTTACCTTAGGGAGAAGCTGCAGCCCCCTGCCTCCTCTGTGATCCAATTGGCTTAAAGCAGCCAATTAGTGACCCAATAAAATGAAAGGGGGTGCTTTCCGCACATCTCCAGAAACTGGCTGACGGTGGGAAAAGGCGCAAATGCATTTGGGGGCCCTGTAGAACCCCCCTCCCCCATTTATTTGCATTAAACTTAAAGCCACTCTCAGCTATAATATACGCAGTAAAGTGAGTGTAACGGCCGGAGTGTCCGTTTTACACTTTTTTTTACATGTTACTCTTTTTTTCACTCTTGTAACAGCGCTATGGAATCTGCTGGCGCTTTATAAATAAAGATACCGTAAAATACGTTAAGCCCTAAAAATAACTGCAAATATTTGGTAAGAAGCTTCACTCCCTCCGGTAGGATCCCCAATTTACTCTCCACTCCTCCTGAGCGTTAAAAAAAAATAATAGAATGCAATAATTCTGAAGATTTAAGCCCGGAATAAGTCTGCGCACCTTTGAATCTGGATTAGTTATGGAAGCCCCCGGCGGTGCCGTGTAATTGGCTCCTGCCTGTCGGCCGAGTGTTGGGCTTTTTTTTTTAGGTTAAGATTTTCGAACGCGTTTTGATTTTCATTAAACATGACTCGTTTTTAAAGAGATTGTTTTAATGAACACGCGGCGTGGCCCTCGGACGCTGCTCCAGCTGTCTTGGTGGAGGGGGGGGGGGGGATCGCACAAAGAATCCAAATTCTATGGCAATAAAACAATTACCCCTTTTCTGCATTTTTTTTTCGCACATTTAATTTTTTTTTTATGTTTTTCTCTTGTGTTTATTTAATACTTTATATTTTTTTCTAAAGTATAATTTTTTATATTAAGCCAATGTCTATTTAAAGAGTTCTATGGCATCCATGGAATAATGGTGCGGATCTCAAGAACAGGAAGTTACAATGGATCGTCCCATGGGATACACATAAGGAGGGGGTTACTAAGATAAATGCATCGCACATCTAAATGTTACCCTTTAAAATTTGCTTAGTCCAAGAACCATCGGAGTCTGAAGAGCCGAACATTCTACTATCTATAATGAATAAGACGAGGAATTCATTATTTATCAGACCAAATGTTTACAGCTTAATAAACAAACAAAATCGACTAAAACTTAGAAATTTGTACGGATAATAAAAAAAAACAGCAGGACTACCTCCAAGCGACGCTGATAACTCGTACAGGGATCCGAGGTTCCTGTTGCCATGGTGACAACTCTGCAATCCTACCCAGTGGAAGACAAAACATTTCACTTTTAGTTAAACAAAAAAAAAAGAACTTTAGCAATAGATTAAGGTTAATTTGAAGAAAAAAAATACTGTATTAATGACCAATTTGGAAGTTTGTTCTTCAGGAGGTCTTTTTAATAAGGTAATGTGTATCTTCCTATGGATTTTATCTCGGGAGCGCTACATCAGCATGCGCGATGTGTCACTTTAAAGGGAATCTACCAAATCCTACATGGTAAAGTCTAAACAAAATAAAGCAATATATTTATCTTAGTGACCCCCCTCTTTAAATAGACAAAATAAAAGCTCTTTAAATAGACAATAGGCTTAATATGAATGTGAAAAATAAATAAAAATAAATAAATAAAAACAAAAAAATAGCCCATAGAGAGAGATTAAAAAATACTTTAGAAAAAATTATGAAAAGTATGAAAGTACAAAAAGTATGAAATACACACACAAGGAAAACATTTAAAAATGTCCACAAAAAAACAGATCTGAATGCCAATATATTTTACGTTTTCGACCAAAGCTGGAATTTAAAATCACGGTCAATATCCTAACAATTCCCTATTGAGAATTATTACTATTTTAAGAAAATGACGTTCTATCCAACGGTTATCAATCTTTTGGAGCCATGTAATCATTTATTTAAAGATTTTTTTTTTTAATTAACTTTTTACCAAGTTTGCAAACCATTGCTCAGTTAAGTGACAGAATATAAATATAATGTGTTTAGAAAATAAAATAAATAAATAAAATCCCCCCCATCGACAAATATAGTTGAATACAAACAACATGAAATTGTCAATCATTTGTGTTTTTTTTAATGCATCAAGAGAAGTAAAACTACATGTCATATTTAGGACAAACACTTTCTCTATGCACACTATCAAATGGACTGTCCATTAAAAAAAAAAAATCCTACTTTAACAGTCCGAATACAATTTCTCTGAATTCATATTTTCTAGCTGCATGTTTTGTTTCAATAAATTAATGATTCTAACAAAAAATGTAAATTAAAAAAATATAAAAATACAAAGAAAAAAAAACAACATTGCAAGCCATATTCAAATGCATAATTTGTGTACAATAACCAATGTTTAACATTTTTTTTTTTAATTTTATTTTTTTAAAGTCAAATTTGCTTTTGTTCATCAATAAAAGAATATAAAAAATCTCGGTGAATCCAGTGTTAAATGTATTAAAATAGATCTGTATAGTACTGCACAGTTTCTCCCGGAGCTGCGAAAATGGTTGAAGGGACTGTAGATCGCCCGTGGTGATAGGCTATCGATAACTGCAATCCCCTCTTTTTTTTTTGTTTTTTTTTTAAGACATTCACAATCTTGTGATATGCTAATGTACTGTAGAGCTGCCAAGATTTGTGTATTTTATTTTTTATTTTATTTTTGTAGAAGATGACATACTCTCAATATGAGATCAATTTTAAAGCAGCCTGTCATGTCTGAAACACACAAAAAAATAAATAAATGCAGCAAAAGCTATCTTAAAAAAAATCAGAACAAAATAAAATAAATGCTGCAGGAACAATGGAACAAGGCGTTTAAATACCAGTTTTAGTTTAAATACTAGTAACAGCCACGTAAAAAACTACACCTGGTATGTTGAGGGATATATAGGGATAGTTAGAGTCAGCGTTGGAAAGTTCTGGAAGGAGTTAAGATTTGTTTTGGGTGCTCAATTTTCTTCCAATTTTGTTAATTTTTTTTTAACACAGTAGGAATATACTGTTTGACATATAATTTTAAGTATAAGACAATGAAACAGAATTTGGGGATTGAGGCAGAGATTGTAAATCAATTTATATTTAACGAGTTGCCTGATCACTAAAAACCAAAGCTATCCACAAAGGCGCTAAGCTAGGATGACCACCGTCACACGAGGAAGCGTATTCGTTGAATTTATGGAGTTTTATAATATTTACAGATGAAATAAATGTTTCCAGAAACTGAGTGCTGAAAAAATAAAAACATTCTACCAGCCCATCTAGATAAAAATAAGAAAAAAATGACAAAAATCTTGATATAATTGATATGAGAAACTCCCCTTGAGGCAGTTTTTTTTTTTCCTGTACCATATCGCAGAATTTTCTGCAAGCAAGAAATAAAATAAAATGAGCATATTGTTCCTTTCACGTTTATATAATTTTACAATAAAAATGCAGTACAAAAAGGCTATGATTTTTGGCATATTGTCTGTACTGGCAAGAAAACAAAAATGGATAAAAAAAATAATATATAAAATAAAAAACTTTTTTTCTCTTATTTTACCAAAATCTAAATAATTCAGCCTGCCAAAGATACTGACTTTGTAGTTTTGCTAATTTTTTTTTTCTTCTTCACAAAAAATCCTTATGAGAAAAATACATCAATAGCAAAATAAGTAAAAAGGACCTGCAAAAAACTAAGGAGTTTTACAGTGGAATTTTTTGTTAAATAGTTCAGAATGCATATACACAAGCATCGGCATGAAAATACTTCAATATCCCACTAAAAACGCTAAATTTATACAGTTTTCATATATCTTGCAAATCTCAACTATAATAATAATACTGAAAAAATCAACTTTTTGTTTGAAGGCTCGGGTATTATGAACACATACATCTTCAACAGCCCCTTTAAACAATTCACCTGAATAAATGTAGCAGATCTGACTCAAAAGGGTTATAAATCAGTCCAAAATACCTAATACAGTTTTTTTTATTTTCTACATATTTTTTCCCCAAAATAGATCCTGAAACCCCCTCCAAACGAAATCTACTTAAATTGCGTTTTCTTTGATATATTACGTAGGGTGGACGTCAACCACAATCCACCCTCCAAGACACTACTTGTAAATTTGGCCTTTTTTTGTTTTATATATTTTATTTTATTTTTTATTCTTCTTCTTATAATCCAGAAGTATTTTTAAGGCCAACGTAAAAAGGAAAAAAAAAAAACCCAGAAAGCACTGTAGGTTTCAGCATAAAGTGCAGCATACACAGCTGCCACCTACAAACCATAAACATGTGTTTGCAAGTCTGGTTGTACACAAGTGTTTGTGTACTTAAATATTTATTTAAAAAAAAATAAAAAAAATAAAATAAAATGGATTGTTCTTTCAATTCCATTCTTGGCAAAACAAAACGCTTAAAGTTATTGTTCCATCAGGCTGTGAGAGTTGTTGCTTTGAGACTGCTGCAGGCCTTTGTGCAGAGAAGCGCTGGTAGATGAAGGCTTCATCCAAGGGACAGTAAGCAAAGAGGAGGAGGAGGAGGTGGTGGTTGTCATGGTAACCTGAATCATCTGCTCGCTCTGCATCAGTCTAATGAGGGTTTTGAGGCGTTCCAAAGATGACTGGGTCCCTTTCTGCTGGGCCAGCAAGCTATTTTTTAGCTCTAAGCATTTCTGTCGGAGAAAGAAAGAACAAAAAAACAGGATGTCGCCGTTAGATGACCAAACGCAAGCGGGGCCCGAGGGATAATAAAAAAATATTAATTCTCAGAGTTCCGTTAGCATTCAGCCGTCAAATAGTAACAGATATGGGTTTGGAACACTGAGGACTTAATCATTGGCAACAAAAAGAAAACAATTACAGGGTCATAAATTGGAAAGAAATCTATCGCCTCTGTAATGTTTGTGTCAACCAGGAAGAAGCCAAAGAAAGTGTAACAAAAAGGTCCCACAAATAATATTTTATGATGTCATAAAACTTATACCCTCGATTACGTGAATGATTTAGGGAGCTGACTAAGGTTTTGGATTTACACAGTATTTATTCCCCCGGACAAGAAAACGAGTTTTACACAATGTTAAGAAGCCGGGGGTCCCAACTTGGGCTACAACGACAGAATTTTGGTCCTCTCATTATGTAGGCGGCTGGACCATTTTAAATCGTGCCGGGTTCATGGAAAGAAAGAAAGAAAAAAGTTTAGCCACACAACCTTTATGGAGTTATTCAGCGCTCGCTCTTGTTCTATCAGCTGTCTCTGTTCATTTTTCAGTTCGCTGCCTTTCTTTAATAACTTTCTCTTCTCTTCTTCTTTCACTGAAAAAATAATTAAACAGAGGATTTTACCAACAGAAAAGAAAAAAAAGATTCATACATTCTGTTAGAATGTTGCGTCATCTTCATGATACCTCTGAGATTATATAGACACTATTTCAGAGAGATAAAAAAATGAGAAATTGCTTTTACCTGTTTTATGCGTCACGTACGACTGAACCAAAGTAAGGGCTCCAGCCCACGGCACGTTGTCCTTTTTTAAAACCTAAATAAAAACACACAAGAGAAAGCGCTAAAGATTTTATTCACGTGATTTAGAATAGAGCAGAAAAGGTCACCTGATGAACGTTATATCACGATGAAAATTTTAGACTTTGTGTTTACGCTTCCATAAACCTGAACGTTTAACTAATTATTATTATTTATATTATTACTGTTTAATAAAAATAAGTTTTCAAAAATATTGCGTTGTTTTCTTTTTTAAATCAGTTCTAGTTTTTGCCCCATAATATATTTTTTGTATATTTGTATGAGTTCTCGGGCTGGGGGTTATATTACTGTGTACAGCACTGGGGGAGGGGTTATATTACTGTATACAGCACTGGGGGAGGGCTTATATTACTGTGTACAGCACTGGGGGAGGGGTTATATTACTGTATACAGCACTGGTGGAGGGCTTATATTACTGTGTACAGCACTGGGGAGGGCTTATATTACTGTGTACAGCACTGGGGAGGGCTTATATTACTGTGTACAGCACTGGGGGAGGGGTTATATTACTGTATACAGCACTGGGGGAGGGGTTATATTACTGTGTACAGCACTGGGGGAGGGGTTATATTACTGTGTACAGCACTGGGGGAGGGGTTATATTACTGTGTACAGCACTGGGGAGGGCTTATATTACTGTGTACAGCACTGGGGGAGGGGTTATATTACTGTATACAGCACTGGGGAGGGCTTATATTACTGTGTACAGCACTGGGGGAGGGGTTATATTACTGTATACAGCACTGGGGGAGGGGTTATATTACTGTGTACAGCACTGGGGGAGGGGTTATATTACTGTACCTTTAAGATTCTATCTGGGATTTAATGCATTTCACGCTCCCTACTCTGTTGCAGTAGAATACAGAATTTCTTACCTTTTGCTGGCACTTTGGACAAACCCAAACGCCCTTGGGTGAGATTTTTGTTTGCGAGTCCAGGCAGTCTGAATGGTAAGCCCTTGGACACATGTCACAGAGCTGCAAGTCCCCATCATGTCTACACACCGTACAATGCAAGTCGTGTGTTATCTCGGTCTGGAAAACAATGCAAAAAATAATAAATTGCTTAAAAATGACTTCCATTAAACGCAAACTTAACTACCCCGCACGTCGCTGCCCCGGTCTTTGGTTCAGCATAAGGGCGCAATATGAAGTTAATAAAACATTCTGCAGTTTTCATATTCTTAGGTACTGCTCCGGTAATAAAGAGATTACTTTAAGTAGAACAGCATCTGTTATCAGATGAATGCCTCATTCACAGCCTTTGTTTTTGTTTCTAGGGTTGTAAAGCAGAAGAGAGAAAATATTCGTGAAGTTGCGCATAAAAAAAAGAAAAAAAAAAGAAAAAATTCCTTAAAAACAGAAAATGCGTTTAATGGCAAAAGGTGTCCGACATACCTTCCAACAGCGATCCAAATTGGCTTGCACGTAAAAGAAGGGCAGAAAATAGGTTAGCGATTAAAAAAAAAAAAGTATATATGTTAAAGAGTTAAAAATCGGGGGGGGGGGGCATTATGCGATCGCACTCCTTTGTTTAAAGGGGCGTTCTGGCACGCTGTGTGACATTTAATAATTATTTTATTAGCAAAGGATTGTTAAGAACGAAGACCGGGACGCTTGGAGTTATTTATCACACTGCTCTTAAAAGGACATGACTTTCGGTGACATTCAGCAAATTATCTAACCTTTACGTGCGCAAATTGTTATTATCAGCTAATCAATGTGCTCAGAAAATAACCTTCACGTCCATTAGTCAAACAGAAAGTTCCTTGCATGGAGTTCAATACATGTTAAAAAACAGTAAACCCGCTCCTTCTTACGTTCTTACGTTAGAAGGAAGTTTTACTTTAATGAGAGGGTGGTAGATAAGTGGAACAGCCTCCCAGCCACAGTGGTAGAGGGTAATACAGTGAGGGTAGTAAACATGCATGGGATAGACATACGGCTCCTGAATCTAAGACGAGACCAACGACTGATTAAGGTTCGAGTCTTTACAGCAGGAGGGGACTAGACGGGGGCCGGATGGGGCCGATCCGCCCGCAGAGTCAGGGATTCTATTACTGGAAGTATGTGCTGGTTTATATGCAGGGACGGTTAAGATTTGTGATAGTTATAGTAACCCCTGGGAATACTTGTTACGATGCTGCAATGATCCGTTTGAATGTTTATTCTTTGTTTTTAATAAATATGTATTAAAAGTTCTTCCGGCCGTGTGAATGCCCACCTTTTTTTAATCCATTTCATAACAGATAAGATAAGTTTTTTGCTCTACACAAAAGCTAAAACCGTATAAAAATCCCTTTCAGCTGATTTGTTTTTAATATATTTTAGATACAAAGTGTCAGCAGATTTTTCCCACAATAGAGGGTAAAGCATGTGGGTCGGCGGCAGAATCTCCGGAGCGGCCATTTATCAATATATTATTAAAAATAAAATAAATAACAATTATCTTTTCACTCTTGTGATTGGTGGTGAAGGAGCGGCACGACATAAGCAGGAACCAATCAGATTTGTTCACATTTAAACGTGCGGAAGTCAAAGGAATGGTGACTTTTCCCCTACGATTCCATTAAAGGGCTTCATAAACCCGAGGTTCTTGCTAGAAACTTTGTATCACGTGGCTGGATTATAAACCCGCAGACAGGGTCTCCAATTCCTGTTGTATCTCTACGTGTATTTTTTTTTTTATGTTTTTATTGTGTTTTTGTTAACCAAATATGTTGGCGCTTACTAAACAACAACAACATAGGCGACTGATACATTTCTACATAATTATTCTTTATATGGCAGAGAAAGTCATTCATTTTTTTAATGTTTTCGCCGCTCATTAAGAGATGCGGACCCCGGGTAGAGTTTGACCGCCCAGACCCAGGAATTTAAAAAGATTTTTTTAAATCTGCAAATAAAATTGTTCACGGGTTGGAGCCAAAGACAGCGGGATCTGAGAGGTAGATACTTACCTTTCCCTGATAAGAATGGGTTAGTCAGATAGTTTGAGGCCAGGCGTTTTCTCTGGGGGGGGAAAAGAAATATGTTTTTACATTTTCATGCTGTCCATTTCACAAATGCACAATACCCCCCCCATATGCAGCCGCCTCTTTCCCCGGCCCCCGGCTAGTAGCTGTGGGGGAGATCTATTCATCTCTATCAACGTGGGGCCTGTTCACACACCTGTGCGCATGCATGGAAAGCGCTCCCAAGGTGTTTTGGACTTTGGGCACTTTCTTGCCCTCCTACCACCCCCCCAAAAAAAATATATAAATATAGAGGTACGGATCTCGCGTGCCGTACCTCGGGTTCAAGGAGTCCGCTGTAGGCTGGGTTGGCTGTGCTCCTTCGCTTCCTTTCGTGACGTTTGCTTTGGATTTCTGTAACCATGGAAACGGATATCTGTTAGAACTCACCATGTAACAAAGTGTTTTATAATAAAGTCCGGACTCGCCGGGGCCGGAGGCAGCGCCGGCGCATTGGGCATTTCATTTGGCTCCTGCATAATTTTCCTTTAGAATAATCTCCTTAGTCTAAAACATCTGAACGCTTTTTTGATAAAAAAAAAATAAACAAACACGTTTCTGGTGCCGCCGGGACGCGTTTTTATCATTTTATATGTGTTTTTCAGGGGTTCCAAACTCTGCCGCAGGGAGACGGTAGGAAGATAAGGCGAAACAAAGCTAAATCACCAAATCCCTGCACAACTCGCCTCCTCTCTGGATCCCCAATTCGCAAAGGGGTACCTTCAGTTGCACGGGGGGGGGGGCAGATTGATTAATTCAAAACATTCACTGACAAACACGGAGCCGGTAATTAAAGGTTGCAATTACAACTCTTGGCATGTGTATCATCACGCGGTATATAGATATATTTGCACGTCTTGCGAATTCTGTAATTTTTATGGTTTTACATAGTTCCATTTTTTAGGGATTTGCTATGGAATCTTTTTCTTGCTATAAATAATATAGATGCCTACATAGGGAAAGTAAAATATGGCAACGCAAGGTCCCCCGAGTTTTGAGTTAATGTATTAGAATTCTTGCTTCAAAGACTCGGCTCTTTAATATACGGCTGTATCCCCTGTAACGTTACATGGGGGGGGTTGAGCGCGGCCCCTGCTTCTGGGAGCCCCCATTTTAAAGCAGATTAAATCAGCTTTCTCTTCTAACGTGCTGGGTTTTATTGGTTACTTATTAAATTATCCAAATGAAATAAAGACCTCGGGTATCCCTGCTGCACGTTCTCACTGGTTCTGGGAAATTATCTTTTGGAAAATAATAAGTAACATTTACCAAAGAAATATCACAGCAAAAAAAAAAAAAGATATAAAATCACAATAACCAAAAAAATCCAGACTTCAAAAGAATTTAAAGTTTAATGTAAAAAAAGCAAATAGTTGAAAATGCAACACTGGACGGTGCGTTTAACACACAATAAAAATATAAAATTAATCCCAATCTTTTATTCTGTTTTTTTCACATAACTCCTTTAACGTTACAAAAAAAGCATTGAAGACCTTAAATAATAAGACAAAAAAAAACACTGATATAGTCAACATTTCTTAAAACTTATTGCTAATTTTAAGTTAACCTTACCTTCCAAATGTTCTGTGGTTACGAGGCCCAACGATACCATGAAGGCAATTTTCTAGAGGTGGAGAAGAAAAATACATAAAAAGAGACAATTTTAATGAGGTTTCTGTTAAAAACACGAGTGCGTTTCTGTTAGAGTGTTTTCCTTTTAGTTCTGGATTGAGTACTAAGAGGGACCCCTGAGGCATATTGACCTGGTGAGATTGTCAGAGGGTCCCAACACAGGGGGTGGAATCGCTGGAGTCCTCCAAGGATTATTATTTTTATTTATTGTTTTATATAGCGCCATCAAATTCCGTAGAGCTGTACAGAGATCTCAGGGAAGGGCCGTCCTTTATATAAGGAAAGTTACCTCGGGCCCCCAAGCTCAGGACGGCCCTGCTCTCCCACCCATCCTACATGCTGAAAATGCTGAAGTTTGGTCGCTGGGAGGTTACCGAGAGACCACGTGGAGCCCTCTGTTTCTCTTTCAGTGGGATCCCTGTAACCTGATATTAAATATTTAGAGAGTTTAGAGCCAGGACATGAATTAAGTTCCATCACACGCTACTTTTCATCATTTATATCAAAGTAAATAACTGTCTGATACTCCTTGCTACATCTAAGACATTTACACATTGATTCCACATAAAAATCTTTAAGCTACAGTTTCAGGTAACATAAGGTCCTCAGGCCATATATATATATATATATATATATATATATATATATAATATTTAAAGCAGGTTTTCTCTGTTCCGTTTTCGGGGTGAAAAGTAATTTTTTTTTTACTGTGCAGACCTTTCAATTTCACCCCTTTGGTAAAGCCTGCAGTTACTAGATTGTAAGCTCTTTTGACCCTCCTGCCCCTTCGTTTCCAAACGTGATGCTCTACTTGTTTCCTACTTGTCTACTGTACATCGCTGCGGAACACGATGGCGCTATATAAATCAACAAAAAAACAATACAAAAAAGTTTTAGCTGGATCTGGGAATATTCAGTAAAAATGTATCACGGCGTGCACCGTTTGAAACCAACGCATGCATAATTCTATGGAAACTACTAAAACGAGAGACATGTTTCAGGATACTCATGATTTGTGCTTTGTCTGAAGGTATAAAACACGATTCATGCGATATGTTCACATAATGCCGTCTGTATACAACCGATAAAACAAAAAAACAATATAAAACTCTGTTTTACAGGACATGCAGCGCCTTCCAAACCTTCATTCTTTCATTATAAACCCGTAACGCGGGTGGGGGTATGACTTTCTGCCCCTTTACCTCAGGATTGTCTTCCTTTTTCCTTCGGGGGGCTGGATGTCCCTGAGGTGGCTCCTGACAAGGTTTCTTGTTTTCTGGCTTGTTCTCTGGTGGGCTCTGAATTTGAGGCTGAATGATGATAACCTGTGAAAAAGGAAAAATCCCTTTATTATGCGATAAACAAATTCTGCTCCTCACCATCACTTAGCCGCTGGAAATGGCAGCTGGACAGCGTGAGATCCACGGTAGGTTTCCTACGTTATAAATGCAATTGATTAATGACGTGACTGGCTCTGAGGCACTTTAACAGTTATTATAGTGTTAACTTGCTCCAAAAAGAGAAATAAATAAGAAGACTTATTGCGTGGAGAGAGAGAAAATTGAAGACTTTCAGCAACATAGGGCGAAGCGCGAAGGAGGGCGCAAGAGAAGAACGTTCAGTAAAGTACAAGAAACAGGTAAAGTTTTGGCAAAGGTGGGTGGGTTTTCATGAACTTTTTTTTATGAGAAATGCCACATTCCATTATTAATAAGAAATCCCCCTCTGCTATTCTGTGTTGTGCTGTGTATGCGGGAGCCGCCATCTTGCTGCCCCATCGCGGGATTAAATCGCCCGTCGCTCTGAGGTATCTGTGATAATAGCGTTACGGAGGGAAACAATCTCTGGCGCTAGAGACTCATACGCCGTCCTCTAAAACAACGCGGGGAGAGAACAGGAAGTGGCTTGCAACTTCCTGCTTGGGCTGACGCAGGGTGAGAACAGGAAGCAGCTTACAACTTCCTGCTGGCGGGAGGAATCATGGGAAGTAGAGGAAAATTTGCATTAAATTTCCCAGCTGTGCGTTTAATAAAGGTCAGATGTGGAACATCTAAATCCGAACAACATAAAAGAAGAAGACTAAATTAAGATGAATAATGATAACCCGTGTGATAGATTGCTTTTGGTGCTGGATTCAATTATGGTTTTATCTCTGATGTGACAGTTTTCCCCATAAGAGTTCCATCTAACATTGATTTCAAAATGAAATTCATCTTAAAGGTGATGGGGTTGCCAGCGTTCTCTCGAGCAGTTAATAAAGATGTCAGCAGAGCGTACCTTGCTGTCAGCACTGATGAGAAGCGGCTGCACTTTAATACCATCATTGACGACGGAGACTGTGCTGGTGGTGATGGGATTTGCATTGCTCGGGGAGGTGGAGATTATGGCATACGCCACTCCGGCACTGCTGAGGGGTGACGTTACCGCCGAGTCTCCCGTGCCCTGCGATTGGCCGTTGGACGTCTGACTGTGGCCTACTGTATTGTTGGCCGTGGGGAGGGCCGGGCTGGGGTTTTTGATGCTGACTACTGTGGCTTTTTGAAACGTAGTTGGTTGTTTGGTCGGCTGCTCTCTGCAGGGGGAAACGGGAAGGCTTTCTGGAATCAGAGTCTTTGGCCTAACCTAAAAATAAAAAAAAAAACAAGAACATACATAAAAAATGTAAATTACTTTACATAAGTGATGTTACACTTTTTTTTCCTATTCTGTAGAAAAAAACAAAAGAGAAACCTAGAAGCTGCCGGCAGCCTCTGACTCTCTAGTGTTAGATTCCGGTCTCTTGTTGTAACTTTTCTCATCCTTTGGAATAAATTCCCTCCTGTCCTTCGTTAAATCCCTTTTGTATTTCAATGTTTCTATCAAATCCCCTCTCTCCCCATCTCTCTCCTCTCTCCTCATCCTTCTCATCCCCTCTCTCCTCTCTCCCCATCTCTTTCATCCCCTCTCTCTCATCCCCTCTCTCCCCATCCTTCTCATCCCCTCTCTCCCCATCTCTCTCATCCCCTCTCTCCCCATCTCTCTCATCCCCTCTCTCCCCATCTCTCTCATCCCCTCTCTCCCCATCTCTCTCATCCCCTCTCTCCTCTCTCCCCATCTCTCTCATCCCCTCTCTCTTCTCTCCCCATCTCTTTCATCCCCTCTCTCTTATCCCCTCTCTCCCCATCTCTCTCATCCCCTCTCTCCTCTCTCCCCATCTCTCCTATACTATGTGGATTCTTTGTATCATCATATGTCTATACAATGTTTTTTACATTAATCCAATGCATTAGCTCTGGATGGTTTACATATAAGAAGATATAATAGAAAGTAAAAAGAAACTGGCACGGGGACAGCTTCTGTGGGTCAGTAACCAGAATACCCAATGCTACAGGATTGTGACACTGGAGACAATTAATGCATATCAAGTGTCCCTGTTTTTCTTGAGCAGTCCCTCTAAGGGCCGCAAATCCCTCTTTCATCCCCTGATTATATCCATTGGCAGACGTGTTTATAAGCATTGAATAATTTGCCAAATAACACCGAGCAGACATCTTTTTTTTTTTTTGCAAATGAATGGGAAAAAAAAATGTAACAGGCTACAGAAAAACAGCAACTGAAAAACAAGAAAATGTTTAAAAGGACGGGCTATGAATGTATCGAAAAGGCCTGAAACGCTGCTAATCCCTGCCACCTCGCGGCAAAGTGTAATCCGAATGTTTATTCTGAGGAAAACATGTTTGTAAATGAACCGTTTCTATTAAAAATTCTCTTAAGGCCGATGCTTCATTAAGCCGACCCTCAGGCTAATTGGCTCCGGTTATAATGACTCCGGCAATCAATATCTGTTTGAAACAATCCCGAGGGCCGTTCACGGACAGCCAGGAGGCGGCACGGGTCAACTAAACGCGCGGCAGACCAACAACGGGACACGTTTCCGTGCTTTAATACAGATATGGGCAATAACCAGAGTCTACGATAAAGCTTCTCAGTGGTTACTGATCCAATATACACATAATAATACAGTCCCTTTGTACAGCGCTTTGTAATATGATGGCGATATATTAATCAATAAATCATTTTTAAAAGTTACCCGATCAATAAACTAACTCTGTGAAGGGGTTTGGGTCGAATGTTGAGTTCAAACAGAGGAGGTGGAACAGAGTTTTACACAGAAAGGTCACATTAGTCCCGATATACTAATCGTCATGAGTTAGTGAAACGCGTCGCGTGGCAATGGCGGTTACCTGAGGTAGAACTGCTGGTCTGTGTCCCGCCAGTCTGTGCAAGGAACTGATCTGAGGAACTTTAATGGGCACGGCCGCGATCGTCCCCAAAGTCTGCGAGAAACAAGAAACAAAATATCACTTCATCTGCAAATTGGGTGCTTTGGGGGGGGGGGGGTTATCCACCGTCAGAAATGTGACTTTCACTTTTATCAAATTCATTAATAAGAAATGAATTCAGCAAAAGAGAAGGGAGGACGTCGGAAGAAAAAAAAACACATCGTACGTGAATAGCGGATTAGCAATTAATACAGAGGGATATAGAAGGTTAAAAAAAGCCGGTCGATGGAATAGAATTAGTGAAATTATATCGAGGCATCAAAGAGACGCGCAGGACACGACGATTTACGATACTTTCTCATAAATCATGCAGCCACCTTGTTCATTCGTTTATGGTGTAAGCGTGAATAAGTGCAGACCTGGAGCCGCCGCTGCTGCCAGTCATGTGATATTTTGGGGGAATTTTCCAGCTCAAACACCACACTGAGCTGATGCTTTATGGCAATGCTAATGAAGTCCGTTCCTCCATAGACTTTCATTAGTCAGAGAGTCCGGCTGGGTGATTAAGACCGAGTCATTCTATTGTTCCCCACAGGCAGTATGATAAGGAGTCGGGGGGGGGGGGTTATTAGATCGGGGATCAGATAACAGAGCGAGAATCATGCAAACGGCTGATATGCAGCTGCCTGAAAACTTTATATTATGGGGCAAAAACTACAACTGGGGTAAAAAAGGAAACAGCATTTTAGAAAATGTATTTTTAATTTGCTACGAGGAGTAAAATAAATCCTGGGAGCTCCCCTTTAAAATACAGCACATCACAAAAGCAAAGTAAGTCTGGTAAAAAAAAAATCTGTTGGAAGTGCTTGTTTTCAAAAAGAAAAATGCTGTTACACAAAACAGAACATTTCCTGACAAAGCAAAACAGAAACGTGAGTTACGACGGAAAAGAGAGAAAAGCAGCATTTTTCTACGGTGTGGAGACGTAATTGGAGCAGAGCGCTTTATCTGTTCTAACTGCGGATCATAGATATTCGGGGCGCGTTTGGAGCTAAAGCCGTCGTTAGTCCTGTCACTTTCACTCTCGCAAACAAAGCTTGATGCACTTCCCTGAAGTTTCGGAAGCCGGCGATACCTCTCACGGGGGGGGGGGATTACCGCCGTCCCCGCGTAGAACGAGCCGAACCGTGTTTAATGGGACTTGCGGAAGAAAAAAAGACAAGCGAGTTCTCTTAGACATTTGATGCCAACCAAAGACTTAGGACTTTTCCCCGGGACTGTGATATAAATAAACCGAATATAAAATACATGCGCAAACACTGTTTTGGGGGAATATATTTGGTTTTCTGTGTTTTCTTACCGTTTAGCGCTCTCGGTTTATACAGAAATATATATTTGATGCAGTTCAAGAGAGGGCAGTTTCAGTTTAAATTGAACAGAGTAACATTATTGCTTTTTATGAGAAGTGACTCGTTTTCTACATTTCCTTTTAACTTTTCACTAACCCAGACACACACACTCACACTCACTAACATACCCAGACACTCACACTCACTAACATACCCAGACACTCACACTCACTAACATACCCAGACACTCACACTCACTAACATACCCAGACACTCACACTCACTAACATACCCAGACACTCACACTCACTAACATACCTAGACACACACACTAACATACCCAGAAACACACACTCACTAACATACCCAGACATACACACTCACACTCACTAACATACCCAGACACTCACACTCACTAACATACCCAGACACACACACTCACACTCACTAACATACCCAAAGACTTATTCATTACGCTCCCCTGTGTGCTTTAAAAAGCCGGTTGGGCCCCCAAATCTTTGATCATTTTTATCAATATCTGGATTGCAAAATTACTGGAAAACCAGCTATTTGGAGCGTGCGAGCGAGCGAGCTGGCAGCTTCACAGAAAGAAAAGGCTGTCAGTAAGCGTCTTGCCGTTGGAATAATAACCGCTCCACTTCTCGGCAGCAGCTTTTGTGAAACCTACAATATGCAGAACGTACGGAGTAAAAATAGCCGTTTATGAGCAAAACGCGCCGGTCCCTGGGCGCCGGTGAGTTTACTGAATGGCTTGACACGGCTTTTGCAGAATGGGATTGTGATACAGCGAGAGGGGGGGGGTGGTAATGGTAACTATGGCAACAGGAGAGAGGACAATTGTTAATATGAATGGATATTTACTAAAGTCATTTCATTTCAACGTTCATTTTTCTTTCCCGGGCTGAATGTTGTTTTTGAACCTTGAGCTTGTTTTACACGAGCAGCGGCGACGCCAGCTTCGAGACGCTTGGATGATAATTTAGACGTCACACACACTGCGTTTTTATGAATACAAGCGGGGGGGGGGTTAAAAGATAGATTTTAGCCGTTTTCACTGGGAGGGGGAGTATAAATAGCTATTTTAAGCTGTACGTGGCATGGTCTTAGAATGCGCACGCTGATCGGACTAAATGTGAGCGATCTTGGCCAGCGATTGGATCAAATTACATTTTTTAGCCATGATTCTGAGCTGTTTGTCCGCAGTTTTAGGATTTTGTCACCTTAATAAGGTCAACAAACAGCAAATTCAGCAGTATACCCCCCCCCCCCGCTGGTTGTACCCTCTAATACGGCTGCCCTGTTCTTTGAGGTGAAACAGTCCTATACTTTCTCAAAAACTATATCCCATGCACGTTTCAATTCCCTCACTGTATCAACATCTGCCACTTCTGCTGGGAGGCTGCTCCACTTATCTATTCCTCACCCGGTTAGTTTTGCAGAATTAATAATAAGCAAGCTGCGGAGAACAGTCGCTATGTAAAGCATAACCATTCACAGTTCAACCTGCCGCGGGTAAAGCCCGTGATAATACCGCTATGACAGATGTGCGTGCTTTCCACTTGCCGGTGATGGAGCCGCGCCGCCGCGTGCCGCTGCCTCCTTATTAACATGCAGTCATTTGTCCCACGGTGTGAAGCATCGCGCAGAACGCAGCCTCTGTTAATGAAGCCTCCTCCTTGGAAGAGTGAGATATAACAGACTCGGCTCCACGTTTAACGCAGAGCAGCTGCGATCGCAACAGATCCTAGCTCAGCGGAAGCCACGCGAATGCCTGATGAACGTTCAGAACGCTACCCATGGCGGCTCTAATGAACGCATATGTCAGCCTCCTTAGCGACTGTCCCATTCCAGGTCAGGATTTCCGAAGCAGCGCTTCTTCTCAATGTTCTATAAATGGGTTTTATGAAGCCGCCGTTGCAATAACCCTGTCCGGTAAACGTACACCCCATTTACCCCCGGTGTATCGGAGCCGGGCCCAGGCAAAGTCAAGGCCGCTACTGTGACAGGGCCAGGCTGGACCACATTGCGTCACAGAGGAAAAAGACAGCGGGTTCTTATTCTTTTACTAAAACAACTGGAAATGTTGCTTTAGTATTCCGTGGACAGTATCAATAATAATTGTACGCGGGGGCAGTAAGCAGCACTAAGGGTATCTCAGAAAATGTAAAATCGTAGTGCGCACAGAATAGAGTTCATCCAAATGTCATATTAGGGCTGCTGTACAACCAGTAGCCATGTATGGGGCCCGACAAGCCTCTGGGATCTGTCAGGGCCCTCTTATAATGCCCCGGCACTGGGGCACCACGTCCAGCTACACTGTGTCTGATCCCTTGCAGGTTTTTGGGACCCGGAAGGCTCCTTCCCAGTGTTTTGGTTCCTAATTACCCCTTTCTGGACTGGCAAGTAAGAGGGTTCTTTCTTTAAGCTTTCACCGAGCCCAAAGTTTATCGACGGCGGCCCTGGGTCGAATGTCTGTCTCCCGCTTCTAATATGGGATATGAGGTCATAGGAGGAACACCGAGACTAGGGGTCTGTCTGCAAACGTATTACCGTTCAGCTCTTATAACTTGTATTCCTTACGGGTCTGACAATAACCTGTACGAGCCGAGTATATCTGAAGCCCTGCGCTGCACGGTTTGAATATAATCTTTCACGCTCGCGCCATCCAAACCGTTCACTCTCACGTTATTAATGAAAGCGCTTTCTTCCGGAGACATCTAATGAAGATCGCTGGCTTATTTCCAAACGTTTCTGTGCTAAATCAGAGCCTTTTATTTTTATAGAAGTGCGTTAAGTGATTTCAAAAATAAAGAAACAAAAAAAGAATATATAATATATAATTTATAAAACATAGTAAATATTACTGTATTTATATTCGGTATATATCTATATATATCCATACATCCATACACAAATAAGGTATCAATTGTTATTCAAATTATATATATACACACGCCACAAACACATTTATAAGTAAAGCATGAATTGCTTTTTTTTTTAATATTTTCCTTCCTCTTCTGACAGGCTCCCTGTTGTTATCGTGCCCCCTAGCGGTGATCCTACCTTAAGAAAAAAGCTTTGAGGTCCCAAAAGCTTATGTAACTTCACACATTTTCCTGTCGGCTCAATAAAAGGTAATAATGTCGAGTGAAGCCCCCCGAGCGGCGATACATACAATGTGTAATCACCCCACTGGGTAAAACCCACGAAACCAGGATTCTCATCTACCGGCTTACAACAAACGCCCAGAGTAATAATGTAGCAAACGATAATAATGTAACACGTAACAAAACAAGATATTAAAAGACTCAAAAAAAAACAAACAAAATCAGAAAGCTACTAAAATATTATCCGAGCGTAAAAGCCAACAAAGTCCGTAACCGGCAAGAAACAAAAGTCGGAGGATTCATCCCTTATTAGTCACTAAAAGGTAACACAACCCATAACTTATTTCTGCTTATTCGTAGCTTCTAACAGGTAGATGGAATTAAATACCCATTAAACTAAATGATGTCTAAATCTGTCCACAGACTATTTCGGAAGCCAACCAGGCAACTAAAGCACGCCAATGCACTGAAAGGGTTAAGGGCACCAGCCTGCTGTGGTTCGAGGAATTCCTGGAAGCGGCGTCTCGCGAGAAGGACTCACCTGTGCGTGAGAGATTTCGGAGACCCGTCTCGTGGCCATGTTCACGTTGCTGGCCACCAGTTTGCTGGTCGTTTGCAGGTTGATGGGGGCGCTCTGTGGGGGCTCGGCGCTGTTGGCCGCAGAAGCTGTGGACACTGTAGCTGTTTTTTGGCCATTGAGGTGGGCAGTCACCATAGTGACCGGAGCTTTGGCCGGAACGACGGAGATGGCGATGCCTTGGCTGCTGGGTGCTTTGATCAGAGGGATGGGTTTCGCGTTCCCCACAGGACAACTTCGGACCGCCAGCTTCTGAAAAAGCAGAGAATGAGAAGGAGAGAAGAAGAGAGGAGATGAGACGGGAAGACACACCTCCGCTCCCCTCCCACTTGTCTTTGAAGCCCCTCCCACTGCTCCTGATGTTACGGCAAGCGGTGACACGAGCTTCATAAGGGGGAACATATTCCAGACGCACCATCTGTCTCTGCGGAGCGCAGAGCAGAGGAGACGGCTTTTCATACAGAGCATCCCACACAGAAGGACGCAGGACAACATCGCACCGCAGGGCCAAATCCCCCCCCATGGTGAAACGCCTCCAGCTGGGCAACTCGAGGTGGCAATTACGATGATTCTCTGCTCCGTGCGTTTTGTTTCACTTATTACTAACAGCAAGCGTCTCTGTTCCCTTCTGAATCCAGCCGAGCTGCCTGCGGGGAGACAGATACACGGAACATGGAAGCCCCCTGGATCCCCCCCTACCCCCCCAATCTGGGAAAAGGAGGAACGTTCTGTTATACTGTTTGGGGTTCTTACCTCTAGGTAAATGCTGTTTGCAACAAATCTGCATTTTAATGCCTAGGGGTTATTTATCAACGTGTATTTAAAAATAGGTACATTTCACTTTATATTCATATATGTATCTAATGTATATTACACGCAATGTAACCATTTCAGCCAATCGGTAACACTTTCCAAATGTTATTTGATGGATTATTTCTATGTTACACATTTTCATCACGAGGATAATATCAGAAATGAACGGGATAATTTTAGCCTTTTTTACTGTATACAGCGCTGGGGGGGGGGGGGTGATATTACTGTATACAGTGCTGGGGGGTTATATTACTGTATACAGCGCTGGGGGTTATATTACTGTATACAGCGCTGGGGGGTTATATTACTGTATACAGTGCGGGGGTTATTACTGTATACAGCGCTGGGGGGTTATATTACTGTATACAGCGCTGGGGGTTATATTACTGTATACAGCGCTGGGGGGTTATATTACTGTATACAGTGCGGGGGTTATTACTGTATACAGCGCTGGGGGGTTATATTACTGTATACAGCGCTGGGGGTTATATTACTGTATACAGCGCTGGGGGGTTATTATTGTATACAGCGCTGGGGGGTTATATTACTGTATACAGCGCTGGGGGTTATATTACTGTATACAGCGCTGGGGGTTATTACTGTATACAGCGCTGGGGGGTTATATTACTGTATACAGCGCTGGGGGTTATATTACTGTATACAGCGCTGGGGGGTTATATTACTGTATACAGTGCGGGGGTTATTACTGTATACAGCGCTGGGGGGTTATATTACTGTATACAGCGCTGGGGGTTATATTACTGTATACAGCGCTGGGGGGTTATTATTGTATACAGCGCTGGGGGGTTATATTACTGTATACAGCGCTGGGGGTTATATTACTGTATACAGCGCTGGGGGTTATATTACTGTATACAGCGCTGGGGGTTATTACTGTATACAGCGCTGGGGGTTATATTACTGTATACAGCGCTGGGGTTATATTACTGTATACAGTGCTGGGGGGTTATATTACTGTATACAGCGCTGGGGTTATATTACTGTATACAGCGCTGGGGGGTTATATTACTGTATACAGCGCTGGGGGTTATATTACTGTATACAGCGCTGGGGGGTTATTATTGTATACAGCGCTGGGGGGTTATATTACTGTATACAGCGCTGGGGGGTTATTACTGTATACAGCGCTGGGGGGTTCTATTACTGTATACAGCGCTGGGGGTTATATTACTGTATACAGTGCTGGGGGTTATATTATTGTATACAGTGCTGGGGGTATTACTGTATACAGTGCTGGGGGTTTTATTATTGTATACAGTGCTGGGGGTTATTACTGTATACAGCGCTGGGGGTTATATTACTGTATACAGCGCTGGGGGTTATTACTGTATACAGCGCTGGGGGTTATATTACTGTATACAGTGCTGGGGGGTTATATTACTGTATACAGCGCTGGGGTTATATTACTGTATACAGCGCTGGGGGGTTATATTACTGGATACAGCGCTGGGGGTTATATTACTGTATACAGCGCTGGGGGGTTATTATTGTATACAGCGCTGGGGGGTTATATTACTGTATACAGCGCTGGGGGTTATATTACTGTATACAGTGCTGGGGGTTATATTATTGTATACAGTGCTGGGGGTTTTATTATTGTATACAGTGCTGGGGGTTATTACTGTATACAGAGCTGGGGCGCGAAAAAAGTGTAGAGTCATCAGAAAGTGATGCAACATTTACAAAACGGGCACTTGGATATATTCCTAAAATAATGAACCTCAGTAATTACCCAAATACAGCGATTTACTGAAAATCATTCAAACAAGACGAGACATTCAAATATATATTTTTTCCTCTTTTACGGTGAGATATCAAGGGTGGTAGATAAGTGGAACAGCCTCCCAGCAGTAGTGGTAGAGGATGAAACAGGGAATTTAAACATGCCTGGGATAGGTATGTGGCTCCTGAATCTAAGACTAGATGGGCCAAATGTGTCTTCTGCTGGGAAGCTGTTCCGCATATCTACCACCTTCTCAGTAAAGTAAGGTAACCAAGTGCAGAAATGTATCCCTAAAAATACTTGAAATCAACCTCTGAAAAATAAAGCGCGATCATCATCACCAAATGAACTTCAGTGAACGGACCCAGTAAAAGCCTTGTGTTTATTGCGCTCTCTTTTCTCCTTGAGACGGACATGCGCGGCTTTTATTGCTCTGGTGTATAAAGCAGTCAGGATAAGTCGGACTCATAATGGAGTTTAGTAAATTACTTCTAAGTGACTTTTACAATAGATCATCGGGATTTGTTGGGAGTGAATTAGCCATCGGTAGCCGCTCTGACGCTCCATTCAGCCGTTACATGCGGCTCTTTTCATCCCGGATACTTTAATGCCCCCGCGGCCGATTAGGGGCCAGATGGCTGCTGGGGACATGATTTGGTTGACAGAGGAATTGAGGCCGGATCCCGATGACCTTCTCAATCCAGGACATTAATGAAGGATCTAAGGGAGTCGGACATATTTTGACGGCAAAACGCATTCACGAAATGATCAGGAAAGACTAAGGGGTCTCAATATGGGGGATGGGGAGAGAAGAGAGAGATGGGGGGGGGGGAGACATTTAAATTCACAAAGGGATTTAATAAAGTACAGGAGGGGAATTTATTTCAAAGAAGGAGGAAAGTTACAACAAGAGACCGGAATCTAACACTAGAAAGTCAGAGGCTGAGATGGAAAAAGAAAGTGGTAGATAAGTGGAACAGCCTCCCGGCAGAAGTGGTAGAGAGTAATACAGTGAGGGTATTAAACACGCATGGGGTAGACATACGGCTCCTGAATCTAAGACGAGACCAACGACTGATTAAGGTTTGAGTCGTTACAGCAGGAGAAGCGAGCGATGGGGCGATGGGGGCCGAACAGGGCACATTTTCTATGTAAATAACACGCAAAATGGCCCAAAGAAGAGTAACTAAAAGCGAGAGCTACAACTAACTTGATATCCGGTTTACTGCGTGAAGTGAATTTGCTGATTTCACTAATAACGTGTTGTTAAATATTTAGTAAATGTAAATTGTCGGGTTTCTGTCTTGATATAAAGAATTCTGGCCAATGCTACATTTTCTGAACGTTACAATCATTTACTTTACATAAAAATATGAAAAACATACAAAAACCGCTACGTAAAAATTATTCTCATTTTCAGCCTTATTTTTTTTGGGGGGGGGGGGCAGGAACTGCAGAGAGAGGCCCATTCCTGGTGGGTTTCTTTTGCCCAAAATGCTGTGGATTTCCTATCGGTCCGGAGTTTAATATCAACAGAAACTCATTTGGATGGCGAGGTTATTTTTACCATTTTCACGCCGGACTGAATCAATATCTATGAAATAATACGGCGAGGCGGTGAAAACACAAGTCAATTTTACGTGCTGCTTATCGCGTTTTCTTCACACATTTTGCAATAAAGTGCACGCTCCTCCTCATACATAAACCATAAAAGTATTATTTCATCAAATAACGGGCAAAAAAAATCATTAAAGCTAAATTCTAAGCGTCACTCCGAAATAGCCGAGAAAGAGAGAGATTCGTGGCCGTTGTTAACCCGTCGGTCGTTAGCGGTTCCCATATTTTTAATATACTTTGCAACTCTCAGGGCCTAAATGGTTAAAGCCAGAATTTCGTTTTCAATTTCATTTATAATGAAAAGCCGCAATTATTGGCAAAATCCCTCTGAAAACGGACACCCAACAGCCACATACCAGCGAGGCATTCATTCGCCCATCGGTCTTCAGAACCGTCTGAATTACGGCAAAAAAATATTTCTGATTTTCTAAAGACAGAGAATGTAATTACAAATAAATCAATAAATCTAAAGGCGTTCAATAACACAGCGGGAAAACCATTATTCAAAATATATATAAATTGATTTTCAAAGGACTGTTTTCTTCAAAGAAACAAGCCGTGTATTAAATATTTCAGGGTTTTTCCGTATATTTTAGCATTTTTCCACAGGAAGCTACACTGTGTGCCACATGATGACTTGGTAAGTAGTAAGAGATCAAGTAATCACTCCAAAATCATAGAATGTTCTTCCCTGACTAACGAAAGTCTATGGAGGAAGGGACTTCATTAGCATCGCCATAAAGCATCAGCTCAGTGTGGTGTTTGAGCCGGGAAAGTCAACCAAAATATCACATGACTGACAGCAACGGCGGCTCCAGGTCTGCAGATAAAGGGAGTTTTTTGGAGCAAAATGAGATAAAACCAGGTTTTTGCCCCCAACATTACTGTATACAGTGCTGGGGGGTATATTACTGTATACAGCGCTGGGGGGTTATATTACTGTATACAGCGCTGGGGGGTTATATTACTGTATACAGTACTGGGGGTTATATTACTGTATACAGCACTGGGGGTTATATTATTGTATACAGCGCTGGGGGGTTATATTACTGTATACAGTGCTGGGGGTTATATTACTGTATACAGCGCTGGGGGGTTATATTATTGTATACAGCACTGGGGGTTATATTACTGTATACAGCGCTGGGGGGTTATATTACTGTATACAGCGCTGGGGGGTATATTACTGTATACAGCGCTGGGGGTTATATTACTGTATACAGCGCTGGGGGTTATATTATTGTATACAGCGCTGGGGGATTATATTACTGTATACAGCGCTGGGGGTTATATTACTGTATACAGCGCTGGGGTTTTTCCCATGGGACTTTGCCTGGTCACCTAGCGTAAGCATAAGATTATAACGCAGTCAGATGTTCAATATGTTCACTTGAGGATGAGATTCACTTGCGAAAGGAAGTTATTGGCTGCCGTTTGACTTCATTTGATTAAAATGTGCTGATATGGCAACGCTCGCGCGTTCAATCTGGCTGCCAAGTCGTCAGAGCATGAAGCGTTTTAGACTTGAAGGCAACGGTAGCTGTTTTTTTTTTTTTTAATTTGGGTTTCAATTTAATAGCAAATAAAAAAATTAAATCATAAGAGACCTGTGGGTATCGTAGCAACACAGAGCAGGTCAAATGAATCGCTGGGGGAAAAGGACGATTTTACTGAAAACATAACGGTTAATGGGCTGAAAAGGAGAAACGTACAGAGAGGACACCAGGAGAATTCTCTCCATATTCCATCCCCATTCTATAGAGCCGACGTGCTACATCCCGGAACGTACACATGGAACGCGGAAACAGGATGGATTTCTCGTGCTAGAGTAGGTCCTCACGACATATATAATGTAGTACTTACTGAGAGGGTGGCAATAAGTAGAGCAGCCTCCCAGTGGAAGTGGTAGAGGGTAATACAGTGAGGGTATTAAACATGCATGGGATAGACATACGGCTCCTGAATCTAAGACGAGACCAACGACTGATTAAGGTCTTTACAGTAGGAGAAACGAGAGACTAGACGGGGGCCGAACGGGGCCGATCTGCTGGTAGGTTCTAGGTTTCTTTATCTAGAAATTGCAAGGTCCTCACAACTAAAAGTGGAGCAGCAGCTGAGTGTTTCCGTATTTAGTGATGCTTATCGATTGACAGCACCCGGATGAGATTATGATTTAGTAACCTGGGCCATTCGGTGTAGCAGAGGGCTAAGCAGAGGAAACAGGGCAGTTTTTTCAATTGACGGGGACTGAGATGCTGGGGCGGGGGTTGGGGCGACATAATAAGTGACAGTGATAGGGACAGAAAGCTTAATGCAGGGAGGAAAAAAAAGACAGTTGTGGGCTTTTTGAGGGAAAGAGATGGCAAAATATTCAATACATTGGACATAAAAAACATTGTTGGGGAGATCGGCGTGAAATTGGGAGCAGAATGGGAGAAAAAACGAAATCTGGTGCAAAGACAGGAATCCCGTCACACAGAGAAACTTTAAAATAGAGAGAAATTCCTCTGTATTCGAATTATTTGGCTGCGAGGCCAAGGCGCAGATGCTGTCCATCACTTTTACCCATCACTGCTCTAAGAACAAAAATCCGCAGGATATACGGCCGTGTCGGCGGACAGCGGACAGCGCTTTCTACCGGCAGAGGGATACAAGTTTGTTGGGGTTGTTTGATTATTTTTAAACGATTACACAACAAATAACTTGTAAAAGTGTTTGCATTAAGTCAACAGAGGAACGAGGCGAATGTATCGGTGCGGGAGAAAAAGTAACAAAAGTGACACATTCGGGAAAAGTATCAAAATACTCGCAAATCACTTTGCTTGACACGAGTGGTAGAGTGCATTGCAGAGTCCAGGAGAGTGCTGTGTTTTGTTTGCAGTTGCATCTGTTTGGTAATTGGGAGTAAGGGATCCATCTGTCAGAATGGAAGGTTGGTAATAACCCCCTCCCTGAAAGCATTTGTATAAGGAGACAGCTGCTCCCCCTTCCTGGACTCTGCCTCCAATTAGGGTCTGGAATGCAATCGTGTAGAGAGAAAGGAAAGAGGGTGTGAGCGCGTATTCCCCTGACAATCTAGTCGGGCATCCATCTTTGTTTGCATGCAGCAAGGTAGAGACAGGACATCGCTGTCAGGACGGGGGAATCCGGCAGAAGACTCCCAATGCGAGGAGAAAAAACAAAAACCCCTTAGAAAAAATACTACAAACGCTCTTTCTTTGGCTTTCTAGATCCAAAAAATGTTTTGTACGTTCCATCGTGACTTACGGACATAATAATAATAATAATAATAATAATATTAATAATAAATATATAATAATAAAAATACATTCATAATAATACACATATATAATAATAATAATAATAAATATATAATAATAATAATATTAATAATAATAATAAATAAATAATAATAACAATAATACATATATAATAATAAAAATACATTCATAATAATACACATATATAATAATAATAAATATATAATTATAATAATAATAAATATATAATAATAATAACAATAATAAATATATAATAATAAAAATACATTCATAATAATACACATATATAATAATAATAATATTAATAATCCATTCAATGGTTTGAAATTCGGCTTCTCTTCCGCAGGAGCTGGAATTCATTTATTAGTTGGCTGCTTTGAAATCGAATCCCACTACATGGCGATCCGTTTAATGCAATTAGAGAGTGGAAATATTTTCCGCCGGGAATTTTAACTCAAAAGGCATTTTCTTTTCTAATCAAAGTACCGTGTTACATAATGCGTGCTTTTATCATATTTACCCTACTGGTTTTGTTCAATAAATACGCGCTTCGAGGAACGATAAAGGCACTTTAATTATTATTTAACTGAAAAATGTCATGGTGAATCACGTCAGCCAAGCCATGTATACGTCTTATAAATCTGTACATATCAGACAACAAATAATGAAAACGCCATTCAGAGGATCTATGCCGGGCCGCAAAACTCATCTCGGGGGTTAATGGAACCCAGTCATTCTAATGTAGGAATTGGCAGTACATAAAAAATATATATATTGTGTTTCTATTTTTTGCACTGCCCTTTATTCAATTTAAACCTACAAAAACTGCATACAGCCATATTTTTTATTTTGAATTGCTAACAGGAGCAATCATGTGACCCGGATATACTTTTCCCACCCAAAGTATAGGCTGAATAATTTCGCTCTGAAAAGTCAGAAATGACGCAGTGATCAGGACCGGATTTTGCCACAAAAAAAGTGTGACTTTTACCAAAAAACACTAATCGCGCTCTCTCATGTAAAGCAAATAAACGTTAGCAAATCAGCCATTCAATCACAAAAAAAACTCCTAGCTTTTAAGATTTCTTTTTAGTTCTATGGCAACAGCCTATCAGTTCCTGCCTTTGTGTCACATGGTAAAAAAATACAAATGAGCCACGATTACAAAATTATTTCCAGAAAGCATTTCGACATTCGGCGGCGCTATGAACGATGTTTCGAACGCTGGCTTTAGTGGTAAATACAGCAGGTGGAACAGCAGCTTTAAGTGTCAAAGTTTCAGTTTTTGATTGAAAGAATTTGCATTTTTCAGTCCGTGATTAAAATCACGATTGTATTATTGGAACCAGGCCGATTTAAACCCAAATACTGCCCCACAGGATGTAAAGAATCATTATTTTAACAAAATAGGAAACAAAAACACATTGGCAACACCCAGAAGACATTAGAAATTTGTAATAATAAAGAATCGCAAGAGAGAAGAAGCTTCACAAACTGAGAACATAAAAGAACCGATTCTTTCTGTTGTGATAAAGCAGAATTGCAGACATCTCCTTATGCAGAATGAAAATTATCTCTCCCGGCCTAGGAAAGTTTGATTATTTTAAAGCAGGCGTTTCGCGTCACCGGGGATGTTTTACAAGCGCCCTTTTTATCTCCTGAATTTATTGAAGTAAATGTTTGAGCTTTCCTTTGTAAGTGGTGTCCCGCACCGGCGTTCCCTCCATCATCTGCTCTCCCCCACTCCATTCCCAGCATCGCGCAGGGGGGGGGGGGATATTAAAACTATAATTATATCCATGCTTATCTCAATGAGCAGCCCCCTGGATAAATGGGGGGTGAGCTGACTCCCAGAGCACTTACTGGGAGCTCAAACATAATCGGCGTTAGGAGATTGTGAGCTCTTTGAGCCAGGGCCCTCTTACGACCCGCTTACCCATTGCACAGCACTGAGTAATATGATGGTGCTACATATATATATATATATATATATATATATATATATAAAAACAACATGTATATACATAAATAATAACAATAGAAGAGAAAGGAAAGTGTTTGGGTGCCCTTGGGATTTTTTTTTTTAATTAAACAGCCGTAAAATAGTATTTTTAAATGGAATTTTAGCTTTAAATATAAGGGAAAATGTATTATATTCTATTTTTAAGCCATTATTATGGTTTTCTGTGCCAGCATATTTAAAGAAGCTGGGTTTTGATGATCATTTACTTTTTTTATGACATCACAGAAACAATGAACTATATTTAGAAAATATTTAATGGAAAGCAAAACAAATCCTGATTCGCTTTAGACGTCCATGTCGGGGGGGGAAGGGGGGGGTTCTATCTCTTTAAAAATAATCCGATTTTATGCGACATTAGAAATTCACTCTAAGGCTACAATTTTAATTTACATACTTCTAATAATATATAAAGTGCAGAATTAAATTATATCACAATCACCAGATAATAGATGTATAATAAAACACGCTTTTTCTTCGGACCTTGAATGCATATAAGAATTAATCAACTCAACTGCATAATAACCGTCGTTGCCACGGCCTCGGGGGAAAACATTGAATATTGGCCAATTTATTTAAAAGACATGATTTTAAGAATGCATGCAGAGTTTGCATAAACATTCATGTGGATGTTAATTTACTGATCAGATTTTGTATTAAAAGTCCCCAAAAAAAGAAAATCACAGCTGAACAGAAGATTATGGTAACGTGTTTACGTGTTACCAGAGTGGCTGATCATGCTGAACACGGATCATTCTAGCGATGTTGAATTAACACGGATAATTCTAGTGATGTTGGGTTTATGATATGTTAAGGAATACGGCCTGTCTTTAACTATTAAAGTGCACAAAGAATATGCCACAAAAAGCATGAAAACAGGGGATTTGGTAGTTTAGGATTTCTTCTGGTCATCAGAATTCCGATGGTCAGAGGTAGCTTTACTCCAAAAAAAAAAAAACTTATATAAAGAGGATGCTATGAAAAAGACAGCCTTGCCACGTTAACTTCACTATCCTCCTCGTCGCCATAGTAACGTTGAATTTTCAAACATTCCAAGTTTTTGGTGGTTTGTTTGCTTGACGCTTTAATCTAAATTCCGAAATTGCTATAAAAGCAACAGATTAACAGCCGGGTATGAGCTCTCTCGTCTTCTATGAATTCATGCAATTCTGAACCTCGCATGCCATCTCCTGGCAAACGTTAGGAAACATAGGATCTGACGGCAGATAAGAACGTCCTGGCTCTTCTCGTCTGCCCGTAAGGAAGGTGAGCGATGTATACGTTTCAATGTGTGTGGGAAGGCTTCTTAAATGCCAATCATTTCAAGGTTTTAGAACACGCACGGGGTTCTGGTGCTAGGAAGTTTCCCTGTTATGCTGTAAATTGGGGATGACCACTAACACTGTAATTGGGGGGGGGGTGATACGGTCATCGCTATAATGCAAATAAAAGTAAATAAAAAGAACTCTAAATGAGACAAAATGCAGCAAACGTGATCGTCATATCCACAAACTGGCCCCAGTATGAGTGGGGGAGGGGGCTTAACCTAGCATTCAGAGGCCATGAAACTGAGCAATACTACTTGAACTAAGGTTAAAGGTTAAATGTGCTGCATCGAAGACTTTAATAACTAAATGCTGCATTGGAAACATCATTCCCAGTCTTGCTGGAATCCCAAAACCCGTCCCAGAAATAATCCTCTAATCATACGAAATTTGGCCTCATTCATCATTTTTGCCAGGAACACTCAATTGTCATGTGACACAAAAGCAGACCCTGATAGTGGTTGTCATAGAAACAAAAAAGGGGCTTATTGAAGTTCTCTGTGTCGTTTTCATGTGATAGAACCTTCAGAGGGAAAAGAACAAAATGACAGATCTTCTAAAGGCTTATTTGCTTAGCGCGGCAGATAGTGCGATTAAAGTGTTGTAAGCGGAACGGCGCCTTTAAAATGCTTACTTTAGCAAGTGTGCTCCATAAACCGTTAAGGGCGAAGCATGACTGCAGCGCGATAAGATTTTCATTCTGGATTCTAGAGTGTTCGTGTTCTTATGTCAGTGTTACATTTCTGAACTGTTTTCTATTATTCCGCCATCACGTAACTAAGAACAAAATAAAGCTCAGAACGCGGCACACTAGAGTTCCATCGAGCCTTTCGGAAGCTCTTGATCAACCGTGTTAAGCAAAAAGAACGGATCTGGGATTCAGATCAAGTCATTAGCGACAAGCAGCTAACTCTGCACATTCTGGGCGAGTCGCTATGGAGTACAAACTGTATGAAAAAAGGCGAGATGAATAAATGACTGTGTGTAACTCCATCTGCAGACTGCTTCCGCTCCTGTGTGATAAAATGTGTTGCTTGGTTACAAGCTGCTAAGAGAAGTTCATTAAAGGACGTTTTAAACAAAGCTGCCAGACTTTTGAAACTAAAAAAATAATGAATATCTGGATACGTAATAAAAAAAACAAAAACAAAAGAGAGCGATTTGTCTTAAAAGTAACTCTTGCTGTTCAAATAATATAATTTCATCTACACGCCATCCGCGGGAATAGTTTTTGTCGGCAGCTACAAACACAGGGGGAGTCTCATGGAAAACAGATATTTCTCTTTGAGTTTTAAACCCCAGCACTGTATACAGTAATAACCCCCAGCGCTGTATACAGTAATATAACCCCAGCGCTGTATACAGTAATATAACCCCCAGCACTGTATACAGTAATATAACCCCCAGCTCTGTATACAGTAATATAACCCCCAGCACTGTATACAGTAATAACCCCCAGCGCTGTATACAGTAATATAACCCCAGCGCTGTATACAGTAATATAACCCCCCAGCACTGTATACAGTAATATAACCCCCAGCTCTGTATACAGTAATATAACCCCCAGCGCTGTATACAGTAATAACCCCCAGCGCTGTATACAGTAATATAACCCCCAGCGCTGTATACAGTAATATAACCCCCAGCACTGTATACAGTAATATAACCCCCAGCCCTGTATACAGTAATATAACCCCCAGCGCTGTATACAGTAATATAACCCCCAGCCCTGTATACAGTAATATAACCCCAGTGCTGTATACAGTAATATAACCCCCAGTGCTGTATACAGTAATATAACCCCCAGCGCTGTATACAGTAATATAACCCCCAGCGCTGTATACAGTAATATAACCCCCAGCCCTGTATACAGTAATATAACCCCAGTGCTGTATACAGTAATATAACCCCCAGTGCTGTATACAGTAATATAACCCCCCAGCGCTGTATACAGTAATATAACCCCCAGCGCTGTATACAGTAATATAACCCCCTAGCACTGTATACAGTAATATAACTCCCAGCGCTGTATACAGTAATATAACCCCCAGCACTGTATATAGTAATAACCCCAGCACTGTATACAGTAATATAACCCCCAGCGCTGTATACAGTAATATAACCCCCAGCGCTGTATACAGTAATATAACCCCCAGCGCTGTATACAGTAATATAACCCCCAGCACTGTATACAGTAATATAACCCCCAGCGCTGTATACAGTAGATTTGTTGGCATGGGTGTAAAGAGACTATCAAATATATATATTTACATTTTAGTTTCCTACGTCTTTTTATTATCAATAATACTAAAGTGTCGCTGCACCGCGTCAGTACTCCATTTGCTTAAATTGTAGTATCTGTATCCTTAAGCTCTTTTGAAATAAGGTGCTGAGCGTGTAGAATATGACATGAACATATAATATTTCCATGGGTTAGAGAGATGTGGTGTAATCTTAGCCATGTCAGCAGTTTTGTGTTACAAAGTAACCGGTACGCAACAGAGAGCTTCACAAAGCGTAAGATAAGTAGGAAGGTCTCGTCGTTTGTCTTTGGGGTAACAGAGACCCCAGTTTGATGGGGTAGGGTGACTGAAGGAATAGGGGAGAAGGAGGCTGCAAGGGAAGGAGAGATCCACCAAAAAAAACCCCAAGAAACAAAGGGATATTGAGCAAAGTGGGAGAAGTTTTAGGGGTGAACTTAGACAGATTCGGGAAAGACTAAGGGGGGGGTCATTTTCAAAGAGAGATTCTGCTGTAATGTTCTCAAAGTGGTCAATCAACACGTCAACCAATGAAAGTGACCAGCCAGGAAGACCATTTCATTGGTTGCTATGACGATAAAGCTACTTTTAAACCATTTTCCAGAATTACTCTTTATAAGTATCCCCTGGTGCGGCAACAACCGCTCCACCTCATCCATCAAAATGTATCCATTTTCTGGTTAGAGGGGTAGAAGAAATATGGCAGCAGATACAACGCTGTCCGCCATAGCTGGATCCAGAGGGCGATGGAAGAAAATATTCAGAAAACATTTATTTAGCGTTATTCTGGGCAGAATAAAAATAATACACATGACATTGGAATATTTATATATATATATATATATATATATATATAGCCAAGCTGGGTCTCTTCTAGTTCCGACTAATAATACAGGAACCAAATGATACCCCAGCCGAGACCAGAAGGGATTTAAAAACAGATCTTGATTTTTCAAGACTCCAGAATCGTTTCCACAAGTCCCTTGTTTTCTAAGTGTATATATCATACAGATGTGTAAAGTATAGCTAAGTTACACATTCTCCTATATTGTCAAATGTATTCGTAAACCGATGGCAGAATTTGAAGATACCCCAAGCAAGATGGGCCACAAGCAAAGTCACTCTCCTTGGTACACACTATAGAAGCTCTCTTTTTAATGAGGCAAGACATGATACGACGTGGAGAGAAAAATGCAAATATGTGCCAAATCTAACAGTTTTTGGCCTAACTGGTTAAAGAGCCAAACACCCTCCTGCTTGCCAAGCGCTGACTGCCACGAGAGTTCCAGGGGGTCTAGGGAGACCCCTGTGTACATGAGCAGAACGCACTCTCATTGACTTCAATGGAAGCGCCATCCTAGCACAAAAACAGTGCAGAAGCGATGGTTCAATGCAGCTCCAGAGCTGCAGCTTCTCATAAAGGCAAATCGGTCCCCTTTAAGCAAATCTTAGCAAAAAAACACATAAATCAGACTTTGATGCATGACGAAGACTGCAAGTTTTTACATTAAGATGAAAGAGGAACGAAGTTAAAGAACCGCAATCACTTGTGGCGTGAAGGATGTAAAACTCTTGGAAAGCCAAAGTGACTCCCAAGTGAACCTCACACTGATATCTAGAGTTAGAATATTAGGAAAGTCCTTTAACCTCGATGAAGCTCTTCACCTGCGCCTGGAACGTTTACCAAATGTTTATTCCAAGACACCTAAATAAACCCCGTCGCGCATTATTAATGCCAGTCCGAACCCAGCTGGCTGCACCCAGAATGCTTTACTTTTGCAAAACATTCCCACTACTGGAACTGAATTTCTTTATTACTTCAAATGACCTTGGTTAATAGATATATCTCCAGTGTTTTGCTACATTGCTCGGTGACTAATAAATTCTATTAAAGGCCAGGATGAGGTTTTTACAAGCATTGGGACTAATAAACGTGCCACGGCATTTGGCCTCCCTGGTAATGAGCTCGCCGCGTGATCCAAACGTTTCCAAAAAACATCACAACGTTTTGTCTAAACTGGGGCTGCTGGGACTAGAAGTTCACAAAGTTCTGTTTTTTGTTGTTGTTTTTTTAAGACAATACACTGTATAATGATAGCACCCGGGACCCAAATTTGCCGTCCCCGTGACCACTCCTTAATGCCTTGCAGTCAGTAGTCAGTGGGCTACCAGGTGCGGCTTCATGGTCTGTTAAGCGGCCCTTCTTCCCTCTGGAGAAGCCCCAGGTGATGCACAAAAGAGCGATCTGATAGTTGTTTGGGAACATATGTCAAGAGATCAAAGTTAGAAGGACTTTACTTGGATCGCAATAAATCGGATGCAATCTTTGGAGTAAACAAAGAAACACTCAGTGACTGGAAACGAAGGCTTGGGAGGAAGGAGGACGGCTGAGAGTGTTGCAGGCAGGGCCACTCGAAGGGTTACTTGCTTTAAGATCATTGCACGTTAAGGACATGCATGAATGAAATAAAGTATGGAACGGGGAGACTTCTTTAGGTTCTTTATCCTCGTGGATGAGAATTTCACCGGCTCTCTCCGCAGACCTAACACGTATGTTGTGTTGTAGACGTTGTAGCCGTGCTTGAGCGCAGCCCACGTGAAGATATCCAGTCACGGGGAAGCCACCTACAGTAAGCCTGGAGAAAGATTTCCAGAAGAGGCTGGAGAAGGAGGAACTGAGCTGCATGTAGGTTTGTTGTTTAGAGGCCCTTATTGCTTCTCGGGCTGCGATTATTTAAATCTTAATGTAAAGAACATGAATATGATGGCGAAACGTCGAAGGACATTGCGGGGGCTCTGATCTGGTAGCGAGCAAAATTGGGGGAGATTCCAAACATATTCCCACTTAACACCTGACACGCTGTGTTACGCTCCCAAAAAACCTGATTAAAATAACATTTCAAGAATCCTACTCTGTTTTCTTTTTTACCCCAGTTGTAGTTTTTGCCCCATAATATAAAGTTTTCAGGCAGCTGCATATCAGCCATTTCTATGAGATCTCTCTCTGTTATCTGACCCCCGATCTACTAAACCCCCCGACTCCTTATCATACTGCCTGTGGGGAAAAAAAAGTATGGCTCAGTCTTAATCACCCAGCCGGACTCTCTGAATAATGAAAGTCTATGGAGGAACGGACTTCATTAGAATTGCCTTAAAGCATCAGCTAAGTGTGGTGCTTAAGCAGGGAAAGTGACTTCTTTGATGATCTACTTTAAACAGCTAAAAAGTATAAATGTCTAGTGAAAAAAAAAAATACATACAGTTAAGTGTGGCATAAAACCTGATCGTAGTGAAGGAATAAAAATACCAAGTATTACATTTATTGGTAGGAATACAAGAATAACAATTGTTTTCCAACCTGCAATAATCTCACCATTTTGAAATGCCCCCGAGGACGGGATTGCTGAGTCCTGGCCGTGCGGACATCAGCATGACATTTGCAGGGAAGGCAGCAAATTACTGAAATGTCTTGTGGCATTTAAAGCCCTGAAGGTGTTGCTACCTTAAGTTCAGCTGCACAATTTCATTTTTAGAGACACCAATTATGCTTCAATAAAAATGTATTAGAATCACCCAAACTTCACGGGATTGGAGGACGAGCCAATCAGCACACTGCTTTTATTTCTGATTTTAACACCGGAATCTGGGTATGTTTTCAAGCCATTAAGGACTTTAAGTTTGCCCTTAACCCTCAACCAAGCAGTAACAATAACAATGTGTTCTATCACGTTAAACGTACGCAGATCTGTAATATGCACTGGAGATTGTGTTCTATTTTTGCTACGGCTACAGCAATAAATATTTAAACCTATCAGCACCGGCCTCTTTATTGACTTAATCCCTTGGAAAATACATTTTCCCCGTTGGAGTTTTTATTAAAGTTGTATTTACTAATAAAGATGTGAAATTGAAGAAAGCGGTTGGGTTCCATAGAATGTTTTCTTCCAGTTCAGCGCCCTGGCCAGCTCCGGGAGGTAATGAACAGCCTGTTAATGCCTTTTGTTCCAATGTAGAATATAAAACAGAGCCGTCATCAGATTCATCTTTTGTGGGCTTTTTCTGTGCGTGTGACTCGATGTTGCTGATTCATCAGACTGGGGGTCATTTTATATCCTCTGATAAATTGTTTCCAATAAAGTGGGGCTGTCTGATGCGAGAAAAATTCGTTTCTTGATCATTTTCACAATAGCCGTGCTGTTTGCATATTGTAAATGTACGAACCCCCAGCGCAGGACCCTTTCTCCGGGTCATTTAAATCACATGCTTTCACGCACTGTTACCGGAATCTGTTTTGAAAGTTATTTAGCTCGTAAATCAGGAGGAGTTTTTTATTTCAAAAAGGAGGATACATTTTACAAGAGGCCATTATCTAAAACTAGAGGTTCAGAGGCTGAGATAGAATGGAAGGAAGTTTTATTTTACTGAGAGGGCGGTAGATAAACAGGACAGCCTCCCAGCAGAAGTGGTAGAGGGTAATACAGTGAGGGGATTAAACACGCATGGGATAGACATACGGCTCCTGAATCTAAGACGAGACCAACGACTGATTAAGGTTTGAGTCTTTACAGCAGGAGAAGCGGGCGACTAGACGGGGGCCGCCGGGGTCTGAATCCATGTTTCTAATAATTGCAATTTATTGATGCTGATTTTAGTCTTATATTGTAGTAACGATTTACGACAAGTGTTCCCTGTCTATATGTACTGCTTTACAAAATCAATACATGGCAGTGGGGAGTGAAAAAGGAGAGGAAGGGTGGGAGGAGATGTAAGGGACATGCGAAGATGTAGGATTGTATAATTGGGGTAATGTAATTAATTCTGCATCTGGTAATGACTTAAAATTAAGTACAGTATAAGTAGCTGAATTTGCAATGCTCCAAACATTCATCAGATTCAGTTTTAGTATCTTTGCCAATGATAACTTAACTCTTACGGTGTCCGATACCCCAAATGAACAGCATTGCATGTGGTCGTTCACTAATTACTGCCCCGCCATAAGTATATATGTTCCGAGTATGCTGTGTAATGAGATTAGATGCATACAATGTAAGCAGTCAGTACAAATCAAACAAGTCTTTTTGTGGCTTCTTTACCGACAAGATTTGCTATCATTTTAAAGCCACATAAAAAAGCCTTTTTACCGACCAGGAACTGAGGGGGAGAGAGAAATGGATCGGACAACTTGATCAATCGAATATCCCTGAACAATAAATCCTGATTCATAAATTCCCTATAAAATTCAGGGTTTTACAGATAAAGAACTTGTAAACTGGGACAGGAACAGGTTTGGACAAACTGAATACAGAAACCAGAATACATAAAAACAAATCCAAATGAACAAAAAAAAAAAAAAGAGTGCTGGCCGGCCGCCTGCTGGACTTTGCCCCGTTCTTTCATTTAAAATACTTTTATTACCAATCAGAAGTGGGAATTACAGAGTAAACAACCGGCAGAAAGGTGGATTGTAAAATACGCACATATGGAAAAGTATAAAACGCTTCATGCGGTGTCTGTCAGCCGGCTTTCAAGTTCTTTTCTCCCCCACCTGTGGTTTTTTGTTAATTACACAGATTTTCGGGTGTGAAGTCTAATACTTCGATTTATGATGTCACACATCCACATATCCCATAAACGTTCTTCGTATAATAGTTATATAGTTACACAGTAACTATGATATTTTGTTTCTTATAACAAAACATGAGTAAAGTGAGTCATCCATGAACAGGTTCCAAGGACGCCGGACAAACCCAAAGGGTAACGAACAGGAATGGCCAACCTACCAGCGGATCTCTTTGAAACTCACATCTTTATTGACATCTGACATGGAGGACATTTGGAATAAATACCCCGCGTATTTCACATCAACATCAGCTTTATCATAGGCGTTTCTTTAATTTCTTAATAAATCATAACATCCATTAATGTTATGAGTGTTTACCTAATTCCCAAGTATAAACTGGCCTCGCAAACACCACACGTGATGGTGTATAACTCTAATTATCCTCAGCCATCTGTACCATCGCCGAACTAGCTGGAGTTATAGACTATCATTAGCATGACTGATACAAGTTACCCAATCCTGCACTAGAGGCCATGGTGTCTATTCACCAAGGAGGGAGATCGCAACATTTCAACTCCCTGATATCACTCTGTGTTAAGGGATGCGGGCCCTATATATAATATATATAATATATAGAAACTTCCCACATTACCTATCCATTATACAGGGCCAGCACAGGACTTGCAGGAGAAGCTCCTTGTGGTCGGCCCTTAACGCAGAGTGATATCAGGGAGCTAAAATGTACATCTCTCCTGCAAGCGCCCTCCTTAGTGAATAGACCCCAATGTCATAGCAGGTGACGCATATATTTCACACAAGTGGGGGGAAAAAAAGACAAAAAGTTGGTGAAATCCACACTTTAACGTTAGTCCTATTTTTATTGGTAACTGTAGCGGAGGGCAAAGCAATCCCCACAGCATGCATAGTTTCGCACGAAGGCTTTCTTATGGAAAGGGTTACTTTCTGGCAGCACATAAACTACACAAAATCTGCAAAAACCTCCACGTCGCTTCCACCCCAATACCGAGATTTAAACAAAATCAAATGAGCATCACGACATGCTCTGTATGCTCAATACGCTCCTTATGAGTCCATTATCTTAAAGAAAAGAGACAATTCCACTTTCCTATAAAGTAACGCAAAGATTTCTCTTCTGTGTTTAAATCTGGCTGTGAATATTTAGGTCTCCGGCTGGTTTGTCCTCCACCCCGGTCTGCCCGGCGCACTAATGAAAGTCTACAGGAAGATGCGTGAAACAAGCCAAGCACACAATTAAAATCTGCACAGGTTAGCTTGTGAGCAGATGGCGACACACAATACAACACACAATGGGGAGCGCCGGGGTGATAACCAAGGTTCCCCGCAACAGTTCCGCTAAATATATACACAGCGAAGCACGAGCGATAAATGATAACCTGCCTTCAAAGAGTCACCGAGTCATTACTCTGTTTACAAATAATATTAAAATGTAGCCTTTTCACATCAATGTATCAATTAGTTCCCAGTTATTTTACCGGTTCTCTTTTCAACCTGTTCTGAAAGGACTCATAGAAATCTCATCTTAAACCTTTTGCTAAAACACGACGGGCTTCGTTCGGAATTGTCCTCATGGTGGTATGCAAGGCCACTCTGATGAGAAAAACAAGAAAAGTTGTAAATGTAGAGCAGTCGCCGTGGAAACCAGAGGAATGTTTCCGATGAATACTCCACATCCAGAACTGTCTCTTCATAAACATGGCCTTTATTCTGATATAGTACATGACGTGCCGGCGGCCTCATAAGTAATACAAGGGGGTCCGATACATAAAGTGCTACGTTACCGTGTCCTTATTTACACGCATAATGGGTATAAATCCCTACACCTGAATAAATGGGGATTCATTGGTTGATTGCAAGGTCACTTTAAACAATATTTGTGTTTCCATGAGTACGTGATTTCTGCGCATGCCTGATAACATCCCTCCCCAGATCTCAAGACCTCGGCCAATAACATAAATAAAATAATAATAATTAAAAAGGGCCGAATCACGATGAGCGGAAGCCTTAAAATATACTTTTATGAAACTATTCCAAGATCAGCCCGAGGAGCCGGTGCAGCTGGCGCTGAGAATGGCATCTCGCTAAAGCTCTGGATACGGAACGTATTTATATCCCAGCGCCGGCTCCTTAGGGAAACGAACGTACTCAGGGAGTAAAGTATATAATAATTATTTTATTAAGAAGGAAAGTGCGCTCGCCGGCTCGTAGAACTAGATCAAACCGTAGGGCGAAGCGTGCTGTTTATTCAGCAGACAATGAAGGGCTGTCCGTCATGTAAGTGGCTCTGCTGCTACGTGGGCAAACCGGCACATCGCGCATTTCATCACGACGACCAACAAACCCTATAGGTACGGAGGAGGGAAAAATATAAAAGATGGACAAATTCTACCTAACAATTCTTTTTTCAATCAGGAAATCATTCAAAGATAAGACTTCCAAACACATAAAGCCATGTTTTTTTTTTTTTTTACACAAATCCAGATATACAACTTTTCAGCGTCATATCGGGTAGAAATTGTGTTACATTTTCAAGGTTTGGCCATTTGGACTTATTTTCACACAACTGTAGACTTCCAGCTAGTTCTATAAAGCCCTTGCTACTTTTAATTCCGTGATAAAGCTAATTAAGTATCTTACGGACTCGGGTCATAGAAAGCCATCCGTATATATTATTTATATATATATATATATATATATATATATATAAAAGTTTGGCCAATGTAGTGAAATAATCTGTTTTGCTGTTCCGATTCCGGAATCCGGCATTTAATGCACACACGATGAAGGGACGCACGGTTTATTCGATGGTGTAAATGACTGCAGCGTTGTTTCGGATTCACTCGGAATAATAAAAACACATTAACTGCCCCTCGGCTCTCAAACACATTGTTGCAGTGTGTGTGGGGGGGTATCTGCGCCGCTTAGAAAGCTGAAGTCAACAACTTGCTTCCTTTCCATCCTGAAAGGACCAGAAGGCTTTGGGTTTTGGGGAATGCAAGATTAGCTTCTCTAAAAGAAAGTATCTGATTTGATTCCGTGCAGTGATTACGACATCTTTGTGCTCTGTCGAGTAGGGTATACTATTCCCTTCCCCCTCCCCACTAAAAAAAAAAATGGCATCAAAGCAATCAAAATGGTAATGTTCAGCATGAATGGGGCCCATCCCCCATCTCAAACTCTGCAGACTTTTTCTCCATGTTAGGAAGAAACCAACACCCCTTCCTCACAAAATGGAAGCTTCCACTACCAAACTGAGAGTGCATGCACAAGGTGCAAGTCCGGGGAGGGGGGCGAAACCACAAAGAGGGGACTTTTAAAAAGTGGGGAGAAGAGAAACCCCACCGAAATAAATAAAAAAGCCCGGTGTGTGGCTGGGGAGCTGTTCCAAGTTTGGTGCTGAAAGCTGCATTCCGGAGGAAGCCAAATGCATTCGCAGGAGAGAAGGGGGGAAAAAAATGGGGAGGAAAAAAAATTGCACACCTTCACCCTTGGGGGCTTTACAAAACCAATACACAAACACACACAGGAGGTCACAGCACAAAAAAAAAACACACACACACAACAACCAAAGCGGCGAAAGCTTTAAAGGGCTTGTGACATTAAAGTTGTTTGACATTTCACTCCGAGGGGATGGGAGGCAGGGAGAGTCCTTTAATGGCATCTGTTCACAATCACAGCACAAACACACAACACGCAACACACACAATGCATGCACAGCAGCAACTTTCCAGGGTTGGATCAGCTGCCATATTGCACGAGAAGGAAAAAAAAAAAAAAAAAAAAAAAGAGTGAAAGTGCCTGAATAAAGTGATTCATGAAGTCAAAGGAGGAGGGGGGGGGGGAATGCAGCAAAATCTGCAACAAAGGGGGCTTCAAGCTCCATCTGGCCAAAGACCCCCCACCCCTCACTGTATCACACAAGCAGCAGCACAAAGTCGCGGCAAAGAAAAGTACACATTTTTTTTTTTACACCTTCCTAAAACATGTCGACCAACTCAAAATGGACGCCTAGAAAAAAAAAATAGTGAAGAAATCCCTAGTAAGTAGTGATCGTGCTCCTGCGTTTCTAAGCCCACCTTCTCGGGCTTGCTGGGGGGCTTTCGCATACTGCTGCCTAGCACTCAGATACCCCCCCACAAACCAAAAACCAAGCACTTTTACAGGCGCTTCCCAAACTATGGAGTTGGGAGGAAAAAAAATAAAAAAAAAAAATTCCCCTACGTGGGCAAGTGTAAAGGCTAATGTCACTCTTGTGTCACTACGATGCAGCCCCCTCCTCAATGTGTATCACCCTTGGAGGGGGGTATTTATGATCCTCTTGCTGCTGGGTATTTACAAATAAACTTACAACAAAATAAAAAAAAATTAAAATAAATATCTCACATAGAGAGTCTAAAAGCTGATGTCACGTGAGTGTCATTAAGATGCAGCCCCCTCTCCTATTTGTTATAACCGGGGGGGGGCAGTTTTGATCCTCTAGCTGCTACACATTAACAAAAAAAGAAGAAGAAACTTGCAACAAATTAACAATAAAGAAGCTCTTGATTCGGTTTAAAGTCCTAGTTTGGTTTTTTATACACATCCACATAACCAGGAGTCATCAAACCCCAGCACAGAGTGAAAATGTGAAAAAAAAGGCAATTTCCAGCAATGCAACAAAATTCCACTTTTTTCCAGCCCTCTTGACCAATTTCACAAGTAATTCTACAAATCCTCTAAAGCATCTCCAGCTACACAAAACAATGAAATCGCGTAAACTTGGACATATTTATTTATATAGGAAGGACAAAGTTTGTCACCTTCTGCTTGGTTGCATCAGGACCACCGAAATTCTACGAATTTAAACCAAAAAATGACACATCTAGAGATATTGTTTAAGAATAATGTATTATTTTTTTTTTACCTGTGGCTCCTGCTTCATCTGTGCAACTAGTTTCTTAAAAAAGGGGGTAATAGGGTGATAGGAAGAAGCCAGGAATCCTTGCAAGAAAAAAATAATAAATAAAAGAAGTGTTCCGGGGGGGAAAAACAGCAAAGAAAGAAAAAGAGGAAGAAGTGAGTGGAGAGGGAGATGGAGAAAGTGTCTCAAGTTTGATGTAAATGGGGAGGAACAAAGACAAGTAAACAGAGAGAGGCAGGTCCCCCAAGCAGCTCATAAATATTCAGGTCTCGTCTTAATCTCCAGCAGCAGCAGCTCCGCAATATTACTCCAAATCCTTGTAGCTTGCTCCAGGAAAAGGGAAGGGATGGAGGGGGCGGGGAGAGGAGGGCATGTTATGGGAAGTGGGGGGAGAGAGAGAGGGAGAAGGGGGAGAGATGGGGAAAGAGTGGGGAGAAGAGCGGGAGGGGGTATACTGCAAGATGGGGGGAGAGAAGAGGGGAGGGAGCAAGGGATGGGAGATATGGGGGTTAGGAGAAGGGAAGGGAGGAGGGATGAGTAACAGTAGGAGGAAGAGGAGGGAAAAGTAGGGAAAATGATGCAAACACAGGCAGGGGGGGGGAAGGGAGAGTGACAGGGAGAGGAGTGAGAGTATGGAGGAGTGGGGGCAGCCAGAACTCGCAGGGGTTGGATAAGTAGGTAGGGGGTAGATGAGGCTGGTGCAGAAGTTGGTACATGGGTGGTGTAAGAAGAACTTGATTGAATGGAATATAAAAAGAGGTGTGATGGTAAATGGGGATTATTGGAGGGAGGCAGGGGTGGAGGCAGTTTGGGTGGTAGGGGCAGTTGTGGAAGTTATTTGACAGGTTGGGAGGGGCTTTGGGTGGTTTTATGAGGGGTAGGTAGGCGTGGGGGTACTTCAGGGAGGTATTTGAGGTGTAGGGACACTTTAGGAAAGTACCTAAAGGGTTGGCAGGGGTGAGGGGCACTTTGGGGAAGGTTTTTGAGGGGTCGGTATGGTGGGGGTACTTTAGGGGGTCGTATGAGCTTTAGGCAGAGGTTTGGTCACTTGTGGGAGTGATTTGAGGGGTAGGTAGGGGTGTCTTTGGGGTCTGAACACTTTGAAGTGTTGTAGAGGTATTTTGGCGGTTTTTTGAGTGGTAGGTCACTTTGGGAAGGGTATCTTGGGAATGTATTAGGGGTACGCAGGGGTTTGGGCAATTGTATAAGGGGTAGGGGTACTTTGGGAAGTTATTTGAGGGGTATCCGAGGGTTAAGGCACCTTAGAAGGTTATGTTTGGGGGGTAAGTGGGCGGGGGTTCCAGCTTCCAAAGTACCGACAGTCCCGCCCTTTCCGTGTCTCGCGCGGGGGATGTACCTCGTGACACCGCGTTGGGAGGGGCTCGGGCAGAACTTTGTGGGGACTTCCGGAGAGCTTGTGTGGTAACTCCCGCCAAGCAGGGAGCCAGGGCGTCGTTAAAGCTGGACACCCAAGTCTAACTCCCGTTATCACCTGTCGGCGGAGCGGACTATATCTCCGGGTGGAGGGATATCAGAGAAGACGTGAGTAGAAAGCGCGCGACCAGCCGCGGGTGCGCGCGATTAGGGGTGGGGTCTCGGCTGTGAGGCGTGTTTGCGCATGCCCGGAAAGAAATTGTGAGCTTGCTGTCCGGAGCAGTGATTTTAATTTAACTTGATAAGCAATAAGGGGACTACAACACCTATAATGCTCAGCCATCTTATAACCTGACCATAGGGACACTTTTAGGCCACAGGAGCTCCAGCGTTTATTGAAACCTGAACTCTCTGCAGGGGCCTTGGACTACTACTCCCATCACTGAAGACTGGTTGAGCATGATGGGTGTCGTGGTTCTGCTGGGAGGCTGTTTCACTTATCCTCCACCCTCTCAGTAAAGTAAAACTTCCTTCCATTCCATATCAGCCTCTCACCCTCTAGTTTTAGATTCTGGCCCTTTGTTTGTCCACATTTTTCCTCCTTTGGTGAAAAAAAAGGTATTTTGTTAAATAATAATAATCAAATAAACTTATGGACAATAATGGGGTTTAGTTACCCCGTTTAATTTATAAAGCCGTTTCCTGCTGTTTCTATACACATTATGGGGGCTTTTACGCAGGGCCGGCCCGACAATGTAGCCGAGTGGGGCAACCGCTCCAAGCCCTTTTTTTTTTTTTTTTTTTAAAGCGAAAGAGAGAGAAAGGGGCGCCGAGTGGTTTTCGCTTACCAAGCTGTCGGTACCCGCTCGGCGCCCCTCTCTCTCTCCTCTGCGGCGAGTCTTCCTGTTCGGTCTCGGTGCCGGCTTGTAATGCTGAGTGCCGGAAGATGACCTCAAACAGGGAGACTCGCCGCAGGACTGCTGAAAGGTAAGTACAAGGGGGGGGCGGAGAGGAAGGGTAGATAAGGGGGGGGGCGGCATTTTAAAATTCGCCCCAGGCGGCATTTTGCCTTGGGCCGGCCCTGCTTCTAGGGCTGTAGAACCCTGCGATACCCTCCTAGAAAAGAGGGGCATCAGGGGGGGGGGGGGGAGGGGCATCAGGAAGTTAAGACGGCTGCTCCCATGTGGTACATGCAAAGGGGGGGTTCTAATACATATATATATATTACATACAATACGGACAGCAGGCAGGGCAGCTTTTAACCCATAGTGTGCTGAGTGCCGTTTAAGATGTGCTGGCCCCGGATTGCTGGGTTTGACGTGTTATAAAAGTTGGGTCTCGGTAGATAAATTGGCTCATTTTTGCATTTTTTTTAAAGCTTAATTTATATCCCTGTACGGGAAACACAGCATCAACAACGATGAAGAATCATTCCACAATCCCACAATGCTTTGCCCCAATATTTGCAGGATGCCTTATTATACCACGGACAGCTCCCTGGCGCTCTGCTGCATGTCGGTCGGGTCGCTGGTTCTCTGATACAGAAAGTTCTCTAAAAATATTAATGTAAAGCGGATACTTTATGGAACATAAAAGATCATTTCAAACATTAAAAATAAACTCAGAATCGGGAGCAAGGAGGGGTCGGCGCGCACGCTCAGAACTCACATCCATTCATTTCCATGGGAACGCTTTGCTGCTACTGATTGGCTCTTTCAAGCCATTCCAGGAAGTGTTAAGCTGCAACTCTGGAGCTGCAGCTTCTCCCCTTTTTGTTCTCCTGCAGTTTATCAGATGACTTCAGATACTTCTCTTGAAATGTATAGAATCCAGAACTTAAATGTCTATTTTTTAACTCTTCTGCTGGAAGTCTCTGCCATGCATCTATTACATTTAAAGGAGGCTTAGCGCCAATTTTTTTTTTATTTATTAAACTCATGACGGACGTCTCTGAAGTCTAATCGGGTTTTCACCATTTCTAACTGGAATTGATTGTAATCACCACCTTTTTATCCGGAGAAAGTTTATTTGAAGACGTCATAGAGCTGGTTAATTTTGAACAATTTCATGGCGAAATGTCATTTTGATCAAAAAGTCCTAATTTTCTGAATTATTAGAAATCGCGTGCGCTCAGACACGGATTCCATGGCAATTTTTCTTTTTTGTAGCGGAATTTCCGGTGAATATAATTGGCGAGTTGGAGTAAAGAAAATTAATATTGATTTTGCTTTTAACCATTTAGTTGTCAGACGGTTGCCAAGGTGATTTATGATAAAGCAGAAGGTGTGTGGCGTCCAGAGTCGGCGTTTTAGCGTCTGTCCCGTTTTGTTTTAAAAATGCTTCTAATTTTCAAATATTTTGCAAATATTATTGTTTTACAAATTATAATTATTATTATTCTTTGTTTTAATGCAAGTATACATTGACCAAATATTGTGGATTTATAAGAAAAGTTATTTTAGAGCAAAGTTTTAAAAGTGCAGTTATGTTCCAATCAGAACTCAACATTCCATTGGTTGCTATGGTGATAAGTTCACTTTCCAACTTTGCTATGTAAATAAAACATAATAAAAATAATAATATACAATATAAATAATAATTATTGCTCTTTGTACTATAGCCCCCTGTGTTACAAGCCGTTGTGCCCGGCTTATCTGCTTTCTCTGTAAGTTTACTGATCACAGCACAGCCCTTTACACTTTTGCACATCACACCATAAGCTGTAGGCACCATTAAAAAAAAGACCAAATTGGCCCCCGTTGAAGCTTCTTTCTTGGGGTGGGGGGGTCATGTAAATTATTCTTTTTCCAGTCTATGGAAAACAAGCGGCAAGGACATTATTAACCCTTCCTCTGCCAATGTGTGATGGCAGGTATGTACTGGCTGCAGGGCTATAGTTTGCTGATCAAACAAAGAGCGAAGCTTCAGAGGTGGCGTCACCAGCCGCGGAGTTCTTCCCTCCTGGACGCGGCCGATCCGTGTAAACTTTCAAACCCGATTATGGATAAAGTTACGTCCCCATCTGTGCAAAACAGGATCTTTTTTTTCGGCAGCTGCGCGGATCGTTGGGCTCAGATCCAAAGTGATTTATTTTTAACCTTCAAACTGCCGAAACGTACGCCCCGCAAAGTATTTTACAAACTACCTAATCAATTGTACAATTTAAAAAGTTCAAAATTGTATTAAATAGAACTTTTTTTAAGCACGTTACTATAGAAGCCTACAATCTTCAAGCAGATCGGCCCCATCTGGTCCGCTCATTTTTCCTGCTGTAAAACCTTAATCAGTCGTTGGTCTCGTCTTAGATTCAGGAGCCGTATGTCTATCCCATGCATGTTTAATCCCCTCACTCTATTACCCTCTACCACTTCTGCTGGGAGGCTGCTCCACTTATCTAACACCTTCTCAGTTAATTCTGCTACAGAATGATCCAATCAGCTCCAGCTTTAGGCTGTGACATCATATTGTATATAATGGGCAAGAGGCTGAACGATTACTATGATTGTGAATCATAGCGTTCTACAGAGATCCAGATAAACTCATAATTATATTAAAAAAATTGAAACGTCACTTTTGGCCCAATGTGAGAAAAAGTTGCATATATTAATAATATTTTTTACAACACTTTTGCTACAATGTGTAAAACTGTAGTCTGGAATGTAACGCTTTTCAGCACGCTAAAGATTTTTTTAAATATAATTGGGGGATTAAACGGTGCGTGAGTTTACTGCCGTACAGCGGTAACTGCGACGAGGGTCTGGATCGTGTGCCGTAGCGATTTGTGTCGCAGTAAATAAAACCCCTTTCCCCCGGTCCCAGCCTCCTCATTATTTCGCACTCCTTCAGCCTTTTATTTGCGGTCGCTCCGTATTCGGGGGGTCGGAGGGCATCGCAGCAGAGAAAAGGCTGCCGGGAGATGCAGTTCCCACTTCTCTGCGTGGATCCGGGAACAAAAGGACAGAAGAAAGAAGTCGCCTGACGATCTCCACGTAGGGACTGTCCGTGAATGACCAGGCGAACATTATTAGCCATTCCAGATGAAACTTACCAAAAGGGACGGCGATAAACAGCGAGAGAGAAAAGATGCTTCTGTGCAAAGCATTCTGGGAAACAGAAGACTCCTTAAACCATGTTTACTCCATTAAACAGAGTTAAGAATGAATAGCGTAGAATGTTGGTAACATTCCGTGTTCTTACATTCATACGTGTCATAGAGTTCTTTATGTTATTGTTTTGTTTGTTTTATTTATATTTTTTAAGTAAACAAATTTACACAATTACACATATTTCAGGATATTATTTTATTAAAGGTTTTATTTGTCAAATATTTTTTAACATTTTTTTTCCTTTTTTTTGTCTTAAAGGATTTGTTTAAAAGGCTTTTTTATTTATTCTTTATTATTATTTTTTTTTTTTTTTACGCCCAGTCTTTTATCCGCCGGCGTTGTTAACCCAGAGAGTTTTTAAACCCCCGGAGTCGCTGACTGCATTGTATAAAAATGCAAAGTGTTTTCCCGGAGGCAGAGAAAGGGGATCGGATCGCAGGCTTCGCTCAGGAAGATCGGAAAAAAAATCTTAACCATTCAGGCTTTCCGTAATGAATCTCTGAATGGGCTGTTTGACAAATGAAGCTTCGGCTGTCGACGAGGGACCGAAATGCGAAAAAAACCCTGCGTACTCCTCACGTTTCGGCCTCTAATTTGCTTCTGAATTCTCTTTAAGTTTGCGTGCCTCCCCTCCCCCGCTTTAACCTTGGATCCCCGCAGCTCCTGAGATGCAGCCTTCTCCTCTCCATCATCTGTTACTTTGCATTTCATGACTGACTGGCGAAAGTCTCCAACTCTTCGCTCCTCTCCAACCTGTTTTATTTATCCCTCCCCGATGCGTCAGCTTCCTCAAGGTCTCATCTTCCATGGCGTTTAAATCCTTGCGCCGGCGGCTAACGAACGCTTTCCCTTTCCCGAGTACTTTGCTGTTATTTCGCAGCGTGCGGCTGGGAGGACAGCGCCGCATTCTGAAGCAGTAAATGTTACGGGGATCAATCAGACCCCCTTTGCATAAACATCAGCAACCGCATGGCTGTGAATTAGAATGCGCGTGGGGCGAGGCAGCCGCACACTCTCTTCATTCTGTGTCTCGTGGTTATCCGTCAGCCTGCGTGTTCTGTGAGTTCTAAAAAAGAACGCTGGACGACTCGCAACCGATAAGCCCGCTTTGAAAAGAAAAACTTGTTCATATTTCTTCTTCTTCTCTTAGCAAAAATTGGCTTGTTTTAAAACCGGAAAACATAATTACATCAAATTCTAATATCCTAAAAAAAAAAAAGAGGCATTAAAAAATATTAAAAGTAGGAATGAGGGTTGCCCCCCTTTTTTTTTTTTTTTTTGTAAAGTCACGCGCATTCTTTTTTTTCTTTTTTTTTTAAAGGCAGTTTAATAGCGAATTAAAGCAAAGGGTTCCAAAAAAGTTCCAGAGGGGTAACAAATGAAAGGCTCGTCCTTCCAGTATTGAGAGAGTTAACTCCTTCTTTTTATTTTATTGTTATTTTTTTCAAATGTAAATTTGAAATCAACAAGGGATGCGTATTACAGAGAGGAGGTGTCCAAACGCCGCATAATATCATCCAAGAAGTACTCCGGAGATGGCAAATAATTGCTCTGGCAATTCCTCGGGGTAATATTCTGCGTTTGAGCGTCCATCGCTGTAGTAAAAAATATCGTTTTAATTCAAATCTATGAGTTGTTTCAAATCAGCCACCGTGGAATGAAATAAAGGATATTCTCGAACATGGGGTGAGACCCGTACAGATCGTAAGATGTTTTAACCCAAAACACATTTAAGTCACCACTTCTCACTAATAAAAAGAAATAAATATTTTATTATTATTATTTTATTATTTATTTATTTTTACCTCCTGTTCTCATACCTCCCAAGTGTCCCTGATTACTTTGGCCAGTCCTTTTTTGTGCCCTATATCTCTGCCGCCCTTTCCTTTAACTTTAGTCATTCCAAGTTAGATGAGTCTCTTGGATAGTAAAATACATAATAAAATTAAAGCAAAAAGGGGGTTTATAACATATAAAACACGTTTGTAAAAGTTAGCAATTTGTTACAAAGTTTCAAACGGCAGAAAATTCTTCTGGTTCCCATGGCGATTGCATAAAATGTAGCAATTTGTACCAAAATGAGTCTGCAATGGTCTTGGATATATATGTATGTCCTCATCTTCACCCCTCTCTCCTCCTGATGCCCCTCTTTTCTAGGAGGTCAGAATGTTTGCTGGGTATGAGGGGATCGCAGGGTTCTACAGCCCTAAAAGCCCCGATAATGTGTATAGAAACAGCAGGAAACGGCTTTATAAATTAAACGGGGTGAATAAACCCCCTCTGTATAATTCATACATTAGGAGGTTTCCTGTTCCTTGTGCCTTATGAATGCTGTCTGTACGCAGGGCCCATAGGCGACTATTAAGGCTACAAAGCACACTCTGAACTGTTTTATCCTCACCTTACGCGTAACTGCATCGAAACATCACAAATAAACATCGCCAATCGCCTCACAACGGGGCGGAATAAATGTTACAGAGTGAGATAAAAATAGCAGATAAATCACTCAGAACTATGAATATAAAGAGAGGAGACAATAAACTCCACAACGGACAGAAAGCAACAGGAGCTTCAAACGTGACGTTTTATCCATTTCTAACTTACCAGCTCAGTAACCTTTTTCTGTATTCATTGCATTGAGACCCCACCTAAAAGGTCACGCGAGAGGGGTATCTATATACTGTATACTATATACTGTATATATCCTAATATAAAGAGACCTCCTCCATGCTACTTAAAGGGGGGTTCCATAGAAAAACTCGTTTTCTGCTGCACCATAAAGACCAGCGCTGTATACAGTAATATAACCCCCAGCGCTGTATACAGTAATATAACCCCTCAGCGCTGTATACAGCAATATAACCCCCAGCGCTGTATACAGTAATATAACCCCCAGCGCTATATACAGTAATATAACCCCCAGTGCTGTATACAGTAATATAACCTCCAGCGCTGTATACAGTAATATAACCCTCCCAGCGCTATATACAGTAATATAACCCCCAGCGCTGTATACAGTAATATAACCCCCAGCACTGTATACAGTAATATAACCCCCCAGCACTGTATACAGTAATATAACCCCCCCAGCGCTGTATACAGTAATATAACCCCCAGCGCTGTATACAGTAATATAACACCCAGTGCTATATACAGTTATATAACCCCCAGCGCTGTATACAGTAATATAACCCCCCAGCATTGTATACAGTAATATAACCCCCCCAGCGCTGTATACAGTAATATAACCCCCAGCGCTGTATACAGTAATATAACCCCCCCAGCGCTGTATACAGTAATATAACCCCAGGGCTGTATACAATAATATAACCTCCCAGTGCTATATACAGTAATATAACATCCAGTGCTGTATACAGTAATATAACCCCCAGCACTGTATACAGTAATATAACCCCCAGCGCTGTATACAGTAATATAACCACCCAGTGCTGTATACAGTAATATAACCCCCCCAGCGCTGTATACAGTAATATAACCACGGCGCTGTATACAGTATTATAACCCCCCAGCACTGTATACAGTAATATAACCCCCCAGCGCTGTATACAGTAATATAACCCCCAGCGCTGTATACAGTAATATAACCCCCCCAGCGCTGTATACATTAATATAACCCCCCCAGCGCTCTATACAGTAATATAACCCCCCAGCGCTGTATACAGTAATATAACCCCCAGCGCTGTATACAGTAATATAACCCCCCAGTGCTGTATACAGTAATATAACCCCCAGCGCTGTATACAGTAATATAACCCCCCAGCGCTGTATATAGTAATATAACCCCCAGCGCTGTATACAGTAATATAACCCCCCAGCGCTGTATACAGTAATATAACCCCCAGCGCTGTATACAGTAATATAACCCCCCAGCGCTGTATACAGTAATAACCCCCAGGCTGCCTGAAAACATTATATTATGGGGCAAAAACTACAACCGGGGTAAAAAAGGAAACAGAGCAATATTTTTAAACTTATTTTTAATATTAATTTAAGAAATGGGGGAGTTCCCCTTTAATTTAAAAACGATATATTATAGACAGACTTTTGAATACTTGTCTGAGGGACATAGTCTGCTGAAATACTTAACCCGAGAGATATCAAACAATCTAATTAGAATCTGTGTTTTTACAGTTTTTTCGGTGAACGAGAATATTCCACTCAATGCGATGAACTTTCAAGGAAGAATCTCACGGAAATGGCATTAATTACCACTGTGGCGGGATGTTAATTTCCCTTGGAATTGTACATTTCGTTAAATAGCTTATTGTATTTTTCCTTCTTTTTTTTTCCGTGATGAAAGATCGCGATTCCATCTCAGCACATTCAGCAAAAAAATAAAGTAATTTTCACCTGTTTTAACACCGTTAATTAATTATTGCACTTTTTTACTTTAATCTTTTTAATTAAACAATGAAAAGAATTCTATGTTTACATTAAATACATTTACACGTTAACAATTATGTGCGTTAATAGAGGCAGCTTGGGGTTTATTGGAGATAGAGAGTCAGCGGTGTATTCTGACCAGCGCCAACTAGGTCCAGGGGCGGTTGGCAGCCCCTCTGGCTTGATTTAACTATTTAATCACCAGATGAATGAGCAATGCCTTAGGCCGACACTTATATGAGGCTTATATCCTCATTTACACCCATATGCGGGTATTTTCCCGTTTGTGTTGAACTGGATCTAATTTGATTACAGATCTTAATCCCAGGGCTTGTGATTGGAAACCCACCCGAGACCCTATAAATTATTTCTCTTTATGGTGGGCTCTGGGATGGTTCGCCTTGGCGGCTGAACTGAGCAGATTCATGGATTTAGAGGTCATTTTACCCATTATGACCCCTTAGAGACAGACCCACATTTATGGCCTCTCTCACTTGCCACATTTCATCCGTACGAGCTGTGAAAGTTGGTTTGTTCTGCTTGGAGTCCATTAAAAAAGCCGAGGGTTGCAGGAGGTATTGATGCTCGGGACTCATTAAAGGGCCAGCGTGTGACCCAATAATTGGGTCTTACCGAATCTTATTAGGGGACTTCCGACTGAAACCACTGGTATAAGGATTGATGATGGGTAATGTTTAACAATCGGGTCCTGGTAGGGCTACAGATCCCATCATCCCCAGCCGCGCCAGGTAAACTATGACATGTTCAGCTGAACTGTTGGCTGCTGTGTTATTTATGGGGGTAGCGAGCCTGTTGGCCAATTCAGTCCCAAGCAAAGCAATTTAACAGACCCAAGACAAGTTATATCTATCTATGATAATTCACTCAATGACTGATATATATATATATACAGTTTTGAGCTGATGCTTTATAGCAATGCTAATGAAGTCCGTTCATGTCTCTCTCTCCCCCAAAGCCGGAAATATTGAGGAGTCTTAGTCTTTTTCTGCTAATTGCTAATATAGTCACGTCAATTTTTAATTAGTCTTCTAGATTGTAAGCTTTTTAACCAAGATCATCCTTAAATGTTGTTTCTATAAGTCCTTTGCTTGTCATGTCCTGTTTACCCCCTGTACAGCGCTGCGGAACATGATGGCGCCATAGAAATCAGTAAATAATAAGTATCTGCCACGTTTTATTGTGTTTATGCAGATATTTTGTTGCAGTATAAATTATACATTTGTGCAACATTTTCTTCTCCTCGTTTACATCTTTATAAATCACCCCGTTGTGTAGTAAAGCAGCGGGATTAGTAGAGCCGCGCGGTGTGTACACTCATCAGATAATAGATTTGTCTGTCTCACGCAATCCCAGTTATTATATATAATTTACTATACAGTATAGATCAAAAAGCATTCGCTGCTACAATAAACCCTTTTTAAGTGCCGGTAATGATATCACACGCAGAAGAGACGCTGTGCCTCGGGGCGGCTAACGTTCCTCTGTTATCTCCAATATACTTAACAAAGTCACAAGTTGGTTATTAGATTGTAAGCTCCTACGACCAGGGTGTCTGCAGTTTCTGGGTGGTTATATTTGTCATGATCTGTAGTACCCAACATACAGCACTGTGGAATATGTCGGTGCTATATAAATTATTATTAATGCTATACGTTATTACATTCCAAGCCTTTCACTCTTCAACGTTGCACCTACCCCTTCAGCCACGGCCCCCCGGCATTTCACCCTCTCCGGACCATCGGGGGCAACGAGGTCTGAGCGGTTGGGAAATGCTAAATAATAGAGATAATAGAAGGCATTTTATTTAACTCATAGGGGCTAGATGCTGCTCATCAAATCCCATCACTGTCACCCATTAAAGGAGGTAGTAGCCTTCTCCCAAAGTGCGGTGTGTAAATGAGACTTTAACGGTTCACAATGGAGAATTTGTACTTTTTACACAGCCGACGAGGGGCACTTTTTGTTTTAGGGGGTGTGGTTAGAGGCATGGCTATTGTGTGACTGAGAGGGGCATTTAGAAGTATAATAATGGGGTTTATTTTACGCCTTTTAATTTATAAAGCCGTTTCCTGCTGTTTCTATACACATTATCGGGGCTTTTAGGGCTGTAGAACCCTGCGATCCCCTCATACCCAGCAAACATTCTGACCTCCTAGAAAAGAGGGGCATCAGGGGAGGAGAGAGGGGCATCAGGGGAGGAGAGAGGGGCAACAGGTGTTTGTGGACAATAGAGAGACCGCCCCACTAAGTGTAGAAAGGATCAGCAGATTCTGATGTGCTGATGGAGTTCGGATCAGAATTTTATAGCCACCAACATTCTATCGGGTAGGAATGTTGGGACATTAGATACGGCAGCATCACCAGTATCATTAAAGTAACAGCGATAAATTTCACCGACCAGCCTTTAACATGAAATGTTTTCCTTATTCCTTAAATGAACCGACGCGTTTCACGTTCACGGTACAAACCCAGACACAGCGTGTAGCCTGAAAGTCAAATATTTTTTTTTGAGCAAAGAAAGTGTCTTAAACCCCATCGAGTCGTCCTCTAATTCATCCAGGTTCCGATGGTTACAACGAGCTGAACATCTCACTGTGGTTTTATTGTGTAATACGTCAAAGGGGCGCCGTGCGATTAGTTTGATAAATCTCATTTGGTTGGCAGCAGAGTCAGGAGGGGGACGTGACGCTGATTTCAGCCGCTACTATCCTTCATAACACACGGCACGGAATGAAATGATGCTTTAAACTGTGACAGAAAATTGTCTATTGACTGAAGCCGCTTCCGTCGCGGAAAATGCCGGCGAGCGTTAACCTGATCTCCCAGCGGCTAGTGAAAAAAAACATACATTTACAAGACGTAATAGAACTGAAAGTATCCATCACGCTTATTTATACCGGTATTCTGCCCGTGCAATTTCACACATTCAGCCTCGATCATCTAACAGGCTCTTCGTTTTAAAACAAAGTAAAAAAATGGATCCATACATTGTGCTAGCAAAACCGCCAGCAAATGTATAGATCAAAGGGCATTTTTACATGTGTTGGCTCTCTCCTAATTTTATCATTCTCCATTACTGTCCTCGTTAACCTTATTTATTTTCATATATAATATATATAAATTATAATATAAAATATAATGTAATATAAAATATATAAATAATATGAAAATATTTAATATAATATTAAAATAATATAGTTAAATAATAATATATAATAAATAATAAAAATATAAAATATATAATAATATAAAACGTAATATATAAAAATAATAATATATAATATTAAAATAATAATATTATATAAATAATATATTTTAAATTCTGTAAATCCCTAATTTGATCTGACCCCTCCCTTGTTCATCTTTGATAACTTTACTGTTACTTTACAGAAAGGGTGGAACAGCTTCCCAGCAGAAGCGGTAGAGGGTAATACAGGAGGGTATTAAACATGCATGGGATAGACATACGGCTCCTGAATCTAAGACGAGACTGACGACTGATTAAGGTTTGAGTCGTTACAGCAGGAGAAACAGGCGACTAGACGGGGGCCGGATGGGGCCGATCTGCCGGCAGGTTCTGTGTTTCTTTGAGATGATACATTTTTGGAAGTGTCGCTGCAGATACAGGGAAATTCAGTGACGTGGGATTCTGCCCAAAACGCAGCACTTAATAAAATACATTTTTTAGTTCGCTGGCAGCAGAGGCCATGAAGGAGCAATCTTTTGGATGAGTCTTTTGGCAGAGTAAAGGGTTAAGAGGCAATTTATCGCATTGAGTATCTTGGGATCAGCGTGAAATGCGTGTGTCAGCTATACTACGAATAAAACCCATAGACGTGACGTATTTCCTAGGGTCGGATCATGTATTAAGGAGTTAGTGTTTTAAACCAAACTGCCTTTTTTCGAGATAATGGTGGATAAATGGAACAGCCTCCCAGCAGAAGTGGTAGAGGGTAATACAGTGAGGGTATTAAACATGCATGGGAGAGACATACGGCTCCTGAATCTAAGACGAGACCAACGACTGATTATCATACCTGGGAACTCTCCGGGTGAGCGCTGCTTCTCTGGTTCTCCGGGTCAAGACCCGAATCCCCAAATGCCTGCAAAACAGTGAGGCAGCTACTACAGTGCTCATTAACCGTGACTGTCCTGTGAAAACCGGGACTGTTGGGAAGTATGTATTTTTGGTAAATGTCTTTATTTGGAAAATGTCAAAAACCCATGTTTGGCCCCCGCTTGCGATTGCTTTTGGCGTCACCGCCGGACACCATAACGCGGTCCACGCACTTTTGTCTCATGGAATTGTTATTAAACAAGGTGGCTACTGTCGTCATGGCGATTTATATCACGCAGTACGAAAAAATAAAACACCTTCACGTCCTCTCTCTGAACCTTTTGTTCCATTTGAGATCCTCGTCGCAGATCTGATTGTCTTTCACACCGAGACGCCCCTAACACTTGTGACGAGTCTGAATACCGAAGGATTGCGGGAGAGGAGACGCTCCGAGCCGCCATAAATACTAATTCCTCCCCGCCGGGCGAATCCGCAAATCAATGAACTCCTGCAAACCAAAACGGAGCTCAGAAAATGGTTTTATTCCCAGAAAATGTGATACTCTTGGGGTGAATGGGCAGATTCTCAGGGTTTTTACCCCAATCTCAGGGTCTCGGGGTGAATGGGCAGGTTCTCAGGGTTTTTACCCCAATCTCAGGGTCTTGGGTGAATGGACAGGTTCTCAGGGTTTTTACCCCAATCTCCTTCCTATTCTCCTCTTATTTAATGATATCTGAGCGTCCCGATTGGTGCTAAATCACAGCTGGAATCCCTGCTTGAATACAGGTGACTCCATTCAGAACATACTGCTATTTACCTTCTCACAAGCCATAACGGACGTAATTAGAACCATTTGGCTGCTACCATTGGTGAGTCGCCGTAATATTAAAGGGATAATATTTAGGAAAGTGCATTCACAAAGTGCCTGGGAATGCTGATTAGGTCCAGAATTGCAGCGGCAGTTTGAGGGTTAATTCGCTGACGCCACTCGGAAGGAATCTTTACTTAAATGGAATGTAAAATTATTATAATAATTACTGCCGCAGGTTCCCGGGCGCGTTTCTCTGAGTACTTTTGGTGAAGAAACCTTATTTTCAGCCCCGTGTGCCCAACGCGTTTTATACATCCAAATGTTAAACTGCTCCAAAGCGGCCCCTTATACCCCCCCCCATTCATGCCCCAAGAGTTATGTTCATTTACTCAATTAAAAGGAAAGACTAAGGGATCTCAATATGTCTGGCATGTGGGAGAGAGACGGAATGGGAGAGAAGAGAGAGAGAGGATGGGAGAGAGAGGGGGTAGGACAGATGTTGTAATACATAAAGGGATTTAACAAAGTACAGGAGGGAATTTATTTCAAAGGAGAAGAAAAGTTACAACAGGAGACCAGAATCCAACACTAGAGGGTCAGAGACTTTTACTTTAATGAGAGAGTGGTGGGTAAGTGGAACAGCCTCCCAGCAGAGGTGGTAGAGGGTAATACAGTGAGGGGATTAAACATGCATTGGATAGACATACGGCTCCTGAATCTAAGACGAGACCAACGGCTGATTAAGGTTTGAGTCTTTACAGCAGGAGAAACGGGCGACTAGACGGGGGCCGCCGGGGCCGATGTGCCGGCGGGTTCTGTGTATATTCTGCGTACGTCCCATTTTAGAAAGCGTTATTTGTTACTCTATAAACACTGAACTCTTATTCACATTGTCAGGATGTTCGGGGTCTTTATCGGATATTTATGGCGGCCGTAGCTGGGGGAGAAGCCGTTATCTCCGGGAAGTAAATGGTGATTATCGGCCGCTAACATCATATTGCGGATTAATTTACGGCCCAATCATAAAGCTGATCTAATGTGATGTGAAAATGTCGGCGTCGCTGGAATTAATCGCGGGAATTTCACGCGGCTCTTTGCCAAATAAACCGAAGCCGCGACTTGGATTTAATCTCATTAGAAATTTACTATAAAAACGTGATGTTTCGCCATAAGTGGCCGCAATAAATAATGAATCTCCGGCGCGTCGGGCGCTCCGATGCTCCGCGCGTTAACATAGCAGGTGTAATAAACTTCAATTAAAATTTAATTAATAAAGTCCTGTTTTCAAATCACAACAGACATTTAATTAAGGCTGCGAGGTGAGATCGGAGATACCCTCCATACCCCGGTCCGGGTAAATGGTGCTAAGGGGCGCGAAGAACGGAGGGGACTGGAAGCTCCATTTTTATTATGGGCGTTGTAAGAGGCAGGTGGGGGCGGAGTGTCATTGTGGCCCCTCCCATATCCATTTAACTTGCCCACCCACTTTTTTGTCACGTTCACTTTTTTGTGAATATACCCCATTTTACCTGTTTTCTGCCATTAAAGAGCTTAGTGCAAGCAAGATACTCAGTAGAACCTAGAACCTGCTGGCAAATCAGCCCCATGCGGCCCGTCTAGTCTGCCCTTAGATTCAGGAGCCGTATGTCTATCCCGTGCATTACATTTCCTCACTGTATTACCCTGTACCACTTCTGCTGGGTGGCTGATCTACTTACCTAGCACCTTCTCAGTAAAGTAAAACGAGGGTCCGGAGTCCCTCTGGAACTGGAAAGGTTAATGGGAACATGTTTTGCGTCTTTTTTTTATTCAGTTCAGAATGTTAAACGGTAGCAACTTGATCGCGCAGTATACTGAGTTACAGTTACTGAGTAGCTCATCTGCCGCTCAGCCGCCGCTCTCCCTGTCCGTAGTGTAAGGGAATACCCTCAGCAGATGGAGAGTTCTCGCTTAGACAGATCTCTGCTCCTTGGAAAGAATTCACCGAATCTAACGGCGATCCCGCGATCCGAAAGGCTGCAGTAAGCAGTAATTCCTCCCCGTGGAAATTCCTGCACAAACATAACGCTTCGGTGGCGGTTACCGTGACTGTTCTTGAAGTTGCTACCTGTGCACCAAAAAGGCCACCCATTGCCATGTGAGCTGGTGGAACTATTCCATGCATGTTTCAATTCCTTCACTGTATTAGCCTCTACCACTTCTGCTGGGAGGCTGTTCCACTTATCTACCACCCTGTATGGAAGAGCCAATTCTTACGCCAATGTCGCTCATATTCCCATTTATAAGGTATTTTAATGGAATTTCCACTTATGAGGAGGGACCGAGTCACCCCACTCTGGGATATCATTGCGGTGGTCTCCATTCCCATGCGCCGTGTGATGTAACGAGGCACGTGATGTCATGGATGCCCCATGTGAAGACATTGTTGCTGTCGTAGAATAAACCAAAATTGGATATTGTCCAGAAAGAGCTTTAAAATAACCTTTAGTGAGCGTAACATCCAAAGAAACCGGTGCAGTTCCCAACAACGTACTTTTCCACCAATGGAAAGTTATTGTTACAAAAAGTGACTAAAATCCCTTAATTCTCATATTGTTATTTTTACCTGTTTTTAACTATTTTTGTGTATGGGGAAATACAGAGTAGCAAACGATTGAAATCCACCATTTTGCCTTTCCTGAGAGGTGCATCCAACCCCCCCCTCTCACCGACGACGTTAACATGGCAGAAGTTGTCATAGAAACAGCTGGCAACCCCCCCCCCCATCCCCATCTAACACAATAAAAATTGGGAAAACATTGTTTTTTAGAAACTAAATACATAGAAATAAATCAAACACACGTGAGCTGCCTGGCAAGCGCGTGCGTTCAATTAGTTTCAGCCTGTAAATGGTTAAGACCGTGAAGAATGGCTTTACTACACTCACAGAGTAAATAGAGGTTTTCTTTTGCAAACAAAACCTCTATTTTGATCATTACCCAGAATGCTTTTCCCTGCTCTGCCACCTAGTGGCGGAAACGTGAAGTGCGAGCAGCCCCGCTGCAGCCGGCGAACGCGTTGGTAACAATGTAGCGGAGTTATAATGCGCTTCGTTACTTTGTATTCTATTGAAACTTCCTAATATGTTATTTCGAAACCAAGTTAAGTTTGTTTCTTGATTTTGTTCATTTGTTGATGTTTGCTTCATTTTAACCCCAAAATAAACCTTTCAAAGTGATGAAGTAGTGTAAAATCTTGAATATATATTTTTTTAAAAAATACAAATTTTTGTTAGATCTGGAGCTTCCTCGCAGAAATAATCAGAAGAAAAGTTTCATTTTCTTTTTTTTTCTTCTTCTTCTTTTTTTCAATAAAGCTAACGAGGGATTTGGAACGACCAGAATCATTTTATCTGAATTATCATTTAAGTATCGCGCTTAAAGTCCAGGAGGTCAGAATGTTTGCTGGGTATGAGGGGATCGCAGGGTTCTACAGCCCTAAAAGCCCCGATAATGTGTATAGAAACAGCAGGAAACGGCTTTATAAATTAAACGGGGTAAATAAAATCCATTATTCTTCTAAATGCCCCCCTCAGTTACACAAATACCCTGCAATAGGGCACAAAGTCACATAAAAATGCCCCTTTTTGCCATTTCTAATTGTGTTTTTTTAAAGAAGATGCAATCTGTGTGGCTGCATGAAAAACCCCACTCCTGCCGGCAGATCGGCCCCATCCGGCCCGTCACCTCATCTAGTCGCCCGTTTCTCCTGCTGTAAAGACTCAAACCTTAATCACCCGTTGGTCTCATCAGGAGCCGTATGTCTGTCCCATGCATGTTTAAATCACACCACTGCATTACCCTCTACCACTTCTCCTGAAAAACTGTTCCACTTATCTACTACCCTCATGGTAGGTATTTTAATTGAATATCCACTTATGAGGAGTACTGGATCGCCCCACTCTGGGATATCATTGTGCTGGTCTCCATTCCCATGCGCCGTGTGATGTAACAAGGCATGTGATGTCGTGTGATGTCAAGATGATAATAGAAAGTTTGCTGTCCGCACCGGATCGTATCTTCCTGCTGGTCACGGAACTCGTAATCCTTTCCGAGCGATGCGTTTGGCGCATGCTGGGAAGTGCAAAGTACGAGTGTCGCCGCAATTAATCCCCGCTGGGAACAGATTGCGATGTTCGGCTCCGTTGATACCCCCCCAGGTGAACCCATAATTTAAGTCTCTTTAAATGACGCCCGGAATGTTTGTTGGGGGGGGGGGTATCACAGTCTTCCACATTCCATTGAAATCAATGATGGCATCTTCTGCGCATGTGCATGGGGGTCCCGTTGGACCCTATAAGTGACTGGTGCTGGACCTCGCTGGCGGTGAGTAGACCACGCGGCAGGACCTCCGGCACGGAAAAATACCTGGGGGTGGGAAAAGGGGCAAATGTTAATCGGGGAAGGGCAAAGGGGGACACCGCAAAAATTTAAAGGGACCGTGCAGCGTTAGAGTGTATGGAGAGGCTTTAACAATCGGTTAAACAGATAATAGAAACTGGCACTCGACAAGTTAATAGTTCAGCGTCTTCTATACTGACCAGCGGTGTTACCTGCAGCGTAATATATATTCCATTATCTGCACCCTATGATTAGGGGACTCGGGAACTACAGAATATTACAGCCGTAAGAAATGCCTTATTGCAGTATTTTCACGTTACATACAGAATATAATATCTATCATATTACTATAAATCCAGTATTTTCCTGTATCTTACATACGCTATAAGTGGAATATTGGAGAAACCCCCCAGCGCTGTATACAGTAATATACCCCCAGTGCTGTATACAGTAATATAACCCCCCCAGCACTGTATACAGTAATATAACCCCCCCAGCGCTGTATACAGTAATATAACCCCCAGCGCTGTATACAGTAATATAACCCCCAGCGCTGTATACAGTAATATACCCCCAGTGCTGTATACAGTAATATAACCCCCCAGCGCTGTATACAGTAATATAACCCCCCCAGCGCTGTATACAGTAATATAACCCCCAGCGCTGTATACAGTAATATAACCCCCCGGCACTGTATACAGTAATATAACCCCCCAGCGCTGTATACAGTAATATAACCCCCAGTGCTGTATACAGTAATATAACCCCCCAGCGCTGTATACAGTAATATACCCCCAGTGCTGTATACAGTAATATAACCCCCCAGCGCTGTATACAGTAATATAACCCCCCCAGCGCTGTATACAGTAATATAACCCCCAGCGCTGTATACAGTAATATAACCCCCCAGCGCTGTATACAGTAATATAACCCCCAGCGCTGTATACAGTAATATAACCCCCAGCGCTGTATACAGTAATATAACCCCCAGTGCTGTATACAGTAATATAACCCCCCAGCGCTGTATACAGTAATATAACCCCCCAGTGCTGTATACAGTAATATAACCCCAGTGCTGTATACAGTAATATAACCCCCCAGCGCTGTATACGGTAATATAACCCCCAGCGCTGTATACGGTAATATAACCCCAGCGCTGTATACAGTAATATAACCCCCCAGTGATGTATACAGTAATATAACCCCCCAGCGCTGTATACAGTAATATAACCCCCCAGCGCTGTATACAGTAATATACCCCCCAGCGCTGTATACAGTAATAACCCCCCAGCGCTGTATACAGTAATATAACCCCCAGCGCTGTATACAGTAATATAACCCCCCAGCGCTGTATACAGTAATATAACCCCCCCAGCGCTGTATACAGTAATATAACCCCCAGCGCTGTATACAGTAATAACCCCCCAGCGCTGTATACAGTAATATAACCCCCAGCGCTGTATACAGTAATATAACCTCCCCAGCGCTGTATACAGTAATATAACCCCCAGCGCTGTATACAGTAATATACCCCCCAGTGCTGTATACAGTAATATAACCCCCAGCGCTGTATACAGTAATATAACCCCCAGCGCTGTATACAGTAATATAACCCCCCAGCGCTGTATACAGTAATATAATCCCCCAGCGCTGTATACAGTAATATAACCCCCAGCGCTGTATACAGTAATATAACCCCCAGCGCTGTATACAGTAATATAACCCCCAGCGCTGTATACAGTAATATAACCCCCAGCGCTGTATACAGTAATATAACCCCCAGCGCTGTATACAGTAATATAACCCCCCCAGCACTGTATACAGTAATATAACCCCAGCGCTGTATACAGTAATATAACCCCCAGCACTGTATACAGTAATATAACCCCTATCTCCATTTGTTCCAATAAACTCCCTTTATCTGCAGACCTGGAGCCGCCGTCGCTGTCAGTCATGTGATATTTTGGGTGACTTTCCCGGCTCAAACACCGCACTGAGCTGATGCTTTATGGCGATGCTAATGAAGTCCGTCCCTCCATAGATTTTCATTAGTCAGAGAGTCTGGCTGGGTGATTGAGACTGAGCCATTCCATTGTTCCCCACAGGGAGTATGATAAGGAGTCGGGGGGGGGTTAGTAGATCGGGGATCAGATAACAGAGCGAGAATCATACAAATGGCTGATATGCAGCTGTCTGAAAACAATATTTTGTTTATATGATGCTCATCGTTGCCTCCTTCCTCTTGGGGAGAAAAAAAAATAAGGAATCTTAAACCTGGGTGTAAAATCATCTTAATGGTCCAAAAAAAACCTTATTATCTGTAACTCGAGACGCGCCCCTAATACAATTTTTATTATTTTTCCAACATAATAGACTTACTTAAAAACATCTGCTGCCCTCAATCAATATCTACTTTTTTGATCCTTGCTATAAACTTCAAGGTTTGGGTAAAATTTAATGATAAGAAGCTTTAAAATAAAAAAAAAAATCATTTGGATTTTACTGGAAAAAGCCATATTCTAAAAAGCGCATAGAAATAACATAATAAATAATAACCCTAAATATATAAAAAGCTCCTGGATCTTCTGCTTGCCGATCGGACCTCGGATGTTAATGATTGGATTTTGCTCACGATGTCTATTAATTGACGGTCGTTTCTTCTTTGAAGCTGAAATCCAATAGAAAGGAAATTTTTCAATGCGGCAATCGATTAAAATAAAGATAAATAATTGTATATTATTATTATTATACTTTTTTAGAAAAATCTTTTTTCTCGTCAGTTTTGCTTTTATCGAACGCATTTTGAAGGAGGATGTAAAGCAGAGATAACATGGAGTCATTTCCATCGCTGATGGTGACATTTAAACGGATGATGTCCTTGTCATGGTTTACGATGCAGAACTCCTTTGTAAAGAAACTGCCACAGGACCTGAGAACCCGCCGGCAGATCGGCCCCATCCGGCCCCAGTCTAGTCTCCCGTTCCTCCTGCTGTAACGACTCAAACCTTAATCAGTCGTTGGTCTCGTCTTAGATTCAGGAGCCGTATGCCTATTTCCCATGCATGTTTAATACCCTCACTGTATTACCCTCTACCACCTCTGCTGGGAGGCTGTGGGGGGTGCTTGGGGTAGCCAGGGTTGACTCCAGGTAGCCCACAAGTTCCCAGGTACGCTTCCACCCATTAACCAGAGCCTCTCCTGTCCAGTCTTTTCTGACTGCTCTGTCCTTCCTGACTCCATTTTACTCTCCAGCCGCCAATCTCTAGGGCTGGGCCAGGAGAGGAGGTAGTTATTCCTCAGTAAGACCCTATAAGATCTGCCCCCCCGGGCTTCGGTCTGGGGGTGAAGGAAGGGGCCACAAATCCCTCCATGGGGACCTGCTGTCCACTGTGGCCCTACACTTTGGAGCACCTGTTCACCCTTTTTCCATAGTCCATCAGAAGGCGCGAGGTACCTCGGGGGTTACAGGAAAAAAAAAATTGTCGTCAGCAATAATCCTACTCGGTAACCAAGATCAGATATTTGGGTAAAAAAAGCTGAAAAAACAAAACATTCGGCCGTAAACATTCATTATGATTCAGAACAGGTAATTCCTGTGAATTTTCCTGCGGGTGTCATTTACTCGCTTATTCTCCGCTCATCATTATCGCTTAAGATTCGCGGCACGCGGGGGCCGCTCCGCTCGGTGGCTGCCCTTTCCCCTCCTCTCACGCTCTCACGCCACGTTGAGGATCTTTGAAGTATATGAAACGCATGAAAATTGTGTTTCTGAGATGTGTTATTTACGGAGCGACAGATGGACGCTGCCTTCAGCATAATAAGATCCCATCGGAGGGAAGGAGACAAAATCAAACGGCGAGGTCTGTAATATCTTATTTAAACACACAGAAGACAGACGCATCTCTGCGTTAAATCAATCACGCCCGCTCATCCCTCCGGAACGTCGCGTGATTGAATATTTAACGTTTCAGATCCAGGAGCCATATGTCTGTTTAAAATCCCTTCTTCTATTCGCTTCTACCACTTCTGCTGGGAAGCTGTTCCACTTATACGATACCCTTTAATGTACGAATGTGTTTAGATTGCAGGGATGCCCATGATGAATGGCAGATGTTTCTTTTCTTGGATAATGGGAGAAACGTTGGGTGTGGAGGATCACAAACACAATAAGGCATCAAATAAGTCTCAGAAATGTAATCCATTGGAATTGTGTATCAGAATTTCAAAGGGCGGTTCCCACAGTTACTCGCCTTTAATAACCATACAGAAGACAAAGGCTGGTAGTGGAATCAGAGCATGGAAAGTGTTAAAGTTTGAAAATACTCTGGGTGGGTCTAGTTTTTTTTTAATATATGGTTTGATGGAGGGTAAACAAAATTGGCTTCAAAGATGTCCCAAATAGGACATGGGGGCAGGGTGATCAGATGCCAAATTTCCAAGTTGAAATGTGCTCTTGAAATTGATTAATTAATTTAGTTGCTTAAAAAATAATCATCATTTAATTATAGAATTAATTCATAAAAAATTAATTAACGGCAGCTTTCAATAAGACCGCACATTGGCATTACTGGACCATTAGTGAAACATGTAAAAGCTGTGATTTTGTCTTATGTTCGGTCACAGAGACATTCCTACAAAATTAATAAAGAACAATATGGCAACCAGAGAGCGCAGCAAGACTTATTTTAGTTTGTTTTTTCACTTGTTGAAATAAAAAATGTGGATTTCTTGCAATATGGCTCCAATGAACAGAGCCACCTATGACAAATACAGATATTTGAATGCTGCATGATATCTTTTCCGGTTAAACAAGCAATATCCGGTCCTCACAGGCTGTAAAACATGTTGTTATACGTTTTATGGTCGTGCCCCTTTAAGGACTCATCTATTGAGGTCACATGAGAACCCCACCGCGCATGCGCGCTGCCCCTTTTGCTGCCCTGGGTACCTGGGGTCCCCTCCAAGCTCCGGCAAGGCTTTACGTTGGTCTGCGCATGCTCAGCCCCATCTTGACAGGCAATGAATGGATGGTACGTTGCCAGGATAGCCCCGCCCCTTCCGAGCGTTAGCTTACGCGCATGCCTATTAGCCGCGCGCTTTCTGTGCTCTTACAAAATGGCTGCCTAAAGCCGCTTCCCGCTCTCTGGCTGGGCTGCTTTCCTGTGTGGTGTACCGGGCATGTGAAGTCTGTGACAGCACCGAACACGGAGTGTCTAGAGGTATTAATACTCGGCGACCACTCGTGTCTGTGACAGAGACCGTGAGGTAAATGGTGTTAGGGAAACGGTTGGGGCCCCCACGGGTCTCTAAGTCGGGGCCACGTCCCCTTGAGCAGTTTGCTGCCACCAGGGCCTGTAGCGCTTTTGCTTGTGGAGGATCCTGCGAGGCAGAGGCATGGTTACCGGTTTCCTGAGGTTATTTCCCACCTGGGTCTGGGCACTAAATAGTCTGCAGAGGGCGCTGCTGCTTCAGAACCTCTTGGCTGTTGGCAGTGTGACTGAGACCCGTGTTCAGCACGAATATCGTGTCATCAACTGGTCGCCAAGAGGTTCTGCAGGATACTTAGTGCCAACAATCCCTGCAACACTTATTACAGTCCCTACATTAAAAGGTTCTGGCAAAATTGTAACCGTCAGCCTAAAATAAACAGATACATTGGGGTGAAAAGGGCTCGGCTCGCAGGCTTACAATCTAGGGGTGTAGAGAGAGGGGGGATGGTGCCGTAGATGAATGGTAGATATACGTTTCCTGAGCTGGGAAGAGATGACCCGCAGTGACCCCATTTAAGGCGTGGAATCCGTCAATGGTGCAAATTTTGGCACTTAGGTGAAATTTTAGTAGCAGTGGCTATTCCAGTCCTTCCTGATGGGCCGGTTCATACATTCCACCTCTAGGGGGTGTCTGTCGGTGCTTGCCCAGTAAGCTGACACTCCTCATGGTAACTAGTGATGCTTTTTAACTCTTGAAGACTCGTGTGGGATGCTGCGTGATGCGATTGCACTTTGTGGCAATATAAAGCATTGATCCTCCCGGAGAAACGGATCCTGGAGGAGTAACCGGGGCAGCAGAGCGCTGGCCCTCAAATCAAAGCTTCGAGTCGCATTTCCAGGGCTAGTGAGCTACTCATTGGAAGCCCTGTACCCTGCATTGGCCATACCCTGCCATCATGATCTGGTACCTGGGGCTTGAGTCCATATGTACTGTAACGGCACCAAGCTCAGTGCTTCTAGGCTGGAGACCCGTCCAACAGATCTCCCGCGGCTCGTCTGACTCTGGGCACCAGTGCAGCGTCGTCAGCCCGCACTCCCATCGCTGTTAGCCTACCGGTCCGTCAGCGTCTTGGTCACGGCATTAATACCTGTGTGTCCGGGCTGGGGGAACTTATAGACAGAATTACCGTGCAGGAAAGGGTTAAATCGCGCACCCTTTATTGTCTTTGGGCAGAGAAACTTAAGGATCGAGATTTTTCATCAATAATTGCCGCGTATTGGAGCTGATAATGAAAATAACCGAGAAACAGAAGAAATCAGCTTGTTTGATGAGGAGGCTGGGTCTGTATGGAGCCCTTTTGAGGGGTCGAGTCGGGGTCACGAGCCGGGAAATGGGAGCTCTATGAAAACATCCGTAATAAAACTAAAATACAAGCCCCGTGACGATTACATGCAAACTGCGCGTCGTAAAGGCACGGTCCTGCAGACGTGTTTGTCCGGCCCTTCGTTACGCTGTGTGTTTAGCACGATACGATCGGGGCCCTGTGATATGTGTAGAGGAATTCTTTGTTTCGCACGCGGACCCCAGCTCACATCTTTGCTTTTTAATCTTTTAGGTGAAATCAAAATGGCAAAAAGACTCGCAGACAAGGAGCTGACCGACCGTAACTGGGATCAGGAGGAAGAGGCTGAGGATGTGAGTGTGGGGGAGGCTTATGAACGTGTTTTAGCTTCTACATGGACTGTGAACTGTGTTAGCTGCAACAAATCCAATAAATCTGTGTGGCAGTTATTGAGTTAAAACCCCCAAATCATAAAGACAAAAAAGCTAATGCATTTTAGTAAAACTGCCATTAATTTGAAATTGGGAACTGTAGAGTTAATGGTGGCTTCTAATAATATGGAAAGGGCCACACCGGTTCTTTAATCAGCTGTTTTCCGCAGCGTTACATTCACCGTGATGTATTTCCTGTGCTGTTTTGAATGCGTTTAACACACTTTGACATGTTTTTAATGTGTTGATAGGCTGGGACCTTTTCTGTGGCGAGTCAGGACATACTGAAGAACAGAGAGATCAAAAAGGCAAAGCGTAGAAATGCTGGAGCTGATGTAAGATCCGGCGCTGCGCATGTTGGTACATGGTTCTGCGCTCTTATCCGCGGGGGGGGGGGAGATTAACACGACTAACGCTTTTCGTTTCAGGGTGAAAGTAGTGGAGCTTTTAAAGGGTTTAAAGGCCTCGTCCCATCGACCGGAGGTGCGTTCTCTGCATTTGGAAACGGGACAGGGCTTAAACCGTTGCAAGGCTTGACGAACGGATCCAGCACCTCGAGCTCTTCCTTGTTCGTTAATCTGCAGCCTGCGACAAACACAAAGCTGACATTCGGTACGTTATTAAACTGTAAAACAAGTACAAACTAAACACAGTGCTGGGAATGAAACGATATTACCGGTAACTTATTTAAATATCTAGAAATGGGGCAAACTTGTTATAGGTCAGGTCCTGTCCAAGGGGGTTGGTGCAATAAATGCACCTAAACTCAGTTAATAACCTCTTGAACTCCAGGGTTTGTGGATCAGTGGGCACAGGGATCGATTGGCACTTCTGTAGGTTACTGATATGGCCAGAGGTTTGCATCACATGCTAGTGAATCGTTCCTTGTAAGTATAAAAAGTGATGGACTTTGGACGAGTTTGACAGGAGTGGTCCGCCGCACACTGTAGAAAGCCCTGCTTAATAGTTACAACAGTAAGATGTTCCTATACTAAGTAGGGTATGTGTAGAAATCTGTTTAGTAAATCTATCGGTTTGTTTCATACGCTGGGCTCTTATCTAGGACTTTTAAATTAGTCATGACCTCTTTCAGGATCTCCGCTTTCAAATGGCCCTTCATCAAGTTTTACTGTGGGAACTTCTGGAACCAATGGTGAAAAGGTGACCTCTACCTCCGGACCGGCTCCTAAAAAGTCCTGTAACAGCAGCGACTACAATAAGCAGCTGTCGTCCTTGAACTGCTGCGTGCGCGACTGGATAGTGAAGCACGTTAACGCCAATCCTCTGTGCGACCTCACGCCCATCTTCAGGGACTACGAGAAACATTTAGGGGACATTGAGCAGAAGTACGGTGCCAGCACAGACAGTGGATCTGAAAGCGATAGCACCCCCAAGTCAGCCCAGAATCCGACCGTTACGACTTCTCACTCTCTCAAAACCGACAACAAGGGAACATTTTCATTTCTTAGCAGAGAGAGCACCTCTGACAAGCAGGAGAAGACATCTCAGCCCATCGCTACCTTTAACTTTGGGCAGAAAGTGGACGCCTCCGCTTTTAGTGCCGCCAGTTCTGCAGCAGCAGCTACCTTCTCCTTCTCTGTGGGTGGCGGACTGTTCAAGAAAGATGCAGCTCCTCTGGCTCCTGCCAAGGCCCCGGAACCCAGCACCACCACCAATGCTGAAGCTGGTAAGCGGTGAAGTTGTGCGTCAGCTGCCTATTCTGGGTGGCTCCTGGTTTTCCCTGTTTGAGGGAATTCTCCACGCAGATCAGGGCTTTTAGTCTCCAGCTTCATTGCGGCTCCTGGTAAACTGCAGGAGACCCCAATAAATGGACTTAGTAGGTGGGATCCTGTTAATTGCCCTAGCACTTATTTTCTGATAACCTGCTATGGTTCGCAGACTTCCTTGTGTCCCAGTTTTATGCTTTAGCTCCTTGGCTGCTTTATATTTAATAAAACTTGAATTCATGAACTTAATTTATAATCATAAAAACTAATCGGCATGCAAATCAATCCTTGAGTATGATGTCATAGCTTTTCTTTTCGGCTGTTGTATATGAAATATATTGGCTCCGGTGAGGAAAACAGAGAATAGAAATTGCTCACTAGATGTACAGTTTGCAGGTATATAAACGTGAGAACTCTTTCCCCCCCCCCCCCCCCCCCCTCCAAATTAACAGGTGGTGAGGAGGAAGAAGAACCACCAAAGGTTGAAATACAAGAAGTGAAAGAGGACGACGCGTTTTATTCCAAAAAGTAAGTCTTGTTACAGGGTGAGAGAATTGATTCTGTGAATACTGGACGTGTCAGATTTTCATATCCTACGGTTTAGTATGCAAACTTTAATTGGGTTTACAGACTGAAAAGAAAGTGTATTTAGAAGCCGTAAAGGGAAAATATGTAGTGATGCTGCAATAAGGGTGCAAAGCGCCGTTAGCCGGCTCGGCTCTGAGTACGCTGCTTACTATGTACTGTCGGCATAGCAGAACAAATACCCCCTCCTCTTCTTCATACATTGTGTTCCACTTAAGTTTGAATATCTTACTGACTTTTGAATCCCCAGGTGCAAGCTTTTCTACAAAAAAGATACCGAGTTTAAAGAGAAGGGAGTGGGAACGCTGCACCTAAAACCTGTAGGGAATCAGAAGACTCAGCTTCTAGTCCGTGCCGACACCAACCTGGGTGAGTTCTCAAACATTGATAAACCTTGATTTTACTACGAATCTCCAAGCGTGTCAGGGGTTTTATATAAAGGCATAAAACAAATCTAAAAGACATTATGTAGACTTTTAAAACCTCATAAAACCCAAGCAGTTTAAATGGATGTCTATTTGCTTAGTTTGTCCTGTTCTCTCCAAATATTACCGATTAGTATCAGGGGAGCCAAATAAATTATAAATACACTTTTGAATCCTCTTGGTGTCCTTTTCTATCTTGAGCGTTTAAAGGTTCTCATCCCTGCTGGTAGAGAAAAATATGCTATTCCCACCTCCTGCAGAATATCCATCTTCAGTACCGTGTTAGCAGATCTGTAACACGTGACGTCTTTCATTTTGATGGACTACAAGACCCGAATAATAAACGGTATTAGTCACGCTGAAAATGGAATTGTTTGCGGGTTACGGAGTGAATTCTGAAACCCAGCTTCCCGATTAGGATCGGTAGCGTGCGCTCCGGCGTCCCCAGTGGTAATCTCAATTTATTCTTGACAAGGTTGGCGCGCAGGAAAACTTTCTGTATTCTCTCGTGTGGACGGTGCGGAATAGCATTTCATTTTTCCTTTCTTGCTATTCAACCAACGTCCCTCATTTGTAAAGCTGACTCGAACGTTGCTGGCAGATTGACTTTGAGCCGCAGCAACAATTTACAAATCTGAACAATTACAGCTGTTTCTCCAGTTTTGTTGAAAATTGTTTTCTTGTACAAGGTCCCTCTACATTGTATCTGCCATAATAGCAAATAACAAATTACAAGGTGCCCTGTGTATAGGAGGCAGATTTTCAGCTATACGTTGTGCTAGGCAATTGGCTGGCAAATGTATAGGGGAAAGGGATTTTTTAATGTACCTGTTATCTCTGCCATCAGTAGTAGACTGCATGGCAATGAAAACTGCAAACATGGTGGTAAGGTGGGCTGTATGTGAAACTTACGATCGCTTAATGTTTTGTAGTCCAAGCAAACTGAGTTTAAACACCTTTTACATTTGTATTTTTTTTTTAATTAAAACCGCAGGAAACATATTGCTGAACGTGTTGGTCCAGCCGTCCATGCCGTGCTCACGAACGGGAAAGAACAATGTGATGATCGTCTGCGTCCCGAACCCGGCGATCGACGAGAAGAATCCAACCGTCCCGGTGACGATGCTGATTAGAGTGAAAACGGCGGACGATGCTGATGAGCTACATAGGATTTTGCTTGAGAAAAAAGGGGCATAAACAAACTTTTTTTTTTTTTTTTTTCTCCCCACCTCTCCAAAATTGCTGCTCATTCAAAACCTCAAATGTGTCCATTCAGTGGATAAATTCTTTTTACCATGGCCAGAGTTATCTCTGAATGCACAAAGGTTGTCTTAATTTTTGTTAAAAAAATAAATAAAAAATTAAATAGTAATAAAAGCTTTAAGTGGAATTAGCCTGCAGGTTGTGTGCCAATGCATTTAAATAAAGTTAAATATTTATGGAAGGTGTTTCAGAGCGGAGCCTTAAATGGTTTATGGCCTGTGGCGGCCGAAGCCTTAACCCCTTAGGTTGTCTTGGAATTGCTAGTGTTTTAGTCGCGTTCCAGAGTAGCTCGAGCCGGCTTTCCTTTACGCAGGACGCTGACATTTTTAAGCAATTAGTTTTTTGGGTTTAAATTCAGCCTTTCCGTTGGTGCTTTACAGTCTCCCACTACAGAATCTTAGAGGCCTTAACGTGTTTCTCGAAGGACTATTAGTCGCATCGAAGTAATGCTTCCAATAACCGTCATTTAAGTCCCTGTCTGCTTAAACGCGTTACAATCACATCCGCTGCCGTCCATGGTGTTAAAACAAAAGGTGCAGCCGTGTTGACCAATTTTTGAGAACACTGTAAACCCTTTGACTGTCCAAGGGAGATATGTGTGTGTGTGTGTATATATATATATATATATATATATATATATATATATATATATATATATATAGCACATACACAAAAGGATCCAGTATGATTGTAACTTGCTGAGCACTGTTAACGCGCTTTGCCGTATGATTTCCTGACATGTAAAATAGTTCTGAAATTCAGCAAAACTCATTTTGAAAATCTAACAAACTCCTGATGCGTTTAAGAACTTTGCTGACTTTCCTTCTGGCTTCAGACGCATAACCCCTTACCCCTTGGTTATTAAAGGCGTTTAACCCTTTCAGTCTTGAACACGGTTGTGGATCTTCGGTTCTGTTTAAATGCATGTCTGGTTGAAATAAATACATCCTTGGTCTCCTTCGCACGGAGCGCTTACGATCTCCTGCTCAGTGAGTAGTATTGAAAGTACGTGAGCGCGTCTGCCGACTTGGCATGTTTCATTAAGCATGGCTGTGAGCGATACCGCAATATTTGTCAAGTAATAGAAACGGCACGATGTTGGCGGCTGAGCTTTTCTTGTCCCGTATGGATACGTCATAGAGCTGAACGATGCGGAATCTGTATGTTTGCTTCTAGGATTTAAAGATGGCGATTGAGCTATTGAAGTCTAATTTAGTGATGTTTTATTTGCACGTCATTTTGCCTTAATGGCAAAACTCATCCTTACTTCAGTAACTTGACCCGTGAGTTTGGTTTGAGTTCTTCAGCCCTGGAAAATGTGACACTACCGCGCTTGGTGCTGAAAGGTTGAGCAATGCATTTTTTCAACCACTTTGTAATCTGTTTCATCCGTTACGTGTCCCTGTGTCCCGTGTGAATAGGCTGTAAGTGGAGCGCAGACTCGTGTAAGACGGCTCTACTTGCCTTAGGACGAGTTTCTGATGATGCGAGGTATGATGTGGAAGATCTTAGGAAGTGGGGAATATCTAATATGTTAGCATTTCAATTAGTTTTTTGTTTTTTTTTAGCTTTAGTTCATTTTTTGTTGAGCTGCTGAATTGTTTAATGTTAAAGGAAAATATATATTATGACTTATTTTTCTTGGTGATTGCCAGCCGCAACTTGAGGCTCGTAGATGTCTGCTGTGGGGTCCGAGCGCCAACGAGTTACAGGCTGACAGCTGTCGGCTACTAGGCTCAATAGCAATAGTCTCGCTCCGCTCCATAGTAACGCTCGGCGTGAGAAAATCGGCTCTGGTTTAGAAAAAGGTTGGATGTGAAGCTGAAATGGGACAGGAGGGGTTTTTTTTTCTTCCAGGATCCATGATAAATTGTTTTTTTTTTGTTTGTTTTTTTTTTGGTTTGGTAAACCAGCCAGGGAAGGGTTTTATTTTTTGTGTTTTCACTGACTGTTAAAGGTTATTTTACCTGTTTCACAAAGCAATGAAAAATTTTTTTGCAGCCAGTTGTCGATCAAAAGAAAATGCTTGCAATTTAGTCTTAAGGTTGTCAAATCTGGTGCCTGACGCAGATCAACGCTAATAAATTCGGTTCTGTTTCTTCATAAATTCTGGTGTTTGCGGTTTATACAACATCCGATAATGCAGACAAAAATCCCAATTCCATCTGATTATTGCCTTGAGGTTGAATATTTATTAAGGGGTGGGAAATAAATTACTACTTAGTGTGGCATTTACAGGAAAATAATGGGGGGTCTTTCAAATGGTGAGGTCTTCACAATTATTTTTTTTTACCTAGTTTCCTACTTAAACCTCAGCGGTCCCTTCTACAGATATAGAAGCAGCAGCAGCAGCTTTCACGGCAGTGAATGTCGGAGCAGGTGCTGGTATTTTTAGGGCTTTTATACACTTTAATTAATGAAAGAAGAATGAATCAGACCTTGGCGTTGCTTTTAGGATACGAACCACAACCATAAGGCAAAGTGTTGTTACTTTAATGAGTTATTCTTATCAGACAGCCAGGAATTCTGTTTTAAAGTAGAAACAGACAGCTCTATATAAACGCACATAAAACAAAGACAAATGTAGACGCGCAGCACACAATCTATTCCGTGACGATGTGACCGGATCAACTCAAAGATGAGTATAAAACGTAACAACCGGGGAAACTGCCTCTAACAGATGCAAATGTGGCCCTCGTCTAGGAGCCGTATATCGACAGCCCCTTGTACCACTTTGGGCACCCCCTGAAGCGTTAAACACTGCTTTGTGGCATAACTCGGCATCTTGAGATAATTTAATGTTTGAGATTTTTTTTTTTTTTTTTTACACTGTATGATCAGACCGTACCAATTTCTATTGTGGGGCTGCTCTGCTACCTAATGGGTGGTAGATAAGTAGAGCAGCCTCCCAGCAGAGGTGGTAGAGGGTAATACAGTGAGGGTATTAAACATGCATGGGATAGACATACGGCTCCTGAATCTAAGACGAGACCAACGACTGATTAAGGTCTGAGTGCCCCGCCACCCCCTAATACATTTAACTAGTGCAGAAAATGGCGACGTCGGCCCGGGCCGTACATTCAGACATCACATAGCGAAGCGCTTCTTTTAATGTTTATTAAGCTTACCTTTAGGGGCCTCTTTACGTTCAGGGTCACTAAATGAGTTACTGGGGGGGGGGGGTATATTTAGTATCCACTGTTGTAATGAAATACTGTCACCTGCATTAAGAGTCTGGCTGAGACTAGTGGGAGTTGTTTGCAAACCAGGCCAAAGACATCTTATCAGAAGCACAATTAATACACATAGGGGGAAGAAAAAAAAAGTCGCTAAGCTGCAGCATTCTTTACAAAATCAGTATAAAAATTCTTATTTTGGTAATCCACGAAAACGCTGATTTTTCGCCTATAAATCTCGGATATTTAATACATTGTTGTAGACAATCGGTGAAAACCAGTGACCTAAAATTACATGCATAAAAAAACCCTTAGTATATACATATAGTAACACTGCTATAAATTTAAAGGCGCAGTTCCACTTAGACTAAACCTTAATCGCTCTCTAGTATGTTAAGTGAATAAACCTCAGCAGATCTATTTTATTCTTTCCCCTAAAGGTGTAATAACATTAAACATTTGAGGCTTTAAGTTTCTTTGGCAACAACCTATCAGTGCCTCTTTCTGTGTCATGTGACAAAATTGTGAATTCTGAATGAAGCAACACTTTATACAATTAAAGATTTCGTGAATTGCGTAAGTGGAACAGCAGCTTTACTACAAAGCCCTAAATCTTATTAATCTGCCCTTTGCAAATAAGTTTTTTTTTCCCTTTGGAAGGTAGAAAATGAAGTTTTTGGGGTTTTTAGTAATATTCCACTGGGAGGGTAGTGGATGCACAGAACAGCATGCTAGTGGAAGTGGTAGCGTTTAGTAAAAAGGATTAAGATGCATGGAATAGGCTGAGAAGCAAGTTTGGTTTTGGGCTCTTATAGTAAGTAGAAAACTGCTGCACACTTTATTTAAAGCCCTTTTTTTTTTTTTTTTTTTTTTTTTACACTAAACCGTGTTCATGCGCTCGCTATTCTGATCCGTATGTAACGGGCACAGGCGTGTTTCTCACACACGGGTCGTTCCCCCTCGCTGCTACAGCAGGGCTAAACAAAAAAGGCATGAAAACCAAAATGGGTAAAAATTAAAGAAAAAAACCCTCACCGCTGAACTTAATCTTAAATCAGACTAAACCAAAAACCGCTAGAATCCGTCTGACCTGGAAAAGCTTCACCGCCCCCCCCCCCACAAAAAATAAAATACACAAAAGGAAGCAATTTCTATAAATTCCACCGATTTGACTCCACAGAGTGACAGCAAAAACATTGTGACCCAACCCGGGCTCACAGCGCAGCTCCTAATACTGTGACCTCTGTAAAGAATTACATTCAATTTAAATCATAATTGAGTTAACGCAATATTTAAATCACCCCCCCCCCCGGCCGCGTTACATGGAAACACTACAGGTTTTTCTATATACAAAAATCATCGTATTCACAGTTTAGATTTCAAGTCAGAAATATTAGTTCTTTGTGTGCAACATTATTACACAAACGGATCCGGTGTAAAGCACAGGTTACCATGGTATTTACTAAACGTGGTTATAAACCTCCCTATTTTAATAAATACAACAAAAATCCCCCATGGAGAGGGAGTTTATTTTTGAGTCCGTTTGACTTCTGAAAGCAGGCAGGATCGAAGGAATCGGATTCGTTTCCTAGTCCGGGTCTTTAAAATGAGATTTTAACAAGCAAACCCGACAAATTCTTGTATTTGCCCATTTTAACCAAAATAACAGTTTCTGTAGACCGGTTATTACAGCCCCATTTAGGAATCATAGGAGGTGCAATTATATTTAAAAATAAAATGAATACAGCCTGATTATGTCCAAACTTTGGAGAAATTAAAATTATTTTTTTTTTTGCAGTAACAAAAATCAAACAGCTGCTCGGCTTTCATATTCACGGATTGAAGGAAATGGCGCAGGACCAAAGTAATGCTTTCTGCATTGGAAAGCACAAAAAAAAATTAAATAATAATAATAATGTCCTCTTACCCAAGACTCTCGGTTCATCGGCTCGCAGAAAGACATTCACAGAATCACAAGTGAAACGTTACCGAGGCGCAGACAGAACGCGGCGCCAGGTCGGCGGACTTTGTTCGTATTAAAGGGCGGATAACAAATATAAAAACGGTGGTTTGGGGGCGTTTTTCTTATCACAGCCCCTTCCGAAACACCATATGGATGTAGAATACACATACATCAAAAGGAGGGGGTAAAAAGAGGCACTTTTGATTGGCTGGTATTTTTTAACCCCTTTGTATCGCAAGCCCCCACACAGTGTCCAACAGGAAGAGCGTTCGGATTTGATTTTTGTCGGCTTCTTTGTTCGGCGCGCATCCCCTCCTCGACACTAGGCGGCAGCACTCACTCGATATCGCTTGCAGGGCGAGTAGGCACTTTGGCAGCGATGCTGCACCCCCCCCCACGACCGAGCCAATTCTCGCTACGACATCAAGATGGGCTTCTGTCGCACCTCCAAGATATCTACAGAAAAGAAAAACAGTCACGTAATGGGGGGGGGGCCCGACATACTAATTTTAGCATTATATTTAAAAAATAAAAATAAAAAAAAAATAAAAATACAACAATATAATGTTTTCAATGTTTTTACAAATGCATATTAGCCATGAGTATGTGGTTATCCTAGAAAGGCTCAGTTTTAATCACCCACTCAGACTCTCTTACTTATGATAGGCTATGGAGGATACAGCGCTGGGATGGGGGGGGGGTTAAGGGGTAAATACATTTTCCATTGGACTTCTTAACCAGCCCCCTCCATCCACGCTCACCGGACAGAATGCGCTGCAGCGGCAGAGTGACGTAGGTTAAATGTGCATAGAGTAAGAAGTTCTCGTCGGTTCTGTTCAGCTTCAGCCACGACCCGACCAGCGAGCGGCCCGTTCCGGACAGGGAGCGAGACCTCAGGTTCGTCACGTTGTGTATATCTGCGGAGAGATTTATAAAAACGTTATTGGGAGTTCGGGGCGGTATTCTCGGTTTGGGAACGGCGTTTTCCTGAATCCTTTCCCAATCCGGCCATCAGAACGCCTTTAATTCGATCGCAATTCAGAAAATAAAAAAAAAATATTTTATTTGAACGATTGTTCTAGATACGCAATGGATCCGGGAGCATCCGCCATCCATCCGCCGCGTTATTCTCACCTGCGCCGTCGTCGCCGTCTCTGAAGAACTCTTCGCTGTCGTTGGCCGAATGAGATTTCTTCATTTCGGCGTTCCTGTTCCGGGGAACCTTCCTCTTCAGGGACGGGGAGAAGAACGAGGGCCGGTTGTTGCGTTCTGGGGTCGGCGGAGTACTGAACGAGGTGACCTGGCACGGGGGTGAGCGGAGACACGAAGGGTTAAATTGGCCATTGGTTTTCCTACTAAGAGACAGTCCGTAGAGGGCCAGTAGCAGACGAGACCGCCGCTTACCCTCTCGTGTAAAGGCGAGCCCGGGTTGGAGTCGTCCTCCGTGCCGTAGGGCGAGGTGTCACCGGTGGAGACCCTGCTCACCGCCATCTCCGCGTGGCCCTTGCCCTGAGGGCCCTTCATGCGCACAAACTCCAGGCTGTTATACTTATAGAAGCCGAACGACATCTTCTGGGCCATCTTCGCAGCCACGCTGACCTAAAATACGAACCGGGGGGGGTGGGGGGGGTGAATTTACCAACCAATTATTAAAGAAGATCATGAAAAAGCTAATTATGAGGACCATGAAAAGGTTATTCAAACCTTAACCTCTGCACCGAGTTACACCAAGAGACCTCAGAGGTCTGTTCTTTATAATATATAAATTCGCAGGGGGGGGGGGTTTACCTACCCTGTTATCGTACACTTTTTTGAGGGCCTCGTAGCGAATGGACCCCTGGAATATCACGCCTTGGAAGGTGTTGGTTTTATCGCTGGCGACGAGTTCCACGCAGACCATTTCACCCTCCCCGACGGTCATGTCACTGAACGCCTGGAACGCACATAAACACACGGGGGGGGGGGGGGGCGCGGATTATCGGGGGGCAAAACGGAACAGTCCCCCCCGGAACCCCCAGAAGAGCCGATTATACATTATTCTGTTCCATGGAATGAGCTGCGAATAACGCTTTAAGACGCCTTCAACCAGAATAAAAAAAATTATAAAATACTAATAAAACATCAGCTCTAAATTTTAAATAAAATGAAAACACCTGAACCCCAACGTAACGCACCCGCCCCGCATCCCCCCCCCCCGCACCCGCCCCGCCCCGCACCCGTGTTACCTCTTCAAAGTTGTCAATCATGAAGAATATATTCGGGTAACTGATCTTCGACTCCTCCCCTTTACTGTCCATGGGGTGCTTACTGGGAGACGCAAAAACTTGCTATGAAAAACAAAAAAACGTAACTATTTATATTTTTATTTTATTTATTATTATCATCATCAATTTTTTTTTTATTTTTTTTTTTACTGAATACTGAGATAAAGGATCTAAAAATGTTTTTTTATAGAATTCAAGATATTGTTACTTTCATAATACTAAACTAAAAACAACAAAAAAAACAAACAAAAAAAACTTTTTTAGCCTACCATTTTTTTTTAAATGTAATTGGCCAAAAAAGCCTCGGCTCCCCGGCTATTTTCTTTCATATCCCTAATTGCGGTGTTTTAGACCCGCGCTGCCCCTCCGCTCACCTGCGACTTCTTTTTATGGATATGAATGTCTCCGGCGTCCGATCGCGTGCAGACCGCGCATGTCACCATGTAATCCAACTGCGGAGGAGCAAGACGGCGATGAGCGACACGGCCTTAAATCCGACTAAAAACCTTAACCAGTCGCTGGAGCCGGATGTCCATCCCATGCATGTTTAATGCCCTCACTGTATTACCCTCTACCACTTCTGCTGGGAGGCTGTTCCACTTATCTATAACCCCTTTACCGAGTGCTCAAATATAACGCAGATGTCACCTTCTGTAAAATGAGGTTTAAATAGACACTTTCTTCCCAGTCAATATCCGGGTCCCCAAGTCCTGGAAGTTTCTTGGAGTCTTTTCGATAGACTTCCACGTCTACCTGCTGAACGAAACAAAAATCGAACGTTATAATCCGCACCGCACTGTAACAGTTCTAACCAGCTGGATGCCGCCATTATTAAGAGACAATTCCAGCTCCGGTCAGAAAGAAACATTTAAAAGGATGAACAGGTGGGAAGTGGGAGGAGCTATGTGCAGCTTTCCCCGCCCCTTCCACGCATACCCCAGGTGCCCAGAAAAGACACCCAGATGGGTCCTAAGTACGAGTACAGGGTTAACATCCGGATCAGGACCATCAATAAAAACCTCTTTATTATACGGAATTTAACCCGGATTTCTGCCGGCGTCACCTTCTTTCCCTCGTTGCCGTCGGCGCCAACGTAAGACATTTTCCGACGGACGTAAAAGAGCATGTCGTCCTGCCGGGGAGCCCACTTCTCCATGAAATATGTGGAATACATCCAAGTCCAGAACACGATGCGGTCATCTTTAAAGAAACCTGGGGGGGGAATAAATAAAAACAAAATTTATAAAAAAAAAAATAAAATAAATACAGGTGACTTCATTTAGAAAGATCTTTAACTCCTGGGGCGTATAGAATATAACGAGCTTCGTGATGTGCTATTAAAGGGTTAATATCACCATTAAATATCACTTGGCAGCAGAGCCGGCCTTAGGCGTTGTGGCGCCCTGTGCGGACTACTCCTCTGGTGCCCCCCCTCACTACCCCCCCCTCTCTGCCCCTTCAAACTACACCCCCCCTCTGACCCTTCAAACTACCCCCCCTTCAAACTACACCCCCCCCCTTCCGCCCCTTCAAACGACCCCCCCCCCACACACACTTACCTTGTTGCCGGAGTCCTGCGGTGAGAGCGGGAGGCATCCGTCTTCTCGCTCTGCCGCGGTGCCAGCATTTGCCGGCACCGCGACGGAGTCACGGAGAGTGAGGGGCGCCGAGCGGTTGCTGAGAAATTCACGAGCGACCGCTCGGCGCCCCTGCCCGGGACTTAGATTAAAGCATCGGGTTTTTTTTAAACTTTATTTAACATGAGTTATGTCCCGGGCAGGCGCCCCTGCGCGGTCGCACAGGTCACACACCCCTAAGGCCGGCCCTGCTCGGCAGAAACAATCCTCTCAAATTCCCGTTCATATTTTATCAGCTGCTGCTTAACATCACCCAAAAGTCATGTGACAAAGATGGGACACGCCCCCTGACTGTTGCCATTGCAGCAGCAACAACACACGGGAAATCTGGAACAAAATGGAATTCCGTTCTATTAAAAATGTAAATTGTAAGGGATTCTTAGAAATTCCAAGAAAATATATTTATTCAACATACATCATGTTATAGCACAACTCCAACTACTCCCAGCCAGCCGAAATCAAAGTATAACAAAAAAAAAAAAGGTAAAGACGCCACCATCTAATCTAACACTAATCATCATTCTGGAAACGCGACGTTCCTTCCCGATCGCAGCTCCGTTTAATACACAGAAGAAGAATGGATTTTATTTACCCCGTTTAATGTATAAAGCCGTTTCCTGCTGTTTCTATACACGTTATCGGGGCTTTTAGGGCTGTAGAACCCTGCGATCCCCTCATACCCAGCAAACATTCTGACCTCCTAGAAAAGATGGGCACATAGAGGGACTGGACAAACTAAACAGGGACACTTGGGGTGTATGTATCTCTAAACCTTTCCGATTGCTCATTTATTTCTGCATCGTTACTAAGACTCCACATCCACCCCAATTTCTGGGGCATTTCCAGGCGACTGCCTCATACGTGACTAATCGGTGCCGGTCACGGGTGGGGGGGGGGGTGGGGGGTCCGTCACTCCGGCCCGCGGAACTCAAACTGGCAGCTCCTTCATAGTGACTCACAGCCCCGGAACGCCAAGTCTGCAGTCACGAGTTGTTGACGGGATGAAGGATCCAAAATAGAAAAATTGGGCAATTTACTTAGAAATTGAGTATTATTTTTTTATTATTATTTTCCCGCAGAGACTCAAACATTCTACGCCGGGATGGAAAAAAAAAACGCCAAGAACCCGACTCACTTTCTAAGTCACACTATTTATACACAGTCTGGGGCTCTGGCTGCTGAACGGTACTTTGTCCAGAATAACGACGTTTAAAGGGTTTTCTCCTCTTTTGTGGATGAAGAATCGAGTCCTGCAAGCGCCGGAGAGAACGACGACAAAACAAACAGAGGATACAAAGTATCAGCCTTTAAAATCCCAGGTTACAGGAAATCGTGTTTCAAACGCAGGGACTGCAAGAAGCGGAGCGTGAAAGGTTGGCGCTATAGAAATAAAAAATTATCATTTACGACAGAGCCGCCGCGATGAGCGTCTTTGGATCAGAGAATTTATACTGAGAACCTGCGAACTCATAGCTCCACCCATCTCATGTTTTTATAATCCCTATGCCCCGCCTTTTTACCACTGTCTCCCAATCACGGATCTGATCCCACCGCGTCACATGGCGGATATAGACAGACAAATACATCATATATATAAAAATATATAATATCCAAAATATTCTCTATGATTTAAACAGAAAAAAGCCAACAAAAAACAATTCCAAACAGGACGCTCAATACTTTGTTTCCGGGGTAGTTTTGGTTTACATTTTTTTTTTGTTTTTATTGCTCCGCCAGCGACGGATCTTCCAATCGATGCCGAATTATTTAGGATTGGTTTAAATATTCGTTTCTCTCTGGTTAGCGGGGGACGCGCTTCGCTCCGGGCACAGAGGGGATTTTTATCGTGGCCTTTAATAAATCAGAATTCTCGGTCCTGATAACAAAGCAACAGCCGACGCGATCCGCACTCCCTGCACTAAAAGAATAAAAAAAATAATAAATAAGACACGCGCTTCTCTTTCTCCGCGGATCCCGCGCGATATTCTGGCCTCATGGAGCACTTCCGCAAAGGGGCGGAGCCACGACGTGCACGGTAGGGACTGCCTCCTCCCAGCTCATCCCACTGTGGGAGAGGGCGTGCATGGAGGCCCCGCCCCTTTGCAGAAGTACCAGGATAACCGAAGAAGGAAGACAGAACTGGAAGACAGAAGAAGCGGAGAAGGAGGCGAGGAAGCCAAAAACAGCTAAACTCGTCTGTGCGTCGGACCGACCTACGAATACGTTTTAAACAAACAAAAGAGCGTCAGCGACGGACCGAGCGAGATGTGCCTGCAGAACGGTCTGCGATTAGGACAGGACTCGGCAGGCAGCAGACGCCTTCATCCTGCGAAGAGCAAACACAGACCCCCACAACCCCCCCCATCCCAGAGTGTCGCAGGTCCCTGTGAAAGCTACATACAGACCGCTAGTTACACGCTAGGGGGTCACACGCAAGCGATAGTGTTAGCTCGGGGGGGGGGGGGGGGGTCGGGGGCATCATCTGCCCCCTAATGAAAGACTGAAGACACCAAGTCATTTTTTCTATAGCGCCAACACTTCCCGCAGCACTTCTTACAGTCCCTACATTCACAGGGTCTGACGGAACCAGAACCGACGGACCGAGACGACCCGACGCGTTCGGGAAACGGAACTCGCAGATCAACGGGAAGTAAAATCAGAAATAGGGAAGCAGGACGAGTTTCGGAGCGTTATTTATAGAAACCTCGGCTTAAAAATAAAAATATGTAATTTCACTAAAAAGAGGGATTTATATTTATAAATATAAAGAAAAAACATAAGATTTCCCGACAGGTAGAAGAGTGACCAGAATCCAGCGACCCCGACTCGGAGGCTGGCTGGGAGTGATCGGAGTTGAAGACCATAACGCAGGGATGTTACTCGGTTTGCTGTAACAGACGGACGGCGGGAAGCAGACAGAGCCGCGGACGGAATGTGTGTGGAAATCTAACATTTAATGAATTTGGCGTAGCGGTAACCTAACCCCAGCGGCCCCGACGACCATCGCAGGGTAACCGCCGGACGTCGCCCCACAGCGAGGCGCACTCGGGATAATTCAGCGGATTCCACGCGTTTCTCGGGCAGAGGAGGGCAATTTAAAGACCCCGTTTAGACCCAGAGGTCCGGCTAATAAACCCCCCCGGAACCAGAACACAGACCGGTTCTCCGGGCCCTGATCAGACCAGGACTAGTAACGCACAATATAGGCAGCCACATCCGGCCAGCAGACCCCCCAGTGACCCCGAGACCCCCGGCGCGTCAGGGAATACAGAGTCACAATCCCAAAGAATCAGACAGCGCTCCGGACCCAACGACAGCCGAAATCCCCAAATCCGGGTCTCCGGTCACAGGAATCCCAGGTCGTGGTTGATTAACTCTTCGAAGGCACCGTGCGGGGTGGGCGGCTGGGGCTGGCAGACGAGGTGACACAAAGATGGGGGCTACAGGCAGACCCCCCCCCCATTTATAAATCAATAAATAATAATAATGATGATGAAATGAGCCTTAAATACAGAAAGAGTGATAAAGATTGACAAAAATAACCAATACTCCCTGAGTCTTCTCCACACCGTGACCCCCACCCAGGTATGAGGGGCATCTTACGGGGCACATCTGTCATTTCAGGTCTATAAAAGCCCCCAGAGACATCATCACCCCCCCCCCCCCCCAGCAATAAGAGCTCTGGTTCACCTCCTAGGAATTACCCCATCACTGGCACCGCTGTCCTAGGGGGTCCCCATCCCAATGCCCACCTTAACCCTTTGGGTACCGGCTGGCATGGAATCGGTGCCACCCACTCACCCAGTCCGCTGATCTCCTGGCGGATATTCAGGCGATTCCTCTCGTCCACTATGGCAGAAATCATTTCCTGGAGGGATCTGTCCGGATCTCCGTCCTCCTCCTCTCTCTTCCCCACCCGGCTGATCGTCTTGAAGGCTGCCATCCTGCCAAAGATGATTTCATCGCAGTCTTTGTGTGATCTCAGAGGCGGGGATCCCCCTGCTGCCCCCTAGCCCCGGGCCGGATGATGGGGGTAGCAGTGCTGCCGGTGCCCTCCTCGCGGTTATCCTTCTTTTTAATGCCCAGCAGGTAGACGGGGAGCCCGCAGTGACACGGCCATGGCAGGCAGAGCCCTCTCGTCACCCGGCACTTCCGCCTCCCATAGCAGATCAGCTGGGATCCCTCACTCCGCCCCGGGCATTTCCTGCAACAAGCTGCTTCACTGGTTTAAAGGGCCGTTCTGGCTCAGGCGACCAATCAGCAGCATGCATAAGGTTTAAAGGGCTGTGCTGCGCCAGCAGCCAATCAGCGCTCGCTTCCATTCCAAGGGCCTTTGACAGCCGCGCAGCCAATCATTATGCGGTTGCATGACCGTTCTGACAGTTCCGGCCAATCAGCGCTCGGCTCGGGTTTAAAGGGCCGTAGTCGCGGGTGGGGAGAGCTGGAGCCCCGGCGGGCGAGGCAGGATGGTGGCAGATCCCTGATGTCCGGGGGTAGGCGGTGGATTTATCTCCGCGCTCGGAATACAGACACAGATCTCTGGGTGGGGTCTCCCCACATACATGACACATGTATGATATGGAATAATATCATAGTTTGTATGTTCACAGGACCAGCATTGGGTGCACAATCATCTCCATATTATAGTTTAGTACCTGAAGGCAAAAGTAGTTCATTATTATTGATTTTTATTTACATTTTTGTGTTTTATTAATTGGACCTCGCGTCCATTAAAACCCCTATCAGCCTCATCCGGCCTGTCTGATTCGCCCGTTCCGCCCACTGTAAAGACTCAAACCTTAATCAGTTACCGTATTTTTCGCTCTATAAGACGCACCTGCTGATAAGACGCACCTAGATTTTAGAGGAGAAAAAAAAGGAAAAAATATTTTGAGCTAAAAAATGGGCTAAAATATTTATTACAATAACTGAATAAGCTATGAACACAGTAAGACACACACAGACACACACAGTAAGACACACACAGACACAGTAAGACACACACAGACACAGTAAGACACACACAGTAAGACCTCCCTCCCTAACCCCCCTTCTCAGTATCTCCCCTCTAACTCCCTAACCCCCCCTTCTCAGGATCTCCCCTCTAACTCCCTAACCCCCCCTTCTCAGGATCTCCCCCCCCGCCCCGGTCACTTACCTTAAACTCCTGTGTTGGAAGCGTGAGGCGTTTGTCTCGGGTGCCGGCGCTTCACTGCTGAGCGCCGGCGTCTGACGTCATATGCCGGCGCCCAGCGTAAAGCGCCGGCACCCGAGACAAACGCTTCCAACACAGGAGTTGAAGCGCTGAGGCAGGCGGCGGTGGCGGTGGCGGCGGCTGCCGCCAGCAAAGGATTCCTGTATATCTGTCAGGCAGAGGGGCCCGAGAGTTGCCGAGCGGTTGTCTTCAGCAACCGCTCGGCACCCCTTGGGCCCCCCTGACTGGCAGAAATCCAGGACTCCTCTGCTGGCGGCCGCCGCCGCCGCCTGCCTCAGTTGCGACCCCGGATTTATCGGCGTATAACACGCAGGTAGGGTTTAAGCTCCGGATTTTAGTTAAAAAAGTGCGTGTTATACGCCGATAAATACGGTATATCGTTGCCCCCTCCCTGCCTGCATCTTCGCTCCATAAGACGCGGCTGATTTTTCATCCTACTTTGGGAGGAAAAAAACTGCGTCTTATGGAGCGAAAAATACGGTACTTTACTGAGAGGGTGGTAGAAAAATGGAACAGCCTCCCAGCAGAAGTGGTAGAGGGTAATACAGTGAGGGTATTAAACATGCATGGGATAGGCATACGGCTCCTGAATCTAAGACGAGACCAACGACTGATTAAGGTTTGAGTCTTTACAGCAGGAGAAACGGGCGACTAGACGGGGGCCGGATGGGGCCGATCTGCCGGCAGGGTCTGGGTTTTAAATTCAGTCATTTTTATTATATTTTAATAGATTTTTTATTTATTTGCAGGGGCCGGGAGTCTCGTGAGGTCGATCAGTTTATAACCTTCTGTCGCTAATTAAAAGTGAAATCTTGCCAACGGGGGGGGGGGCTGGGGCAGGGGTGTCAGTGTTTGGGGGGTAACGCGGAGGATCTGATCAGGAATGGCGGAGGACGCGAGGCCGGCGATAATTTCCTGTTTATGGAAAAACCCAATCGTGAAAATCTAATAAAAAGCTTCAATTTTATTTCCACGTGAAATTCGTTCCCTCGCTGGATAAACGGCATCGTTTCCAGGAAATGAAATCCTTCTTTATTAATATTTATTCCTCCGTTTCTGTGATTAGAAGATAAATTTTATGACTCCGGATCCAATATTGTTGGGAAAAATAAATAAATGTGTCTTAAAAACTCCCCGCAAATCTGAGCCGGAATGAATCATACATGATGATGGGTTTTGCCTCCTTGGGGGGTATTATTGGGGTTGTGGGTGTAATTCTTACCTGGATCAGGGCTGTAATGAGGGGGAAAACCTTGGATGTCGTTTATTCAGAGAACTGTCGGGGTTTGCCCCTGAATCTCAGGGTGAATGGGCAGATTCTCCGGGTTTTTACCCCAATCTCGGGGTGATTTGGCAGATTCTGGGGTCACTCAGTCTGGAGCCGACTCCTTCCTATTCTCCTCTGATTTAATGATATCTGAGCGTCCCGATTGGTGCTTTTCTCCCTGCTATATCACAGCTGGAATCCCTGCTTGAATACAGGTGACTTGATATACCTCCTGACCGTTCACTCGCCTGATTCGTCGGTATAATCCCCGGACGCGCGTGCATTTATTTACCACTAGAGGGCGCCGGTGTTATTCAATAATTTAAATGGACAGGAGTGCAATTACCGTATCTCTCTTCCTCCGCTGACCTCCTCGCTAACCGAGTGCAACGCGGCCGACGGCCGTCTCCCTCATCGCAATCCTCGGCTCTAAAATACATGAAGGGCTAGAAAAGCAGACAGGAGGGAAGAGGAGACCGCGGGGGCCGGGGAGCCACCAAAGCCAAGCCGCCTCATCGGCACCTTCCCGACCCCCCTAACATACATTTTACAAACTCTCACGCTAACACACACATTAACACACACACACACACATTTACACACACACAGACATTTACACATACACACACGCTAACGCACACACGTTTACACACTCATGCCAACACACGGCCAGGGACACAGAAGTGGTCGGTGGAGAAGGTATGAGAGAGAGAGAAACACAGAGAGAGAGAGAGGGTGAAAGGATGTTAGCGTGAGTGAGCGTTTGGGTGTTTTTACATCAAAAGTGTGTGTTGGGGGTAAATCTAAGATTAAACTGGGCATGCTGCCAACATAGAAGGAAGTTTTACTTTACTGAGAGGGCGGTAGATAAGTGGAACAGCCTCCGAGCAGAGGTGGTAGAGGGTAATACAGTCAGGGTATTAAACACGCATGGGATAGGCATCCGGCTCCTGAACGACTGATTAAGGTTTGTATGCTGGAGGGGATCGCGCACGCGGGTCTCATCCGCCGAGAGGGGTTGGATGGTTGGGGTCACCTGAGGCGAATGTTTCATAAAATGTGTCTTTTTGGGAAAAGTAACTCTTTGGGTGATTGAAGTCGCTCTAAACACAAAGCGTCGGCAACGTCGGCAGCAACGCAATAAAACCGGTCTGTTTGGTTTCTGCAGATTCCAGAAATGTTCGGAATTCTCGGAATAATCAGCAGATCGCGTCGCCTTAAACCGAAAACGCGAGAGACCCCAACGCTCGGGGCTTTAATATGAATTCATTAAAAAGGTAAAAAATAATACGAAAAAAAACTCTCCTTAGGTAGAAGCTGCAGCTCCCGGCCTCCTCCATCATCCAGTGATTCTCGCCACTGATTGGCCGCTTAAAACTGCTGAGACCCCCTTTCCGTGACATTTGTTTAGCCCCCCGCTGGAGCGGACAGTAAGTATATCTCCTGCACGGCGGGCAAGGGGGGCAAATGCGGACGAGGGGGGTTTTGCAGAATGAATTTGCCCTAAACTAACGGAATTAGGAAAGATTGGGGGTAAATCTCTTATACTCCAGAATATTATGGGGGGGGTCGCAGTGAGTGTTGGGGAGATTGGGGTGACGGTCAAACAAAAACTTGCCCCGGGGCAAAAAGAGATCTCACATCTGATAAAGCAGAAAGTCGTCATTCTCGCCGAGCCGCATTCCTCCGCTGTCGGGGGGGGGGGGGGGATTTCACCAAAATAACTTCCAAAAGCTGCAAAATTGGGTTTTTTGTTTTGCTCAGAATATTTAAATTCCGGGCGACGATCTGCAGATTTTATTTCATTACTTCCCGCCGTCTGGCCCCCAAAGAGGTTCTGCAGCAGCCGGCTACATGCTGTCCCCCCCTGGGAGCCGAGCTGGGGGCCCCATACCCGGACGAGGGCAACCAAGATAATCAATGAAAGGGGGGCGTTATGAGATATGCATTTTACATGGTGCAATAAAAATCCTTACGGCCCCCACAATGCGTTTTTTATACGTTGTCGCCCCACGGGGTAAATAAGTAAAACCGGTTGTGTGAGTTGCCCCTTCCTCTTACAGCGACCCGCAGCGGGGGGGGTGTTTAGAAACCAATATGCAGGTTTTGTGATTGGCTGATAGATTGGGTGGGCGGGGCCACAGGGGTGCAGGTGCGTCTCCATACACCTGAGAGCCTCATTTCATCCTTTGCTGCAGATCGGTCGGAAGCCGCGGCGCGCTGACCTCCGGAATTATGGGGCGTTGCAGAGGGTTCCTGGTCTGCGTTTGGCTGCTTTTGCAGAATTCCTTGGGTGAGCCGTTTAGTAAATCTCGCGTTTCACGTCGTTTTCTCCGCGTTTCCTTCCTTTAAATGTCTTTTTATGTAACGAGCCGGCCGGGTCTCTGATGATTGGTCAGAAAAATTTTTGTTATTTTTGTGGGGGTTTTTTTAATAAAAATTTAACGGGGCCGCGTTAACTCTTCAACCAGCAGGCTGAGGTCGGACAATGATGCAGTGTGTCTGGGTTTACAAAATAAGGATACAGGGACTTATTCACTAAACTGGGTGTTTGGAGGAGAGCTGAACATCTCTTCTCCCTGAGCTTGTTTAATGTTTTTAAGGGCCCTGCTGCAGAAAGGGCTAAGCTGGCCCCCTGTATAATGTATAAATCAGGGAGCCGGCCCCCTGTATAATGTATAAATCAGCGAGCCGGCCCCCTGTATAATGTATAAATCAGCGAGCCGGCCCCCTGTATAATGTATAAATCAGTGAGCTGGCCCCCTGTATAATGTATAAATCGGTGAGCCGGCCCCTTGTATAATGTATAAATCAGTGAGCTGGCCCCCCTGTATAATGTATAAATCGGTGAGCCAGCCCCTTGTATAATGTATAAATCGGTGAGCTGGCCCCCTGTATAATGTATAAATCAGCGAGCCGGCCCCCTGTATAATGTATAAATCAGTGAGCTGGCCCCCTGTATAATGTATAAATCAGCGAGCCGGCCCCCTGTATAATGTATAAATCAGTGAGCTGGCCCCCTGTATAATGTATAAATCAGTGAGCTGGCCCCCTGTATAATGTATAAATCAGCGAGCCGGCCCCCTGTATAATGTATAAATCAGTGAGCTGGCCCCCTGTATAATGTATAAATCGGTGAGCCGGCCCCTTGTATAATGTATAAATCAGTGAGCTGGCCCCCTGTATAATGTATAAATCAGCGAGCCGGCCCCCTGTATAATGTATAAATCGGTGAGCCGGCCCCTTGTATAACGTATAGATACATTTCAAAAAGTGGTCTTAACACCGTTGCTCCCGATGGAATCCCCCAATCGGTCCGTTTCATTGGTTGCTATGATGATAACAAAACTTTTCACCACCGTTACCCCCGCGATACAATCCAAGGAGGCTGTAGAGGGAAACAGGCGACGTTTTGGACGCGATCTATCCGACAGGGGACCCTCTGCTGCTGTTCTTACTCATCAAAAATAATAATTCTCTTTTTTACCCCAGTTGTAGTTTTTGCCCCCATAATATAAAGTTTTCAGGCAGCTGCATATCAGCCATTTGTATGATTCTCGCTCTGTTATCTGACCCCCGATCTACTAAACCCCCCGACTCCTTATCATACTGCCTGTGGGGAACAATAGAATGGTTCAGTCTTAATCACCCAGTCGGACTCTCTGACTAATGAAAGTCTATGGAGGAACGGACTTCATTAGCATCGCCATAAAGCCTCAGCTCAGTGTGGTGTTTGAGCCGGGAAAGTCACCCAAAATATCACATGACCGACAGTTGGGGGGGGTTCAGTGCAGTGGATGGGTGATCAGCATAGCTGGGAACACCTTGGTTCTGTGGGGGCGCTCTGTTTATGATGTCGGGAGTGGGCGGGGAGTGGGCGGGGAATGGGCGTGTCTCTACACAGCTCCAGAGATTCTCAGCGGTACTAAACGCAGAGCCCCCGGGTGAATGCAGGGACTGCAAGAAGCGCTGCGGGAGTGGTTGGCGCTGTATAAATAAAAGATGATGATGATAATCCTTCTGTTTTGTGTTTTTGAAGCCGGGGCGGACGTTCCTTCGCTGGCGAATAATAATTTTATCCGGATAAATCCCACGCAGACGACGGTGGTCCTGCAGCAGCCGTACTGCGCGGAGCAGTCGGCAAACAGAGTGTATCTGTACGTGGTGCAGGCCGGTAAGCGCCCCGCGGCATTAATCCGTGTGTTTAATACCTGCCCTGGCACCCCGCCGCTGCATTAATAATAATCGGTGTATGTCGTCGGAGTAAACGTTTCTTTTTCCTTCTCAGGCGGAACGAACGCGACTGTTATGATCGCCGATAAGATTCTCCGCACCTCGTTCCGCGAGTCGGACGGCGGGAAGCACAGCCCCTACCTGGCGGCCGCGTTTCCTTACCCCGGCTGTGGAAACTTCCCCAACTTCACTCAATCGTCGAACGCGATTCTGGTCCAGGACATCTTGGATCGATCCGTCGCCCGGGTCGGGGCCGACTTCTCCTGCCTCGACGATCCCAACTTCTCCGGAACGTGCAACGCGCCCCTCAGGAATAGCACCGCGTACCGGTAACTCCCCAAATGCGGAGCGATCAACCCAACCTTAACCGGTCATTGGCCTATCCCACGCATGCTTAAATCCCCTCGCTGTATTACCCTCTACCACCTCTACTGGGAGGCTGTTCTGCTTACCTACCACCCTCACCGTAAAGTTACATGAAAATTATTTATTTTGTTTTTTGTATCTCTAAAAGTTGTTTTTTTTTTTTTTTAAGGTTTAAATACGTTTTCACGGATTCAAACGATGTCTTCAACGGTCAAACCAATTGGTCGCCTGCAATCACAACAAACAAAGGTAAAGAATCTACGATAGTAGTAGAAGCTGCTGGGTGGGGGATCCGGCCGCCGTGGTATCCTTCTATAATCCCGCGTTTTCGCTGAGCCACCAACGCGTTTTTGTTTTTCCTCCCCGTAGCCAAAGACCCTTCGTCCATCGACACTTGGCCCGGCAGGAGGAGCGGCGGGATGATCGTCCTCACTTCCATCCTCAGCGTCCTCGTCTTCTTCATCCTCCTCGGTCTCGTCGCCGCCATCGCTTCCGGACTGCTGTGAGTCCAGCCCTCTGCGAAGCCCCTCCATAAAGCGCCATATCCTGACGCACAAATATATATAATTACTTCTCATTAAAAAAAAAATTGTATAGCGAAATGGGTCAGAAACGGCAATATTTTGGGACCCCAATATTTTTCTATCCCACCATGCGAGAGTTAATTGGTATCTCCGCATTAAGCTGAGACCCCTCAGCCACGGCATAAATTCCCCAGCCGCAGGTTTGCCGTAGGGGGTCCCTGGAGCCGCAGCCACAGGAATCTCCAAGGGGGGCCTCTCGTCGGTGTGCACGGCCCCTATGACCGCAAAGCGCCAACATATGACATCATCAGTGCGTAGAATGTGTGTCTACCCCGCGTTAATCCGCTGTATCGATTCCCACGCAGGGGCTCCTCGTCGTCTGGCATGGAAGCCACGAGACACGAATCCCGGACCACCCACAAGCCCCAGATGAAGGCCCAGAGCGCGCCGGAGCCGACGTACGCCACCACCCTGCCGTCCGACGAGCGAGTGCAGTACGTGACCCACCCGGAGAGCTGAGCCCGACGGCCGCGCCGCTCGCAAGTTCTGGAGTGAATAATAACCGGATCCCTGGGGGGGGGACTTTTTTTTTTTTTTCTTTTTCTCTTTATTGTTTAATACGTTTCCACTATTGAATTTTTTTTTCTCCCCTGTAAATATTAAATGTCAGAAATCTCCTCTTTACCAAAATCACCTTTTCCTTCAATGATTTTTAACCCCCCCAAAAAATATCTAGCAATAGAAAGCCCCCCCCCCATTGGTAATATAATAGAACGTTAAGCGGTTTTTTTTTGGTTTTTTTTATACCCCCCCGTATTTTTATTCACAATGAGAGAATTTGTTACCGAGAAGGAGATTAAAAAACCTTTAAATGTGAAAACTAACCGTTTTACTGCATTCTTTCTTATTTTTGTGCCCTTCTCTGAAATTTTCCTTTGCATAGAAATGTTTTTAAGATATTATTTTGTTGCTTTTTTTCTTTTCTGTTTATAACTTGAGGTTTACAATAAAATGTTGTTTAAAAGACTTTTGACTTCGTTATGTCGGTGAGTTTGGGGAAGGATCTGTTTTTCTTACAATCGCGTCCCTTAAAGTTAATCGGCCCTTTGAGTTTTCGTAATAAATGTTGGCGACAAAAAAAAATAATAATTAAATCTACGGACAAACTCTAAACGGGCCGAGCCGTGAAGCTGTATTTAGGAATTACATTTTTGTATATATTTGAATTTTTTTCAGGACACGGAATATCGGGAGATACAACGTTACATTTTTATTTAAAAAAATAATAATAATAATAAGTTCTGGTGAAGTCACTTTAATTGACCGCGTTTTTTAATGTTGTATCTTTTATGTTTTTCTTAAGTTTCTTATTGTTTTGGTTATATTGAAATAAAACCCACTGAGAATTATGCTTGTTAAACATTGGATAAAAAAATAAATATATAAAAATAATAAATATACGATATATATATATATATATTATATTTTATTTTTGTTTTTTTATTTAACCAATGCCCCCCTCCATACGCTATCTGTTCCTGGATCATGAGGCTGAAGAATGTGGCTTAACCGCTATGAAGCAGGATTGTTGAGGTTTTTTTCTCTCTTACATAGTAGTTATCTGTGTTTTCTTAAGATTGAGATATTGCGACGTCGCCATTTTTTCTCATATAAAATATTTTATTATTCCTATTAAAGGCCGCCTAGCAAGTTCTCACGGGGCAGATTTCCCAGCAGCTGCCCGATGTTTATTTGTTTTTATTTATTTTAATCTGGCAATGTGCGGCCACCGGTTAGCCCTGCCACACGCCATGTGACCATAACAGCGTAACGCGTGGCCGCGCATGTCCGGCTCTCGGACTCGGATCAGGCGGCTGCTGGCCTTAAAGCTCCAGGGCCGCCTCGTCACAGCCAGCCCGGGTCTGCTTAGCCGCGCCAGAGTCTCTTATGATATTATTACAAAAACATTTCCTGAATGCGGAAAAAAAATGGAAGAACGCGAATTCCCCACGGCCGATGTCAGAGCTATAAATAGAAGGGAAACACCAGAAAAAGATAAAACCATGAAGGAATTATACAAAATTAGAGTTCAGGGAGGGATTTAGGCGTTCAAACCCTAACGCAGCGTTTATAGATGTAAGCACTACATTAGGGGGAATGAGTGGGACTGCAGCGTTAGCGGCTTTGTCGTCGAGGTTCTCGCCGACCCGGCTGCACCCTGGACATTTCTGAAATTACCGCATTCCTTGCGCTCCTCGGGAGGGTTTCGGGACGCTCTCCGGGGAGAAACCGGCCGACCGGAATTTCAAGAAACCCCCAAAGCGCCTTCGCTTGTCTCACAAAAGCTGCTTTTCCGGAAGAGACAAAGAATCAGCCGTCTGTCCTGTTTACAGGGCATCTCGCTGATTTATCTATACATTATACAGGGGCCGGCTCACTGATTTATCTATACATTATACAGGGGCCGGCTCACTGATTTATCTATACATTATACAGGAGCCGGTCACTGATTTATCTATACATTATACAGGGGCCGGTCACTGATTTATCTATACATTATACAGGGGCCGGTCACTGATTTATCTATACATTATACAGGAGCCGGTCACTGATTTATCTATACATTATACAGGGGCCGGTCACTGATTTATCTATACATTATACAGGGGCCAGCTCAGTGTCTTTTAGCCCAATTGTTAACTTTTCGATTGTTAGAGGGGGGTCTTATGAGCTTTGCCATTCAAAGGGTTAAAACCTAGCTTTCCCACATTTGATGGAGATTTCTTTAGTAAAGTAAAAGTAAAGAAAAATAATTTTGTCCTAATCTAGGATAATTGATATAATTCTATTAAATGTTTCTGGTTGTGATTTATCGACTTGATTGGCGGCTCCCGCACCGATTCCTTCACTACCGTCAACCGTCAATCACATTCAGAATTGTATTTTTGGGGGCTATCTTTATGTATATTTTAATCAATATAATGGAGACAAGATGTATTTCCCCCGTACGAAATGTTTCATCTCACCCAGAAAACATAATTAATAAATGTATATTTGTGGCAATTAGTGGAGAGGCAGTTAAGCCGGGGGGGGGGGGGGGGGGGTTATTCACTAAACCATAAGTCATCCTGTACAATGTATAGCTATATCAGTGAGATGTTCTAGATAATGTATTGGTAAATCAGCGACCTGTGTGATTTAACTGTACATTATGCAGGGTCAGCCTTAACGTGTAGTGATGTCGGGTAGGTGACATTTTTTCTGTTCTGCCCCCAATGTACCAGGAATCCGTTTCCGATTGGTCAATGTAACTGATCCTTTTTTTTTTTTTCTAACACTGTTCGATATCGGTGCAAATAAATAAAAACCTTGTGGGGACGCGGACTGAGTTCCTTTTCTGGTGCATTTTATTGATTGCGCGTTGAAAGCGTCCGACATTTCTGTAAATAAATAAAACAGATTTTAGGATTACCGTAAAACCTGCAACAAAGGTCCTCCTTTATAAATATGGGGTTATAAGTCAATATATCATTAAAGTATTATGCGTGAGATGTGAGATATATCTGTGCGTATATATATATACTACTGTTCAAATAAAGGGCCATTGGAACACAGGAGTGATGGGAGTGATAAAGGGCCATTGGAACACAGGAGTGATGGGAGTGATAAAGGGCCATTGGAACACAGGAGTGATGGGAGTGATAAAGGGTCATTGGAACACAGGAGTGATGGGAGTGATAAAGGGCCATTGGAACACAGGAGTGATGGGAGTGATAAAAGGCCATTGGAACACAGGAGTGATGGGAGTGATAAAAGGCCATTGGAACACAGGAGTGATGGGAGTGATAAAGGGCCATTGGAACACAGGAGTGATGGGAGTGATAAAGGGCCATTGGAACACAGGAGTGATGGGAGTGATAAAGGGCCATTGGGACACAGGAGTGATGGGAGTGATAAAGGGCCATTGGAACACAGGAGTGATGGGAGTGATAAAGGGCCTCTGTACGCCTATTTAGAGATTCCATTAAAAATCAGCCGTTTCCAGCTACAATAGTCATTTACAGCATTAACCCCGTCTGCACTGGATTTCTGATCCATTTCATGTTATTTTAATGGTTTCTTTCAAAAACAAGGAGTTACGTGCCCCCATGGTGGTGTGTATACGAATAAATAGCATACATGGTCATGCCCCCTAGATAATAAATAAAATAAAAAAATAACTAAAACACTCCAAAGTAATTTTTACATCCATTCCAAAAGATGCGATTCTCAAGTATTTGTTTTTTTTTTAATGCTGAATTTCATTGATGGCGCTGAGAACGCGGTGATCTTTATCTCTCGTTTCTCAAGAGAAGAACTTTCTTGGTCTCTTGCCGCCTGAGCTCATGCCAACTAAATGAAATAATATTTGTTCCGGGGAGAGGAATCCGTACCATATGTCGGACGTTAACCCGGGTTTCACGCTCCCGGGATGTTCTTCCATTTTTCTTTTCGGTGGCTTTTCTTTGGGTTGTTCTGCGCCAAATAAATAATAAATTATAATAATATATAATTCAACTTTAGATCTCCCAACTCCCGTATCTTTAGCTTCAAGGACTGGATTTCCAACCCGTTAGAAATAAAAACCATAGGAATTTGTTGGCGCTATATAAAACAATAAATAATAATAACATTACGGTATCGGTAGGGAGATAGTGCGTGATTATCGGTTGGGTGCGTACCTGGCGTTGGGCATCTAAGGAATCAACGAGAAATGTGAGGTTGAAGACCCCGTTTATGATAATTTAAGGTTAGGGCTAAAATATCACATATTACATCATATATTGAAAAATAGCTCCTTAAAACACAGTACTTGGTAAAGTTCATGAAAAAAGGGGGCCATTAAAAAAAAAACGGTTAATAGAACGCTAAGAAAACCGACTCTTGTTTCTTGTATTATGACCCCAAACTTATTGGGGTTCCCATTGTTTAGAAACGAGGGGAGATTTGTCCAATCAGTAAGGGGCGCTCCGTGATTGGCCGTTACACCCTCCGTTGTGCCATGCACTTTTACCGTAGCTTTTTTTTGGACTACCTGAAGCTTTGTGGTTGCACAGCTGTAAGGACAGACGCTTCACGTAGTCTGGGAAAGTATCGTACGAATTCCCAAAGGACATCAGCTTGATGCCGACGAGCAACATGTCTGCTTGAAGCTTGAAGAAGTACTCGTCGTTGTCCTTGAGGACCAGCATGTAGTGCTCGAGGTCCACTTTGTTCTGCACGGTGTATAGGAAGAGCGCTTGGAAGATCTGGACCCGTAGAGTTTCTCCGCAGCCGAGGAACAGGAAGGATTTGGAGAGGTACAAGTTCTGAAACACCTCCTGCAAAGAGACGAAAACCAGGGTCATGAACTGATAAAAATGGCTTCCTATGATCAAGCAATCGCAAAACGCTTTAAGGTGGTCATTTCGTGCATTGAAGGTCCTTCGCTACCTTTGGTTTCTTTGTTTCTACTCAACAGGAGACATCATTTAACTTGTCGGCAAAATAAGTTCAGAGGAACCTCACCATGAGCTCAAAGTCCTGCGTGACGTCTTTATAGCCGAACGGATCCAGCACCATGCCACAGGGGTCCGTGTACAAGCCGTGGATGTGGAGAACGCCATATTTATTCTGGCCCCGAGCCCACTGCAGGACCTGCGAACACAGCATTAGGTCACTCATCGGAACGGGATTTCTAGTCTTGAGTCTGACTTGGACACTTGTATAGACTGGTAGAGTCAGGACCTACCTTGACCTTGTCATACAGGTCGACGGACTCCATGGGTTTCCCCAGCCTCTGCCCGTAGGCCTCCAGCAGCTTGTCATAGTTGGTGGTGAGGACCATGGCTCCTCTCTCCATGAGATTCAGGATAGATTCCAGGACCATGGGGTTCTGGATGTGATCCTCCATCTTCTCAAACACCTCCATCAGACAGTCTTGGAAAAAGCTGGGCTTGGTGCTGTCATTGTTGAGCTACCAGGAAGACAATATAAGGAAAGACTTCAGACCATCTCAGAGAGGAATGAAAGCGGCCAGCGGTCCCTCTGGGAAGTGTTACCACTAAGAAGAATGTCCCTCCGGACTGCAGAGCTGACTATTCTGAAGGGCTGCGGGAACTATTGACTACGGCCGCCCCTATAAAATGTTCTTTTCTGTTTGGGGATTATTTACAAACTCCAAAGACTCATCACAGGGAACAGAAGTCTTTGTAACCATATCTAAGAAGCACAAGTGGCCACGGCTGTCGAAAACCTCAACTCACTCGTGACATCTTCCTGATAAGATCGTGAGCCACCACCAGCAGGTCTCCCTCCGTCTGCACCTTCCGTCTGAACTCCGCCACGTCCCTCGGGTGAAGCACTTCCAGCTGCTCCGCCGCATCGATCACGGCTTCTATACAACAGCGCCACGAACGCAACGCCGGGATTCCCGGGGCAACCGCCGCGCTCACCCCCGTTCCGATGACCAGCAGCAGCTCCCCCGGGTGCTTCTTGGTCAGAGTTTTTAATACCTTCCTGCGAAGACACAAGACCGATAGCTTTTAGAGGAAGAAAAAAAATCTACGCACGGATACCAAATAATAGGTGAAAATATCAGAGCGTAAATCTAAGAAGAAAGAGAAATAAAGTAGTAAAATATGTTTTTTTTTTTAAGTTATTTTCCAAGTCCGCTAAATATATAGGTGGTTTCTGGCTTTGCTTTTAGAACTTCTAACCACCGATTGCAAAGTATAGTTTAATATAAAAAACTAAAATAACTTCTGTGCTCTGAAACGAGACATTGATGATTTTTCTTTTTTTAAATTTTTTTTGTCTTTCCAAATTCAGGCTTAAAAAAAAATGTAAAGATTTACCTACCTTGATTTAAGGGCAGCATTGTTTGTAAAGTCTTTCGCCGTCTTTTGTTCCGTCTCCATGTTTGTCTGTAATAGAGACATCGATACAATGAGATGAAGCATGGCTCTAACGTGATAAACACCTTGACCAAAGGTGCATAGACCCCGAGGGGGGCCGGCTTGGACAAAACTACAAGCTTGAAATAGTTAACTGATGAGTCGCTTCCAATCCCTACCACCATTTCTCAGTCTGTTGTCTACAATGCATATCCTCACCTATGATGTCATGGAAAAAAGAAAAGAAAACGACAGAATCGCCTTTATTGGAATGTAATTGTGAGATGTTTGGGAGCAAATAATAATTAAACTGAAATTAAAGGGTGAAAAAATCATTCAGGTTTATATATATTAATATATAATATTAAATATATATTAAAATATTTAACCCCTTGCAGATATTAAACATTCAGAGTATCTTTACTCCCTAATAAGTCGCGGTTTCCATAACGACCATTATAAGAGTTATTTGGTACAAACATTAAACAGAATCCTCGTGATGGATATTAAGGGTTTAATAGATCATTAAATGACTGGCAGCAGATTCTTTCGCCGTTAATGTGGGAACCTCGTTCACCTTTGTCTCAGGTGACGCGTGCAACAGGACAGATTACGTTGTCTTTATCTGCTTACCGTAAGGGAGCCGAGCGCCGAGCTAAGCCCCGCACAGTGTGTGTCCGCTGATCTCTCAGCGTCCCCTGATGTCACTGACCCATGTCACAGTGCCAGCTACCTTAGTGACATCATACTTGCCATGTGTTGCGGTTCAGTTAGGCCAGTCCCTCTCTCAAATCTATGTACCCCCCTCTCCTCCCCTGATGCCACTCTCTCCTCCCCTGATGCCCCTCTTTTCTAGGAGGTCAGAATGTTTGCTGGGTATGAGGGGATCGCAGGGTTCTACAGCCCTAAAAGCCCCGATAATGTGTATAGAAACAGCAGGAAACGGCTTTATAAATTAAACGGGGTAAATAAACCCCATTATTCTTCTTCTAAATGCCCCTCTCCGTTACACAAATACCCAGTGATGGGGCACATAGCAGGTGTTGGAAGAGCCGTAACCCCGTTCTGATCCCCCAGTGTGGGGTCTGCAGTGACTTCATGTACACAATACACATGATTTACTGTATTTTTGCGTTAACGTTCGAATTCGCGGTTACGGGGTCAGCCTCCCCACAGACTCCTGCTTTTTTAACACAAATGAAAACAAATCTCTCTGTGAATCTCTTTTATTTCCCGCTGAGACGTTTCCTCGGCCAACTTTATTCCTCCCCTTTCTAAGCCTACCAGAAACCGAATTCTCGATATCCCAGCGTCACGTCCTCATTATTAGCGTCCAACCCAAACAACTGCATTAAATGGGGCGGATCAGCTTAAAAATAAAAGTTTACCTTAAACTTGTCCCGCTGAACGACAGGGAGTTAGAGTTACCATCTGTCTCTTTTTTTAGGGTGCAGTCCCGATTGTCCCCTAAAATCTCTCAAGTCTAAACCTAAATTATATATATATATATTTATTTTTTTTGAAATTTGGGAGCTTTATGGGCCGAAAACATATTTTCTATAGTCAATGAAATTCTAAATATATTTTGACCAGTGGAAAGGAAGGTTATACCAATTATTTGTTTACATCGCCAACAACAAAAAACATTGTATCATTTCTTATGGATACTTTTTCTTTTTTTTTACGTCTTTAGCTGTAACTTGCTGGATTCATGAAATAAAGTATAAAAATGTTCATTTCAATTTAAAAATCAGCTCGGTTTGTTTGTAACGGCCGACCGGCCCAAGCCTCGCCGTTATAACTGCCACCTCCAAACAGGGGCCCTGTGTGCGCGCTCTACGAACGGGGTGATTTTGGGGGAGGAGGAGCAGATTCTCCAGGGGAATCGGCTGATTTGTTGGGTAATGGGACAATTTTTAGAGCGACGGGAAAATTTTAGGGTGAAGGGAAAATTTTCCCATCGGAGGGAAAATTTTCCCAGCGATGGGGCAGTTACACAGGGGCAGTATGGGACTTTTCAAACTCTTGTTACTGATTTGATGGCCCTTGGGTTCTGGCTTTGCCATTTCTTATAAATATTACATTCATCCAACTGGCTATTACCCCACATGACCAAGGGGCTAGAACTAAAGGGGTAATAATAATAATAGGGCACCAGTGTCAGTTCATGTAAAGATGTTTCCAGGTATTGAGGCAGATAAAAAGTGTAAATTGTTGCTTTTACCCAATGTCTGGTGTTCATGGGGGGTAATTAAATAGTCCGGTGTTAAGTCCCACCGCTGGCTGTCTGTACAGTTGTGCGGCAGCTGCCTGCTGTGCGTGTAACGCCAGCCCCTGTGCCAGCTGTGCGCAGCCGGAACCTTTGTGCGCAGCCTCTGCACCGGGGGAGCGTGTTATCGGGTGCACTGGAATTGAATGTTTGCCGGTTACATCCAGGTGGTTGCAGCAGCTGTTGGGGAAAGTGAGAGAGGGGTAAAAATAGCCCGTGGGGCAAAGAGAGCGGCGCAGGACCTGCCAGGGGCATCTCACGATATATATTTTGAGAAGAGGTAACATAGAATATACTGGGGGCAGGGAGAGGGGATGTAATATGGACTATATACTGGGAGTAGGGAGGAGAGTTTATATAGAATGTGTAATGGGGTAGGGAGAACAAGGGTAGTATAGAATACATACTGGACAGGTAGAGAAGGGTGTAATACAGAGTATATACTGGGGACAGGGAGAGAAGAGGTAATATAGAATTTATACTGGGGTGGGGAGAGGAGGGGTAGTATAGAATACATACTGGGGTGGGGAGAGAAGGGGTAATGTAGAATGTATGATGGGGCAGGAGAGAAGGGGTAATGTAGAATGTATGATGGGGCAGGAGAGAAGGGGTAATGTAGAATGTATGATGGGGCAGGAGAGAAGGGGTAATATAGAATGTATGATGGGGTTGGGAGAGAAGGGGTAATGTAGAACGTATGATGGGGCAGGGGAGAAGGGGTAATATAGAACGTATGATGGGGCAGGGGAGAAGGGGTAATATAGAATGTATGATGGGGCAGGAGAGAAGGGGTAATATAGAATGTATGATGGGGCAGGATTGAAGGGGTAATGTCGAATATATTCTGGAGGCAGGGAGAGAAGATGTAATATATAATGTTACATGAAGCAGGGAGAGAAAGGGGCTCAAATAAAATGTATATTGAAGACAGAACAGAATATATAGTCGAGGAAGAGGATCATATAGAATATATACCAAAGCTAATGAGGTTTGTATATATATATATATATATATTTATATATATATATATTTATATATATATATATACATATATACTGGAGAGGTGGAGGAGAGGCTAATATAGTATTTAGACCTGGACAGTATAGAATATATTCTAGGAGACTATATGTATGAAAAGGGGGTCATGCAATGTATCGCAGGCTGTCTCATGTCTTTTAGGGGTGGACTGGCTGATAAATTAAGGAACGGCACATTTACGCAGGCTTTAGGTCCCGGATGTACATATTTCGGGGAAATATGTGGAAATATTCCGAAAGCTTTTAGGAGTCATGCCGAGTCCAGTATCTGGCTGCTCCAGAATGCCGGAAGAGAGCAGGGCTCTGTTGTCGCACAGTTCTGAGATGTCTCGGGGGGGGGGGGGGGGCAGTGTAATCAGGGCTCTTAAATATCAAGAAGCTTAGAGGTGTAAAGGAATAGGAGAGAACAGCGTATGGCCGGCAGGGGGGATCTTTCTTACTGTCAATATGAGGCATATAAGCAGTCTGGGTGCCCTGGGGTATATCACACTGCCTTGTGCATTCCCATAGCACTGGAGTAACTAAGTTCCGGCTGTCAGATTTTGGAGTGCATGGTGCCTGCTAGAGGAAAGGAGGATCTGTAAATCTGGGTATGTTTTCACTGAGTGCAAAGAGTTTAAAAAGCCAGGCTGTAGGAGGGGTTGGGAAGAGCTAAGAGAGGAGGGCTTGGCAAGCGCAGGAGGGCTGGGGCACTAAGGTCCCAGCTGGGTGTTTGGAGGGTCCGAGCAGACAGCTTTTACCTGTCGCAGAGACCATTGGCGTCGTGAAATCAGGGGACGCTGAGAGATCAGCAGACACACGCCGCGCGGAGCTTAGCTGGGAGGTCGGCTCCCTTATGGTAAGCAGATAAAGCCATTTAAACCTGTCCTGTTTATATGTGTTACCTGGGATAAATTTAGAATGGGTTGAGGTCAGGGTAAGAGAGATTCTTTACTGCCAGAGATCAGCCTCATACCCCTCATTCTAACAGCAGCGGTTTTATTATCGTATTTTATTCTTTGGTGGCATTTCTGCATTTAGTTACAAACTCAAAAAAATGCAAATTCAGGAATCAACAATCAACCTGTTTAATGATGAGGATTGGCTTGTTGCGTGAATGTATAGGTCTGGGATCTACATTGTAACCTTGAGGATGGTGGGAGTTGTAGTCCATCAGTTGCTCTAATTTAGTACAGACCCTCCAGCTTCACAGAACTAAAAATCTGCCCCAAAACACAGGGACAAGTGTGTAAGATCCACGTCATGTCCAAGCCGGCTCCCTCTGCACCATTTGTCCATCAGAATTTGTTCATATTAGATCCATGGGACCATAATCTGCTTTCTAACTGTTGCTTTTTTTATTATGAGGTGTCCGGATTCAAAGGAAAACATGTTGAAAGAGGACGCAAGTAAGATCGACTTTAAATCCAGGTAAATCCAGATTATTGAAGGAAGGAAAAAAAATCAGTGGCATAATTTTGTGTAAATTCTGCAACATTTAAGAACCTTTAAAGAACCGAATGTGGGACTGGAAAAAATCTTACATTCTGACAACGGTGGAACCTTCCACATACGTAACAGACAAAGCGTGAAATAATTCACAGAGACGTCTAGAAGTGTTTGCCGCGCTCGTAATTTGTTTTCTATGAGGGTTCTTCTAATTCTTTCTGCTCTATTATGTTTGCTTATTGCTAAGTCACATGATGCAATAGCTGACGGGGGATTGTTCAGTTCCACTACCCGAGCAACATCGGAAATCGGATTTCTTTAGATTGTATTTTAGTGGAATAACTAAAAATCTTACTTTACTACATTGGAAGGGATTTCTCTTTCTTCTTAGATTTACGCTCTGATATTTTCACCTATTATTTGGTATCCGTGCGTAGATTTTTTTTCTTCCTCTTAAAGCTATCGGTCTTGTGTCTTCGCAGGAAGGTATTAAAAACTCTGACCAAGAAGCACCCGGGGGAGCTGCTGCTGGTCATCGGAACGGGGGTGAGCGCGGCGGTTGCCCCGGGAATCCCGGCGTTGCGTTCGTGGCGCTGTTGTATAGAAGCCGTGATCGATGCGGCGGAGCAGCTGGAAGTGCTTCACCCGAGGGACGTGGCGGAGTTCAGACGGAAGGTGCAGACGGAGGGAGACCTGCTGGTGGTGGCTCACGATCTTATCAGAAAGATGTCGCCGGTAAGTTATTCGGCTTTCCCTCCTGAATATGAAGGTGCATGCAGATTATAATATAATTCATAATTATAATATAATAATATGACCCTTTAATTGCAGGATCCAGGCTCCAGATTCCGAGACTCATATAATGAATAAATTATGAATTGTACATTAATGATGCAAACATTTTTGAAGAGCACAGGTCACAATACAAAGTAACATTTATAAAAGTTTTGTTACTAAGATCAAATCAGAGGGACCTCAGATCTACTTGAATTAGATCAAAGTGCTCAGTAGATGTTCTCTGGCTAAAAACTAACCATTGAGGATTTTTATGCTCTAGCGGACCGGTGACAGCAAGCCCAGCTTTTTCCAAGACTGTCTGATGGAGGTGTTTGAGAATTTGGAGGATCACATCCAGAACCCCATGGTCCTGGAGTCTATCCTCAGTCTCATGGAGAGAGGAGCCATGGTCCTCACCACCAACTATGACGACCTGCTGGAGATCTACGGGCAGAGGCTGGGGAAACCCATGGAGTCCATCGACCTCAACGATAAAGTAAAGGTAGGTCCTGGCTCTGGCAGTTTGCACATGTGGTTACATGAGTCCTTAATCCGTGTGTTTGAAGTTGGACTTGTTGCACTTAAGTAGGTCCTATTTTTCAGATGCAGTCATTTTGATCAGTGACCTAATGCTGTGTTCGCAGGTCCTGCAGTGGGCTCGGGGCCACAATAAATATGGCGTTCTCCATATCCACGGCTTGTACACGGACCCCTGTGGCATGGTGTTGGATCCATTTGGCTATAAAGACGTCACGCAGGACACTGAGCTGATGGTGAGATTCCTCTGAAATTATTTCAATTGCTTGTTTTTTGTTTTAAAGTTTCGTCATATCTTCTATCGAGAAGAGAAAAACAAAGCAAGGCACCCGACTCCGTAAAGCACGACCGGCATAAAGTGTTTCACGCTCGCATGACTGTAGGAAGCCATCTTTACCGGTCCATGACCCAGGGTTGTAAAGCACACCCTACGACGAAATCACTGTGGCTTCTTCTCTCGACAGGAGGTGTTACAGAACTTGTACTGCACCAAATCTTTCCTGTTCCTCGGCTGCGGAGAAACTCTACGGGACCAGATCTTCCAAGCGCTCTTCCTATACACCGTCCAGAACAAAGTGGACCTCGAACACTACATGCTGGTCCTCAAGGACAATGAAGATCACTTCTTCAAGCTTCAAGCAGACATGTTGCTCGTCGGCATCAAGCTGATGTCCTTTGGGAATTCCCATAATCATTTTCCAGACTATGTGAAGCGTCTGTCCTTACAGCTGTGCAACCACAAAGCTTCAGGTAATCCAGCTTTTTGTATACAATGTTTTATGATGATGTGGAACATATTGGTGAATGTGAATATTCCAAAAGAAAACTCTATTAATCTAACAGAGATCAATAACCATTGACCAATAGTGAAGTTGGATTTGCCAATCAGAGTGCAGAACATGGCGGCTGATCTCCCCAGTTATGGCACTAAAATGCCTTGATTTCAGAGCAAATGGGACTGCAGCCGCAGTCTGTGTATTAAAAAAGAAAACAGCATGATAATAAAACGTCTGTGTATCTAGAATGCGTAATCCGGATACTTTGGTATTTTAGCTCCTAACCTTGAAATAAAATCCACAAGACTGGGAAGTAAACAGGGCTCTCGTTCTCATGTTTCCTCTGTATCTTTAGAAGCCGAGCACATCGTAGACACATCTGCGCTTCTGTTTGGTGAGTACGTAACCAATAAAGAACTTGTATGCGTTCCACTGACTGGATATTATGTACTTTTACTCATTTCCTAGCTCTAAATGCCACATTGCCCGCTCTATACACATCATGCACCCGTCCCCTTCTTTCCCACGGGCGACACAGGAGTGATGGGAGTGATAAAGGGCCATTGGAACACAGGAGTGATGGGAGTGATAAAGGGCCATTGGAACACAGGAGTGATAAAGGGCCATTGGAACACAGGAGTGATAAAGGGCGATTGGAACACAGGAGTGATGGGACACAGGAGTGATCGGAGTGATAAAGGGCCATTGGGACACAGGAGTGATGGGAGTGATAAAGGGCCATTGGGACACAGGAGTGATGGGAGTGATAAAGGGCCTCTGTATGCCTATGGAGAGATTTACGGCTACAATAGTCATTTACATCATTAACCCTGTCTGCCCTGGATCTCTGATTCATTTCATGTTATCTTAATGGATAAAATATGCTTTTTCTTTAAAAAAACAACAACAAAAAAAAACGTGGGCATTTCTAAGTTATCCCAAACATTTGAACGGTAGCATATACACAAAAATTATTTCCCACACAACATGGGAAGGTTGGGACGTAAGGGTAAAATCAGCCAATCTATGTTTATCTTTATTGTAGGTAATCACAGTTTCCCGTAATAGTTTTTTTTTTTTTTGTGCAATCTGACCTTGGATAAAGTTACAGAAACATCTGTGTTTAGGTGTGAGATAAGGAGAGGTTATCTGTCTCTTACGCTCGTGGGCCGAGCTGCTCAAACAGGAATTCTTTGTTTTTGCTGAAATCACAAACACAAAAAGCCGTCTTTAAGATTGTAACTGTTTCTTCTTTCTTTAATAAACCCGCAACATAAGTTATTTATTGCCTGCCGCTATCTGTTTGTAAGAAACCTTTTAAAACTCATTTCTGAGTTTTAATTCTTAAAAACAGACATGATTTAGCTCAACTGAATCTCTGTAACATATACATTTTTTTTTAAATCAAACAGAACAATCTGATGAAAATGGCCCAAAAAGAAAAACAGAAGAAAATTCCGTCAGCACGAGGAAAAAAGTAAAAAACTGAGTTCCGGTATGAACTATTTTATTTAGTGGGAATAAGTCGGGCCTAGAAATTCCTTACTAGAAAAAAACAATGATCATTATATACATATTACTAGACATTTTTCTGGTTGGAAAAGATGGGGGGGGTCTACAAAAATCTGTGCTGATTTTCTCTGCTGTTCATATTATATTGTGAGTTCATTTGATACTTTAAATGAAATGGTTTTTTTTTTTGTTTAATTTGAATTTTATAAAGTTTAGTGAACTTTTGTTATTGTTTAGTTTGTAATTAATATGTTTTGCCCCCCCCCCCAATGAAGAAGAATGCATATTAAAGTGCTCTGCGAGTAACCTCTCTAATATGCATTTTTCCAAAAAACACAAAAACAATAACTTTCCTGACCCTGCTGCAAATTTTCCTCCGCTCCAACAGTTCTTCCCACTGATTGGCTGTTTGAAGTTGTCAGTCAGTGGTAGGAAATCAATGGGGAGCACTTTCCTGTCACTTGTTGACAGCTTAAGCAGCCAATCAGTGTCAGGGAAATACTCCCGTTGAACTCAATGGCAAGACTTTATACAGACCCTGGCAGCGTTCACCGGAGCCGACTGAAGGTAAGTGCATCGCATGCAGGGAAATGCCTCCGCCTGCCAGGGCAGTTAGCTGGGGGGTGGGGTGGTAAAAGGGGCAAATGCATTTGCGAAACAGAGCACTTGAAAATTTAGAGGCCGTGCCTATCATATGCATTAATGGCCGTATAGTAGCTGGAGTGTCCCTTTAACTTGCCTGCCCCTCTGGTAAATAAAGATTACGGAGGAAACTAAAATGCATTTTATTTATTTGCAGATATATTGGACGCTTTTGATGCTGGATCAATAAATCCAATATGACTGTGTCTAACCAAAGTGCCGTTCCACAAGGACCTCGGTGAATGTCCTTATGATTATAATTTTTTTTTTAATGCGTGGAAATCAGTAATGCTTATATATAGGCAATGTGCGAGTTTAAGAATCATGTGGCGACATGTTCAGGCCGCAGACAGACCACTGTTCTAAACGCCGGGCCGCCTACCTCAGGAAGGGAACGTTAACGCGTATGTTTTTATGTATTCTGGATTGTAAGCACTGTGACATTTTTTTACAGAAGAGGACGTAGAAGAAAATACAACTTGTTTGAAGTTTTTAAAAAAGAGATCTGACAACTTTTTAAATTGGCCCTTTATATATTTGAAGACAGTATAAATCGCTATTGTATATGGACAAGGTGAAATCGGCGGGCGATTTTGTGTGAAAACAACCCATTTGGGGGCCGGCAGCTGGAGTATCTTTAACGGATCCACTTGACAATTTACATGTCATGCAACAGATACAAGAACGTACCGGCCTTAAAACAATCTGCTTTTGTAAATCTTGGGGGAAAATGGGAGTACAAAGACTAAAACACTCAAGTTCTGTTAATGTGAATATCTTACGCTGTGATAGGAGGACAATTAGGTTCCATGAACGTGTCCCCCCTTTGTTTTTACAGGAATGGGTCTGTTCACTGTATTGAATTTCGTTCACATCTCCTACTGTCTGGGTATGAAATTTTTTATTTAGAACACGGCCATAACGATACAGGTTTCATTTACACACTAATGTATTTGACATTATGCCGGAACCCAAGAGGTGTGTATATATATATATATATATATATATATATTATATATATATGCAGACTTTTGCAATGAGGGGTCATAATACTGTTGTTAAATGCCAATTATGGTTACATTGCGTAAAGATGACTCTTTAATTTGTAGGGGTGAGGTTTGGGTTTAGTGAATGTGTGATGTGTATAATAGGGAGCTGAGACACAAATGAACAATTTCAGACCAGCTACTTTTGATCAGCGAGCGATGATGCTGAAGGAATACTGACTTTATGAGATATGCCATAAGGCTAACCACGAAGGGCTGCAAAATACATGGTATTTAGGAAAACTGAAACTGATTTTTGTATAATGGTTTTGTTCACGTCTATTACCCCGCTTCTTCCCAGCATAGAGACCAGCCGTACCATATTTAGTCACAGTACATCGGAGACCCCGCACAGCCACCTCTTAGCATCTGACTATTTTTAAGCACTAGAAATACAGAAAGGGAAGCACGGCCATTCTGATGCTTCTGAAATGACCAATCTAGACATACAGCAAAACAAGGAATCGGCGCACAATCAGCAAATACTATTTAAAATCACCTATCTAGGGCCATAAATATTGGGCATTGTCACACTACAAGGGCATGTATTTCTTAGCTCGCCACTACATCAAAGTACCCCAATTCTGGCAAGTCCTATCTAACCCTAACATGGCTACGTTGCTTACCATGGAGCCGAAACAGTGGGACTGCACGTTTAACCCACTGAGACTCTCCTGTAATTTAAATCCCACTCTGGACACATCTCTGGCAGGCTAAGCAATATATAGCCATATAACATGAAGGAATCCCCAATATGTATGCGTTAGATATGTGCTATTAAATAGTATTTGCTGAGTGTGCGCTAATTCCTTGTTTTGCTATTTTTAAGCACTAAGACAAAGTATTTCTACACCAGCAGCATTTTTAACTACGCATAACATAACCCGCCGTTACAGATCCCCAGCAGCATTACCTTCCCTAATTTAGGGTAACCTTTTCTGTTCCAGGCATATGTATATATAAATGCCAAGTAGTGATCATTTTACTACCATTAAAAAAAATGGCTGCCCATGTTACTATGCACCAGAGCAAGCTTAAGAAATAAAGTTGTAATGTTTACATTTTGCAAAGTGCTTCTAACACAGGGTATCCCAATGTATAGCTGTAAAATAAATCATTTTGTAGTCTAAACTTCGTCTTGCTTAAATAAAAATCATTGGCTCGTTTCTTGCCGTGTCAGTTTTTTTAATTAATTGCCCCAAATAGAATGCATTGCATTTGACAGAATCTGATATATAGAACATATAGATTAATAGTGATAGTTACTGGGTCTATATTTTTTGTTTAGTCTCCTTTTCTGACATTTGCTGATATTGAGGTCATCAGGAAAAACAGGCAGAATAAATAGGCAGGATGGGTCTGACTTGCCGTCAAGGTTTTCATGTTTTCAATAACACCCTATTCTACTCTACTGTTTCCTTCGGGTTGAAGCTGAAGGTCTTTGTCGGCAGACCTAATTTGCAGCAGAAAACATCAAAGAGATGCATTATGCCCGATAAAGCTGAGCGTGCATCTCTGTGATGCTTTTCTTCTGAAACTGGCTCTACACGACAGAAACAGGACCTCCGGTTCTTCAACACGCGTGTAGCAGGCATCAGCAGCTAAACCACAGCAGCGAAAAGGTTAACGGGAACAGAAAAGAAAGAACGTGCCATTTTCTCTGGACTTTATCTCTGAACGAACCATTTCCTTAATGCTCTTTAATTTCAGAACGCATATAACACCGTGTTTGTTTATGACACAAAGCTGTTAAATCCATTTAACTGCATAAATTGTTATTCGCTTCATAGATCCGATTCAAATTATTAACACAAACTTATTTCAAACGTTGAAAAATGCCAAGCCACAAAACATGTGACGCGCTTATTTAAGTGCTATAACTGCATCACCAATCATATACTAACCATGTAACTACATAACATTTATATGGGTCAGATACCACTTTGGAACGGAGGTACAGAAATGTACTCCTTTCCGTCGCTTTCATCCTCTTCCGCGTACACGGTGAGATCCAGAGTCAGAACAATGCTGTAAATGTATTCGTCTTGCTAAGAAAATAAGAATAACCAATATTAAGATGGATTGCAATGGAAGGGGCCGAGAAACACAAACACAGAAAGATGTACAGCTTATGCTATTGTCAGAACAGCCTCTGACGTGTGGGCACCGCACAGCAAAGATGTTACTTTTTTCATTAATAAAATTAACAGTTACTATGTTATTACAAGAAAAACAGCATGCAAGACATTTGGTATGGTAAAAGACATATACCGGGCCGGCAGAGACATGGGCAGCTGATAATAACCTGCAAATGCACAGTGTTATGGGCGTTCAGGGTCTCAAAGAGTGTCACTATAGGGTATAAACCCCTTGCACCTCACTATTATTTTCTTAGGCTTTTTAGACACAGGGGCTTACGATTGTAACTTAGTATACAGATGTCACAGCTGCCAGGATTGTGATGCTGACAGAAGCTTTGAAACCCTAAGTTTTGTGACGACTGCGCATGACACAAAGTCAGGAGGTCCTCGAAGTTCTACACAATTTTTTAGAAAGGTGGAAAAGTTTTGCAGTTGGGTAAATCAACTTTCTGACATGCACACGCTATGCTACTTACGCCACGCTGCAGACAGCATCTGCTTCACCTACCTCCGTGCAGACTCCGATTAACGCGTCGGCTGTGGAATAAAACTCTTCCTTCAGAGAAATCACCACCATTTGCAGGTGCTGCCGGGACTGCTCTCTAATATAACTTGTCACCTAAAAGCAGAGGATTCTGTTTTACTGGTCTGTTTGACCCGCTATTGCTAAATTTGGGGTTACCAATGATTAGTACATAATAGCAGCCAATCGGGAAAGAAGCCCAGGTTCATGTTGGGCCAAGAGAAAGTTGATCTAAGTGTAAATGCATGACATGTATATCTGGAACGTGTTTTGGTCACATTTTGACAGTTTTTTGGGGTTCTACACGCTCACCCTAATATTTTGGTGCTATTGCTAAGTAGTAACTTACTTTCCCAATATTGGTGTTATCCAAAGCAGCATCAACCTCATCTAAAATGAAGAACGGGGCTGGACGAAAGCTGCAAGTAATAAAAATATACTCTTCTTATTTGCTTTGTTTTTTATTAAACACAAAACGATCACCATATGTGCATTACATAGAAAATTTCAAAAACAAGTAATTGTACAAACCCCCAGTATGCTTTATATGCCTATATTTTAGGCAAAGGGGTTGCATTTTCCAACAATATAGCCTTTGGGTGACCTTCCACGCCGGTGATCACTTACTTGTAACAGACACGACAGCACGCTCACCTGTGAATAGCAAACACCAGGGCCAAGGCGGCCACCGACTTCTCCCCGCCGGATAAATTGTCCATGGGCATAAAGCGTTTGCCAGGAGCTACACAGTTATAGCCGATTCCCTCCAGATACGGCTCTTCTGGATTCTCAGGACTTAGAAAGGCCTAAAAACAGTATTTGTCAGCAGGAGTCTGTACTATATAAAAATAAAATCCAGACCTTTCATGTCATATTTTACACAAATGCATATTATATGTTCTCTAAACATGCTCAGTTCCTACAAGGACGCAAATAATACAAAATGTTTGGTAGATTATTTTTGTTGTCCCTTTTTGTTGTGTGATGGTAACCAAATCCTCTGCTTAACTTTAACCACAGGCAGTGAGTTTAATTTAAACATGCAAACCTGAGCGCTGGAATTCCTGCAGAGCTGCTTGTAGATTTGGTCGATAGCTATAGAAACATGCTCAAAACACTTGTTAAAAAGCTCATATCGCCTCTGTTTCACCTGCTCAAATTCATGCCTACAAAGCCTTGCTTTCATTCTGCTGGCCTCAAAAGCTACAAAAAACAAACAGGGTAAAGGATGCTATGGAATTTCAGTCAAGAAGGAGGTAAAAATGTGTTGTTGTGTACTTAAGGATATGATGTAATCCTGTAGTGTTTGTGTCCTAGTCCTATATTCACACATAATGAATGGAAACTGGGTTGAAGGCCATGCGTGTGTTTTGTATGTACGTGAGCTTTTTACACACGCCTTGTTGACAGTGAGTAGGAGAAGTGTAGTGGTGGAAAGGAGTAAAACATTTATACAGAAGAATAGCAAAGATGAAAATAAACATGCGTGTATATAATATTTACCATCTGCAGTTTCTTGAAACTTTTCCCTGATGTTATTTAGTTTTTCGAGAGCTTTTAAGTTGGGTGCAGATGTTTTGAGTAAAGTACTTTCTTGTGTAATGGTTTCCTGATGCAATTTCATGAGTTCAGCAGCTATGTCCTTATCAGCTGTTAAGTTCTATTAAGGAAAGAGAGACCCAATGTTTTGGCATTTCATGTAAAACATGTTTCCAGGATGGTAGCCCACTAGCAAAAGTGGTAGAGGGTAATACAGCGAAGGGATTTAAACATGCATGGGATAGACATACGGCTCCTGAATCTAAGACGAGACCAACGACTGATTAAGGTTTGAGTCTTTACAGCAGACTAGACGGGGGCTGAATGGGGCTCATCAGAAGGAAAATTCCATTTTTTTTGTTTATTCCTAAAATTTGTAACCAATGAGAATGGTATTAGCTTAAGACTGAGAATTGGTTTCATTAAATCGAGCGAATTAAACAATTACTCAAAGTAATATTCCCCACAGTGCAGGATAACTGACTCTACCTTTAGATTATCAGGAAGCTCGCTGTAGTCTATGAGAATGTTTCCTTCTCTTTCGTAGATATCTGCAGTTTCTTGTGTACCTTCTGTTTCCAGCTGAGGAAATATTTAAAATCCAGCAGATGGAAGCTTACAGGATAACACATTTCCCATATTATGAATGAACATTACAAGGCAGATTTCCAAAAATCATATACCTCACCTCGATCTCTGTGATATCATCCAGCGAGCCTGCGAGGAGAGTTACTCCAATGTTCTGTACTTTGCAGTCCAGAAGCAAGTTGTGTCTTTCCAGTTTTTTCCGCTCCAGTAAGCTTTCAATTGCCATAGATTCCTTCTGTCTCCTTCCAATCTCCCTATTCAAAGCAATTTATTTGGGGGAAAACAACTTATTTTCATACTCTTACTTTCTCCTAAAATGTCTAACATCTCTTTAATACCCAACTTTCCCTCTTTGGGTTGCCAAGTGCAATAACCTTTTTAAGTTTACCCCACATAGTCACAACACATAAATTACTGTGAGTTCAAGTAACACATCATGGAAGGGGGCAAATGCAAACAAGGGGATTCTATTCAATCCCCCTATGCACTTTCACAGAGGACACCAGTTATCATATGCATTAAAGTGTATTTGTTGGCTGGAGTGTCCCTCTAAATCTGTAAATCTACACTACCAGAAACCTCTCAAGAGCGAAATCAACACAACTATAGGCCACAGATTGCTAAACACGGCCAACAATGACTGCACCAGTTTCTTACCCTTACCAGAGTTCAGTTTTTCCTTCTTCGCATCCCTTACCTGTTTAGATTTAAGAGTTCCTTTCGTGTTTCATCCACCAGCTTCTGTGCATCTGCGAGTTCAGCTTTCTTAAGAATGAGCACATTCTTTAATTGTTTCTGTTCTCTCAAAGTCTCATCTACCACAGCTAAGACTTTTGCTTCCTCCTAAATTGGATCAGAATATCGATAGATGGATGGATGGATAGATAGATAGATAGATAGATAGACTTTCTTGTTTAGGCCGAATCGGGATTCTTATTATATTGATCACTGGGATAGCTACTTGCCTCTTTTAGCTTGACAATTATTTCTTCTTCTGCAGACACAGCCTCTTGTAACTTCTTCATATTCCTCACTTCCTTTTCAAGTTGTCCGCGGCTGTATTCAAGCTGGATTCCTAAGCGGGTTTTCTGATTTTCAAACTCCAGTCTACATGAATAAAAAAGCATCATAAGACTGGAGAGGATGCCATAAATTCAAGTGGTTACAGTTTTTTAAATCCATGGGTGAAATTGCTAACCCTTATGATGGGGCCATCTCAAGAAACTTAAAGTGAGACAATCAGCTTGAAAATCCTTGCTTCAGGTAGATAGGAGGTTAAGGTTACACAAACAAACTGATTATCACTACATCAAAGGGGTGAGGGAGTTTAAATTTTATAAGTAAACTAATACATTGACTCCTTCATTAAATAAAATGGGTTTCACGTAAATATTATCCCTAATTAAGTCATAACGAGCAGGTATATGTTTTTTTATCAATTATCTAGCAAACACTCCTTTAATGTAACAACATGCAGCGTTAAACGCACACTGGAGATTATGTAGAAAAAATGATTCTGAATCAACCCATGGAATGAGCCAATCACTAGGAATTTTATTTGTGTTGGTAAAAGTTTGTACCAGAATCAACTTTTATACATAAACCCCCATGTTAGTACAAAGCAACGCAAAAGAGTTAAAAGAATACATTCCCTGCTAAATTATGGTTATCACAAATAAGGAAAACTGATTTTGTGAAACATAAAATGATTCAATATTGTGTTGCATGAAGTTGCCCAGAATTACATTACGCATGGATTCAAAGCAAAGACCTTTTTTTGTCAGTTTCCTGCTGTTGCTTGACGTGTTCCTCCTCATACTGACGAATGTTAGACACTCCAATCTCCTCACAAAATTCTCTGAACACTCTATCCTCGACCTTTCAAAATACAAAGCAGGGTACAGTAAAGAGCTGCACATGATACCGGGCATCAAATAAATGGAATATTTGGCACTGAGAAATTCCCCGGTGTCACACGGATATATCCACCTTATTCATTTGTTCCTGAAGATCTTCGATTTTCACTGTTCGGGTATCGAGCTCCTCTCTCAGCATCGTGAGCTGTGATTCACAGTTTGCCAACTCACTTTCAAGCCTTGATTTTTCCTGCCAGGGATGACACGTTTAGTTTTTTGGAATCTATGTCAATGTTTAGCCTAAATAAATGTAGATGTCTAATTAAAACAAGAGCTGTTGATGCAACTTCCTTTGTAGAGATAATTCACTACCTAAAAAAATTGTGCAACACCTTTCACCATCACTGAGAAACTTTAAGTAATTCAATTTCTTTCCACCTTTGTTTTGCACCATTTGAAGCATTTTGATTGGTAATACACAAATGCCAATGGGAATTTTTCCCTTAAATATATTTTTAGTAGAGTTAGGGTTCAGGTTATGGACCTGGACTGAATTAATTTCTGTAGAGTTCTGTAGGATTCCAGATTTGCAGATTCCTGTTCCCTGGTATGAAAAACATTACTTATATTAAACTGTCATCAGAAATTAATACAATTACTTTGAGAAACGTGAATGACAATATAAATTAAATTCATGAAGAAAATGTCCTATAGATTATCTTCCAACCCACAAAGAAAAGTGTGAGCTTTTACCATTAAGGAGCTGGCAAGTTTTTCCTTTTTAATCACGTCCAGTTCACTTTGGGAATATTTAAGACGAGTCTGTGTTCCTTGTAACTGGGCTTGAAGCTGCTTTAAATCACTCTCCTTTCGCCTTAATTTCATAAGTTCCTAGGAACATTTAAGACACAAATAAGAACAACCACAAGCTAGTGTGCCATACTGCCCCCCCCCATGGATGTTTTATTCCATAAAGGAGAAAAAATAAAGCCATTTACCTTTAGGAGAAGCTGCAGCTAACCACACACTCTGTGCCCCACTATTTGTCTCAGGTTTGGTTGCTTAAAGCAGTCAGTCACTGGCAAGAAAGTACTCAGACTAAAGTCAATGGGAGCATTTTCAGTGCATTAACGTGGGGGGTCTCATTAGACCTCGTGGAAGTTTTGCTTGAGCCAGCGCTGAAGATGACTGGTGGTAAGCATAGCTTGTGCACACACAGGCATGCAGGAGATGTGTTCGGCCTAACACTTCTCCTGCAAGCCAATGAATTGCAGGTGACATATTAATAGAAGGGGCTCTGATGAATCCCTCCATTAGTTTGCACTGGAAAATGTTAATTTACAGTATATTTTGAGTGTCCATTTAATTGCAACTTGTAATTCCCAAAAATAAGTAATTTGACTTTTGAAAGTTACAATGTAATTCAACTTCTTTGGCAGAATACTTCCTCCGTACCCTGTGCTATAGATTAAATTATCTGTCGTAGACCCAAAGCTTTGAGGGTGTTACATGCAGCCTGCATCACAAAGAATGGGCACAAGGGGGCACTATAAACAAAATGAAAACAAAAAAAAATACTTGGCAAAAATACTACGTCTTTCGTTATACAGAGTTTTGCCGGCACGATTGTAAAATACACACTAGACTTACTCTGAGCTCATTCATCAATGCATCTTTTTTCTCTTTTAATTCGTTTATCTCTTTTTCATCCCACCGTTTTGCTTTGAAGCGTAAATCGCTCGATCCTCCAGAAATGATGCCTGACTTTAAAAACAATGTTCCATCAAGGGCAACTGTCTGTAAAAAAGGTAATATTTCATATAGGTAACATGGTGGGTCGATGAGGGAAACAAAAAAAAACATGTAAATACAAAAAAAAAAGTAATGCATTTCTTGCATATAGAGATAATAAGGAACATACACCAGCACCTTTATGAATGCACAGAAAGGTGTCCCATAAGTACTCACTTTTATCCTTTCAGGGCCATCAAATGCAATATGCCTGGCTTCCTTCACTGTTTCACACACCAGCCCGTTGCCACAGACAAACTGAATCACTTTCTTTAGTGAGGTGGTTGCCGTTTGGATAACATCAATCATCATTTTGGATCCTTTAATTTCCCTTAGCTTTTCATTTATTGGCTTTACCTAAAACAATGTACAAAGGTTTAGAATCTATATGAAATTATATAATTCTCTCATGCTATGCTAACAAATTAATTATTACACACACCAGGCTGGACACATAATATTTTGGTGATAGATACAGTTATACAGAGGCCATTGACTGCTCTGGACACTCGAGATTCAGTCTTAGGCTGTGGTACTACTCATAGAGAATGAAAACGAACATTGTTTAACTAAACACCATGGAGACAAGGGACAAAGATAGAACTAATGCACCAAAAAGTAATTTCTTGGGTTTCACTCAAAATATAATCCAATCTACAATTACAGAACATTGTGAGAAAACAGAGATAAATATTACAATAAGTACTAAAAGATGCTGTCAGCGTAAATTCAAGTAAGGGAGACATTTACTGCATTAAAAACTTTTAATCTTCCTTTTACCAAATGCTTTCAAAACATACCATCACTCGCTTTAATGTACTAACGTGCTATGACTTCAACGTTGGTGCATTTTAGAATAAGCACTTACATTCAAGTAATCCAAGGACAAAAAGGTCTCAGGCTCTGCTCGTTCCTCCTTGAGGAACCTGATGCAATCTCTTGCAACCTTCTCGGTAGACACAACAATGGCGTACATATATCTGCCAAGCACCTTGGTAATGGCCATCTGGTACTTCTTATGAATTGGGTGGCACAGCTCGAATAACCTGCCAAACTTAAACAAGGGAAAAAAGGAAACACTTCAATCTATTCTATTTGATGGGACAGAAATGCATTAATCTTCCGATAAAGGAATATACACATGTGTAGATAGTTTGTGGAATGTGTCATTATTATATGGCTCCATAAAGGCATTAGGGATAGTAAGATAGTAAGAATTGGCTTGCCAATTTACCACGGCATCTGGGTACATTCTTTTCATGCTCTCTAGAATTTCCGCTTTCATCTTCTGACGCTTCCCTTCGTGAAAGTCAATCCGTGCGTTCTGCAGTTCTCCCACAATGCCGTTCAGTTCCTCATTGACTTCTGCCATTCTCAGTTTTCCTGATTCTATTTCGTTTATAAGTTGCTCCTCTTGTTTTCGGTTTTCAACAAGAGATGAACTTTAACCAAAATGAAAGTGCTTGAGTGACATAGGGCATAGAAGCTCCTGATACAGGCTGATGCACAAATTATTATAATAATGTAAATTGTATTAATTATGAGAAATTATGAGAAATGTGAAAATGCATATTTAAGTACTATTAAAGTACTGCTACAGAGCAGCAGTGTGTCAACCTTTCCATGCTCCTGCACTGAAATTAATGTGAGTGCTTTCTGTGCATGTGCGGAGGGTCTCATTAAGCCCCTTTAGCTCTTGTGCATTAAAGTACATAAGGTAGCTGGAGAGTCCCTTTAAGCTTGCAATTACTGACAGCAGAAAATGATAAGTGGAAATATTACATACATGCATGTGTTAATGTAATCCTCCAACTTCTCCATTCGCTTTTTGTGATCTTCAATTCGTTCCTCTATATGCCTTTTGTTTGCCTGTTTTTCAGAGAAAAATTACAATAAGAAACAGCATTTTATTTAGGTCAATAACCAATCCAGCAGCCATGTGTCAGGATGTAAAATTCAATATAGTATATATACAGTTTCACATTGGCTTCTATGCCAGCCCTGTAGTAAGAATTGCTGCCAAGGCCTTAAACCATTAACCTGCACTTCTTTCTGCCTCCTCTGGTCGAAAATCAGCTTTTCCTGGTCAGCACGTTGTTCCCACTGGAGTTTTTCTAGTTGTTGCCCCAACACTGCACTTTTCTTCCTTGCTTCTTCCTTAAGCAGTCTGTACTGATCCAACTGCAAAAAAAGAAACTGGGATATAAATTTCATATTTTCTGCCCTATACCTAGTAATGCAGGTTCCAGACCTGTAATACAGACAGACATCTTTTCTTGTGTGTCTCTTTTCTTGTGTGATGCCAATGCTACCTTGAATAAAACGGAATAGTTTGCATAATAATTAATCTCTTATTAATCCATTTTGATTACCTGGCTTTCTGCCAGCTCAACATCCCCATGTCTTGTCTTCAGATCTTCTTCTACCTTCTTTTCAAATTCTTGCCAAGCTTTCTGAATGTCCCCCACCTCCTCCTCCAACTCCCCAACGTCCTGCTCCAGCTTAACATAGCGCTTTTCATTGTTCTTCAAAGATTTTTGGGTTGTTTCAATTTTTTTCAAGTGGTGGGCTGTATTCTCTTTTGCTTTAATATACTGAGGTCTTGAGTGATTCAGCGATATTTCTTTGGCTCTTTGGGAACAAAATAACACTCAGTTAGGATGAATGAGGAATACAATCATGCACAATCATAATGACTTATTATTAAACATATACATTTCTTGGTTTTGTCCATGATGTTTTACGGAGCTACTCACTTGATTTCATTTTCAATTTGTTGCAGATTTCGGCTTAGTCTCCCGAGCTCCTTTTTTTCATTCTTGAGGGCAGATTCAGAAATGGATAGCTGCTCTTTCTGGCTGTTAGTATCAATATTTTTTTCTTCCAAGGACTTCTCTAAGGAGTCAATTTTGCGTTCATTGTGAAACAGCTGGAAAAGTTGGAGCTGTGCTTTACTTTGCTTGAGCTGCTTGCTGAGCATCTGGTAATGATCTGCCTGTGACGAGAAGCAGTGCAATGTAAGAGCGGGAACTATTAATATAATGGTTCAAAACAAGTAAACCCTTGAAAATAATGTCATAGTAGAATGAACACCAGTCTGCCTACAACTACAAATTATGTTAGACGTTAAAGGTCTTTAGACAGTTTACAGAGAATTTGCCGGTAGATTAGCTCCATTCGGCCCAGTCTAATCTTCCTGTTTTTTCTGCTGTAAAAACCTTAATCACTCCTTGATCCTGTTTTAGATTCGGAAGCCATAATCCTATACCATGCATGGATTGGGCAAAAATTAAATGAAAAGAATAAAACCAAACAGTGATATGTATTGTAGAGCAAGAGAGCAAATAAGGCAATATGGGACCAAATACAACAAAAGAGCATAACCTGAAACAAATGTACCAACCTCTTCCTTCTCTAGCTTGGCTTGCCTCCTCTCCACTGCAACATTTTTCTTCTTATTATAAATAAACTGGGCATCTTCATCCGCCTGCAGCATCAGTTTCCTCTTCTTCTCATATTCCTCGGCTAACTCCCACGAGTTGCTTATTTGTTCAAAGAGACAGGTTCTCTCTTTCGGTTTCTTCATTGCAATAGATTCAACTTCACCCTGGCATTACATACCATTAACAACAAATTACTTAGTATTTCACTTATTTGTAAAGCATGGGGAGTTTCCTTGGTGCCATGCAGTGGGGGTAGGATAAAATCCAGTAACATACTGCGATTCTCCAGTCTCTACGGGCAGTGGTTAAAATACGAAGATGGTACTATAATTACAAGACATTATTTTGATTGTTCAAAAGCTGCCCTAAATTTGTGAAAAACGAACACTTCAGACATATGGAATTTGGGGTATTATATTTGTAACAGAAGTATTTACAGAGGTCCCCGTTAATACGTAAAAGGAACTCCATTGCAACCCTTATTTTAGTACCAGTGAGGCTTCCAAACAAACAAATGTTAGACACACGAAATGTACCTGAAATACTAAACAATTCCGGGCTTTTACAATTATTCCAATTTTCTCTAGTTCTAAAATGTATGCCGACCGTCTTAATATTCTCTCATTAAATCGGTATTCAGAAGAGTTCCCTAGAAAGACAAGTTTCCATTACTTTAATAATTACATTTAATGTGCAAGTGAACTTTGGGGAAGCATAAGTATATCTGGGTCTTTCGCTGGACATTACTTTATCCCAAAACCCAAAGACGCTTCTGTTCCTCCATACCAACAATGATTCTTGAAAACGTCTTCTCTTCTCCATTATCCTCACAGTAAACCAAATGAACGCTTGCTGTGGAAGAAACTGGCTTCCCGATGTTTGCTCCGTGGATCAGCTCCTTGATGCCCTTAACTCTAAGGTTTGACGTCTTTTCGCCCATTACAAAACTGAGCGCATCCATCAGATTTGATTTTCCTTTAAATTAAAAATGGCAGATATACACAATTATTGCACAGATAAGAACATATGCGTGTGAACCGGGATAGGATTAGTGGGATTAGAGGTCCTTCATCATGGGGCACAAATGGCAGAGTGGATGCCGGTAATGATTAGTGTTGCAATGGCAGAGGATTCAGTTTTGGGGCAATGCGGTCAGTGATGATTGGGGGGCACTGGGCTGGATTTGCACCCTGATTATGTGACATCCGGGCACTTAGGTCTATATTGATCATGGAAGGTCTGCAGTCAGGCAAGAGCGGGGCATTTACGTGTCCACTTACCGGTCAGACCCTAACTGCAGCTTTATAAATATATATATATAATATATATATAATATATATATAATATATATATTATATATATATATATTATATATATATATATAATATATATATTATATATATATATAATATATATATTATATATATATATATATATATTATATATATATATATTAAAGTAAAGCAGTTCCTAACTATGGGGCAGTATGAAGGGGTATCAGTAATGATGCTGTACTGAAAGTAATCACCCCTTATTATACCCCCCTTATCATCATTTGGGTTGCCTTTTCTAGGCCATGGCGCGTGAAGTAATTGATCAAGTCTGGAACCGCCATAATTCTGCCAGCAAATCAGGCACTGGTGGCAGATTTCCAATATGAGGGGGTAATGATTTGGGTACTGGGGAGGGTGAGCACTCATAGGGTTAATGGGTCATTTTTTTGGTTGAGGGCTCAATTAAGTTTTAGGCACCTACCCCCCAACATTTCAGATGCCCAAAGAGGGGCATTTTTGTTTTAGGGGTTATGTTTCAAGATGTAGCTCGGGGCAAGAATTTATGTGACTTTGCGCCCTATTGCTGAGTATTTGTGTAACTGAGTGGGGCATTTAGAAGAAGAATAATGGGGTTTTATTTACCCCGTTTAATTTATAAAGCCGTTTCCTGCTGTTTCTATACACATTATTGGGGTTTTTAGGGCTGTAGAACCCTGCGATCCCTTCATACCCAGCAAACATTCTGACCTGCTAGAAAAGAGGGGCATCAGGAGAGGAGAGAGGGGCATCAGGGGAGGAGGGGGGATTCAGAAGAAAGACTAAGCAAACTATACAGTGGCACTTGGCAGGTATGGTCAGGGCTCCTGGGTCACACCACCTCAGGCTGTCATTACCTGAGCCATTGGGGCCAATCACACAGTTAAACCGTTGGAAGGGCCCAATGAGCTGGCGACCTCGCCATGACTTAAAATCCTCCAGCACCAGCTGCTTAAGGTACCCCATTACAGCTCTGTGTGTTTATATTTGCACTGAGGTAATTAATTTTAGCCGGAGTTCCCCTTTCCCTCTCCGTCGCTTCACTCGTTCCCGCCTAAAGTCCCTCAGAGGCGGTGACATCATCACCGCGCGTCACGTGATCATCCTGCGCCAAGGATCGGGCGCGAGTTCTCGCGACAGTGGCCGCGCGACCCTGGTCTCCCAGCAACCGGGATGTGTTGACGTCTCCCGGGGCAACGCGATTCTCCAGATCCTGGAAGAGACGGAAGTGTGTGGAGTGAAGCTGCGCTAAGCCTCAGGTACCGCCATGCACAAGCTGCAGCTGCCCGTGGACCTGAAGGAGGCTGCCCTGCGGGAGAGTAGAAGGGAGGCCGAGCTGCAGCGGCAGGAGCGGGTCTTCAACGCCAGAGTCAGGACCATCGGGGTGAGGCAGAAAGCGACGGGTTGCTGCGCTTCGTGGGGGCAGCAAGAGAGCAGAGCTGTACTGCATGGGGGCATCAAGGGATGGGGACTGTGCTGCAGGGGATCTGCAAAAACAGGGGGCTGCATCTGTGGCATGAAACACTTATGGTAATGGCGCTCGGGCTGTGTAATCCCTGCCCTGTGCTATGTATAAAACAGCAGGCAAGTGCAAATAAGGGGGCAACACGTGTATCCGGCCGGGGATTTTTGGGGCGCTTTGGGAACTTTGTACTTAAGAGCAGGATTGTTTTAGACATATCTATACTGGCCAAAGTGTATTTTATTCTGCTTGCTGTACCGGTGATCAGCACTAGATGGCGCCCCATAAGCCCCTTCTGGTCTTTTAAAGGGACACTCCAGCCATCATGTGACTTTCTGTATTTTGTTCCTTATAAATGCAAGAGATTCATCAGAACCCTCTCCATCCATCCATGTGATCTCGTTCAGTGTCCCAGCTCCTTGCTTTACAGTAGACATGTTCTGCCGCTATACTTAATTCCAGTTCGCTCCATTGCAGGCTCGCTCTGGCCCCCATGATGCGAGCGCTTTCTGCTAGCGATTAGCCGGCACAACTGGCAGGAACGTTTCTCAATGGAGGGGGTTTCTTTGACCTGAATAATGATTCTTTAATATGTATTTTTCGTTACATGCGGCTGCATGGACTGCAGGACTGTCCCTTTAATGATCGTTCTGCCTTATCCACAAAGCTGCAAACTTCCCTGGAGGATAGTAGCTATTTGCAAATAATCCGTTAATCATTATCAGGGATTCCTTTTCAAGGAAAACAAGGATATTTCTGGCTGTAACATAATTGCAAAAGGGTTTTCTTACCATCAATTAGCCTTTTAAACTTAAATTTGGATCAGCGAACGCAAAGTGTCATTGAGACCCAGGAGTGATGGAAGAGATTGCATTAAAAATCAGCCGTTTCCAGCTACAATAGTCATTTACAACATTAACTCCGTCTGCGCTGAATTTCTGACCCATTTCATGTTATTTTAATGGGCAAAATTGGTTTTTCGCTCAAAAGCAAGGAACTTTCAAAGTGACCTCAAACTTTTGAACGGTAGTGTATATATATAAAAATGTCCAAAGAATGGAATATGTATGCCAATCAGCATTGATTGTGCATCATAAACTGTAGCTATTTATTTATTATATCTTTTGTTTATGTTGTAACTTGGATTTTGTCTTTATTCTTTACTAGATTGACAAGCAGGCGTTGGACGTTCAAATTCATGATAAAAAAGTGTATAAAGAAATTGAAAATGAAAGACAAGAAGCGTATGGTAAGGAAAACACTCCCCTTTATAATAAAAATGTTCACATTTTGGGGTAAGTAGAGCCTGATGAAAGTATTACGGTGTGAATTGAGCTGATTTTTTATTTTATTCTTGTTCACTTCAAGATGCAGAAATCATCCAGAATGACCAAATCGCCTGTCTGCTGGACGAGCGTCAGAAGGAAGACATCCGGAAGCTGAATGAAGCCATCGGCGAGTTCCGTCTGCACTTCCAGAAGAGAGAGGACCGCAGGGAGTTTGACTTGTATGACCCACAGGGTTTGAAGAAGGACGTCCCTGCGCGAGTGTGCGACTCGGACCCTCGCTGCAGCGTCTCAGGCGTTCAGATTCTCATGGGAGAAGATTTAAAGGAGAAGAACAGGAAAAAAGAGCAACAGGAACAGCTGCGGGAATGGTCTCTGCAGCAGCAGCAAGAGTGGGCGAAGACGTTAGAGGAGCACAAGATGACCGGTAACATTCCTGAAAGGGTTTCCACCTTTACTAAACATACATGTGAGCCCTGGCCTTGAACCCCCAGCGCTGTATACAGTAATATACCCCCCCCAGCGCTGTATACAGTAATATAACCCCCCAGCGCTGTATACAGTAATATAACCCCCCAGCGCTGTATACAGTAATATAACCCCCCAGCGCTGTATACAGTAATATAACCCCCCAGCGCTGTATACAGTAATATAACCCCCAGCGCTGTATACAGTAATATAACCCCCAGCGCTGTATACAGTAATATAACCCCCCAGCGCTGTATACAGTAATATAACCCCCCAGCGCTGTATACAGTAATATAACCCCCAGCGCTGTATACAGTAATATAACCCCCCAGCGCTGTATACAGTAATATAACACCCAGCGCTGTATACAGTAATATAACCCCCAGCGCTGTATACAGTAATATAACCCCCAGCGCTGTATACAGTAATATAACCCCCAGCGCTGTATACAGTAATATAACCCCCAGCGCTGTATACAGTAATATAACCCCCTAGCGCTGTATACAGTGATATAACCCCCAGCGCTGTATACAGTAATATAACCCCCTAGCGCTGTATACAGTGATATAACCCCCAGCGCTGTATACAGTGATATAACCCCCAGCGCTGTATACAGTAATATAACCCCCCAGTGCTGTATACAGTAATATAACCCCCAGCGCTGTATACAGTAATATAACCCCCCAGCGCCATTGTTGTCAGTTATGTGACATTTTGGGTGATTTCCTGGCTCAAACACCACACTGAGCTGATGCTTTATGGCGATGTTAATGAATAAAGAGTGAAGTCCTTTTATGTGAGTGAGAAATAGTAAGTGAAGCGTTACCGGCTGACAGGAGATCGGGGACAAAAGGACAAACAAGGAACACCAGCCGGCTCCCCGTATATTGTAGACAACCCCCCCCCCCCCCCCCCCCCCCGTGCAGTTCATATCTCGGTGTTTCTCCGTCTCCTAAATCATCCCTCTCCTCTCACACTGCAGAAAGTCTCTACGACAAGATGAGAATCGAATTCGACCAAAAGGCATTGGAATTACAGAAAATGGAGGAAAATGCAAGAAAAGCTATGTGCGTTTTCACAAAGGATTTTAATAAAGCCCAGGTAATTAGCAGAGAAAACGCAATAAGGGATATATTTAAAAGAGTCTTCATATCATCAGATCAACCAATAAAATGTCCCTGCTGCTAGCACCATTAACACCGTTGCTATGGTAATAAGACAATTTTCCAAACTTTGAATCAGGATCCCTTTTTTTATTTTACGTGAAGCCCAATAGATCGATTGGTGCCATTAATCTAGTAAGGAATCCAAATTATTACATACAACTTGGAGACCCGAAAAACTTTCATGACCCCTTTCATGACTTAATTAATAGGAGAGTGATTGCCCTAAAAATATGAAAATAAATGTTAAAAGAAGATAACTTATCTATGGAAGGAAGTTTTGCTTTACTGAGAGGGTGGTAGATAAGTGGAACAGCCTCCCAGCAGAGGTGGTAGATGGTAATACAGTGAGGGTATTAAACATGCATGGGATAGACATACGGCTCCTGAATCTAAGACGAGACCAACGACTGATTAAAGTTTGAGTCGTTACAGCAGGAGAAACGGGGCGACTAGACGGGGGCCAAATGGGGCTAAAGTATTATGGAAGAGATTTCAGGGTTAAAACACGCTTATAAAAGAGCGTTATTACCGCAATGATTCATTCTAAAACAAAGAAAAAAAAGTGTGTGGGGGGGGTCAGCATTCTTGCTTTTCTCAGCTCTCGGGATCGGCATATTACATTTCCACGAGTTATAACGCAGGGGTGGTTTGCCATTTCATCACCTTTTGTTCATTGCGAAACTTTTTTTTTTTAAAATCCCCAAATTGGAAAAAAAATAATAAAAAAAAAACAAAAAAAGAACACAATTGTTTTGCGAAAAGTATTGCGCAATCTGGTGACCTCGGTTACAGGTCTCTGGGATTAGATCCGCCGCTGTTCTGGAATGTTTTCCCTGGACCCGGGTCACTGTTATGTAAGAATGATGTCATTATTTTCTTCCAACGGGACGTTATTAAGGGACGTCTCGGTAATCAGGGCTGTCTCGGTCTTTGGCCGCCACACGCGTGTCTAAGTGCTTCCGCGTGTCTATCAGCAGCCCCTCGTTAAAAGACATGTGTGCGCCCTGTATTTAGGTGGAAGCGCAGTCCCCCAGGTAATTGTCGGCTTTAATCCTTGCAGTTGACGACCCGGCGTCCGGGCGAAGCGGCTTTCAGATGTTGCGAGTAATGACAGCCGCAGTAAATTTGAGTCAACAAGCTGATGCGTTACGGATGTCTGGGGAGGAATTAAAGGGACAGAAACGGCCGCAGGAAAACAAACGTTTAGCTGCCTTTAAATTCATTTTTTCTTTAATTTGTTTCCTAGAAACCTAGAATTTGGGGCAGATCCTCTAGTCTGCTTCTTTTTTACAAATGTCAAACCTTAATCAGTCGTTGGTCTCTACCACTTCTGCTGGGAGGCTGTTCCACTTACCTACCACCCTCTCAGTAAAGTCAAACTTGGTCTGCGTTTAAAACCCAGGAGTGGGAACACATCTAGTCCACGTGCCGACCGATGGGCATGTTGGGTCGCGGCCACGGCAAGCCACCTCCTAACGTGTCTAACGACCGACCTGCGTGTGTTATTTACAGGCCGAGGAGACCACGGAGAGAAAAAGGCTGGAGAGGAAAAAGGAGACTGAAGACAACTCAGCGGAAATCTCCAACCTCTCGGAAGGAGATCTGCTGTCTGAGAATCCTGATCAAGCGGCGAGTGCTTTTGGTCCTCACCGAGTGGCCCCTGATCGCTGGAAAGGAATGAGCCCCGAGCAGCTGGAAGAAATCAAAGCTGTTCAGCAGCAGCAGATACAGGAGAAGATGGTAGGGGGTCTCGTTTGTTGCTACAGGGAGGGCAATAAAGATGTGGAGTTCACTTCCAGGCGGCTTTGTGTTGATAGATAAGAGACTTTTAAACACGTTTTGGGTTATTTGACCTGTTTTTTTTTTTTCTGCGGCAGAGGCTGAAGGAGGAAGAGAGACTGAGTGAGGCTGAGCTCGATCGGCGGAGGGTCCAGGAGGCCAGGGCGATGCTGCTGTTAGAAAGACAGCAAAAACGCCAGGAACGGGAGCTGCGCAAAGTGCAGGATCACCTGAACACCCAGCTCGCGCAAGCACACAAAGCACAGTAAGTATCCGCATCCAAGACACTTAAACCATCAGGCCAGGAACTGATTATTGGAGGTTCCTTAATGTCGCAAAATTCGCCACATATTTTTCTGTAAGAATCACAGTTCTGATTATTTTTATTATTATTATATATATATATATTTATTTTTTTTACCTATTATTTGTATAATGCCCACAGTTTTTACACAATATTAATAAACGTTCCATTAATACAACAGTTAAGGTTGGTGGAGAAGATGAGAATTGTACATTTTGAATATTATTATTATTAATGCAGATTTTACAACTATATAAATAAGAAATAATAATAATTAATAATCTCTTCTTTATATATTGCCCACAATTTAAACAGCATTAATTGTTGTTCTTGACATTGGAATTTTATGGGGAAAAAATTGTGTTTAGGAAACTTAAAATTGTATTTTTCTATTAATTTTTATTTTATTTTACGAGACAGAAATGTACAGTACTGCGACTATCATGGCATTTTTTTCCCTACATAAAGTATTGAAATATTATTTAAAGCCTAACTAACCATTTTTATTTTCCATTTACAGAAAGATCTACATGGAGAGAGAAGTGTTTTCTAATACCCCGACGGCTGATTATTTTAAACAGTTCAACACTACAAGTCGGTGAAGGTCAGAGGTCACCTTGCTGATTATGAAATCACAACAGTGGCTTTGAGTGAAGCTGATGACATCACACGTACTTTAACACTTACTTCAATTGCACCCGAGCAACGATCTATATTATTTTATCTGAATAAATGTGAATTTCAGTGTATTATGTTCCTGTTCCGCGGCAGAGGGTTGGCGGGGAGGAATACATCTGCTTTTCCCGTAACTTATTTCAACTTTATGAACTTGGAACTGTGCGAGTAAATTTATTCCTTACTCATCATGTGTGTCGCAGAGTTTAAAGTTCGCAGTGTTGGTACGTTTTGGGCTGAAATCGCCTTCCGCGTTCAGGTGAAATATTTCTATTAAACCATCTTCACCCCAAATGGATTGAATCTACCCCCCTTGTGTCATGTGGGCTGCATTTGTAGTGTTTAAAGCCGTCACAAATCCTCAAGTGTTCGTTTTTACAGATGGCGTTCAATTTGTAATTTAAACAAAATTTGCCAATTTCGTTAATTCACACAAATGTCCTAAAAACAAGGGGGGACCCCCAATGAAGCAAGCAAAAACGAAGCAGAGAGCTCTGAGTTTTTGTTTGGATTTTGGTACTTTTCCCCTTCTCTCACGCTCTCATACAGTCTTACTCACACTCTCTCTCTCAATGTCTTCCTGCCATCTCCGCTGACCGTTTTTGTGTCCCTGTCCTCCTTTCCACAGCTCTCCTTTTTCTCTTGCTTCTTCTTGGTCTTCTGTCTTCTTTCTTCGTCCGCTTCTTCCCGGTATCAGCTCCGTAAACCAGCTTCAGCAAAAGGGCGGAGCCTCCGCACACACCCTCTCCGAAGATTGGAGGGACGGGGAGAGGCTGTCCCCAGGGCTCCGCCCTTTTGTCGAAGTGCTCCTAGAGGCCAGAATAATGCTGATGGATTCGCAGAGAAAGGGCGGAGCCATGGCGCACTCCACAAGGAAAGCCTCTCCACAGTCCTCTAATCAGGAGAGAGGGTATGTGCAGAGGCTCCGCCCTTTTGCAGAAGCACTCCGGGAGGCCTGGTTAATGGAGCGAATACCGGGTAGAAGCTCCATTAAAATATTCAATAATAAAAAATAAAAAAAGTTTCCTTTCTTACTTAATTCATTTTGCCAGTTCGGACAGAAAGAAAACAGACGTGCGTCACGTGATGATGACCTCTGTTCACACGCATGCAGGCCATGATCGTCTGCCAGAGCCCACGATGGCTGTGACATCATCATTTGTAAAACTCAAACAAGCAGGAAAGACTCTGCATCCGATCCAAATGCTTTAAACACGCTGGGATTTAATAGCAATATTACAAGGTGCGATAAAAAAAAAGGCCTAAAGCTGAAAACACGCAATTTACAGACCGTAGCTGTACAGAGCATTACATAAAGCAAGCTGGCTGTCACTGATCAGCACTCCACGCCTAGGGGCTGTATGACAGCTGTCTCTTTTGCCCCCGTGCGTTCTAATATGCATTCAGTGGCAGCCATAGAGCAGTTTGGATGCGAATATAACGATGAAGAGGCAGGTATAGCTCGCACACGAGAGCAACGCAAGAAAGAGGACGGTGTATGCGCAGATTAGGAGAGTCCTCGCCGGTCTCGTACCGGAAAGATCCATCGATTCAGTAAATCTCTAGTAGACAAATAAAAAAACAAAAACAGATAAAACGTTGTTAACATAATTGTGCCCTATTTTAATAGTCCCCCCACCCTTGTTAATCAGCTTTCCGCATCTCTTTAGAGTGTAAGCTCTGGCAACCAGGGCTCGCTATACCTCCTAAAACATAGACCCTTCGTATGCCAGTGCTGCAAGCAATGCATTTCCAACCCCCCTGTCTCACTGCGACCTCTAAATCTACATAGATTCATAGAACCTTCCGGCGGATCGGCCCCATCTGGCCCCCGTCTAGTCCCCCTTTTCTCCTGCTGTAACGACTCAAACCTTAACCAGTCGTAGGTCTCGTCTTAGATTCAGGAGCCGTATGTCTGTCCCATGCATGTTTAATACCCTCACGGTATTACCCTCTACCTCCTCTGCTGGGAGGCTGTTCCACTTATCCACCACCCTCTCAGTACAGTAAAACTTCCTTACATTACATTACTTACAGTTTGGTTGTATCCTTTGGATGTTTAAATGTCCTCAGGGTGATGTTTTGCACAACTTCCCATTAACTCGCACAGGAACCAGCCGAGACCACTGATTATAATTACATTCGATGACGACCGGCAGACCGCATGCCTTTGATCCTTCCTAAGAAGCTGCGCGATGGACAGGATTAACGCCAAACATGAATACTTCTGCCGGCAAGTAGGTCACTTAGCTTATGGGTAAATAAATTTATCAGATCAAACAAAAAAAGATCAGACTCAGGCTTGTTAATCCTTTTACTCATCTGAATCAGTTTCCAATGAGAAGACGGCGTTCAAAAGTTATAAAAAAAATAATAATTTATATCGTTGCATTTTAAATAAAAATATTAACAATTTACCTATTTTTTAAAAGCTAATTTTAGCCGCAAGAAAAGAAGAATAAATAACGTGAAATGCAACGGCTCTTCGGTGGGCCTCACAGCTGAAAAATATAAATATTAACAATTTAAAAATAAAACAAAACTATTTTTAGGCTTTTTTTTTGGTATTTGGTGTATTTATGGTTTTATCTCAGATGTGACATTAAAGGGACGTTCCAACCATCAGAGGCACTTTAACGCCGAGCTGAGAGGTCCCTTTAAATTTCCGCGATGCCCCCTTTTGCACTTTTACAGATTGCCCCCCCCCCACGTGCATTTGCCCCTTTCCCCACCCCAGCTATTTTACATCTTACTGGACGTGCTATTGTTTCCACCAATCAGTTCCAGCGCTGGCTCAGCGTAAGCTGGGAGGGGGCGGGGCTATTCAGACCCCGGTGCAAATACATAGAAAGTGCTCCCATTGTTTACAGTGGAAGCGCTATTTTGCCACTGATTGGCAGCTCCAGGCAGCCAATGAGCGGCAATAATAATTGGACCACGGGGGAAATGAGCAGCTGCAGCTATACCTTAACATTTAACAATGTTTCTTTAATGCTCACAATTTTATTGGCTGGCAGATGTTTACAAATTATTCCCACACGTTCTTTAATTTTTTTTTAATTATTTGGTTGTATTTGTAATTATTATTATTATTTGTATCTATTATCTGGATGAAGAATTAGCCGCAAGCTGAAGCTTCTGCTCTGCATCCCTGTGACATCCAAAAAAAACCCCAACTGTGATCTTTTCACTTTGCCAAGAATGAGTACAGTTTTCTGGGCTGAAAACCCAATTTACATCATTCCTCTGCTATGGTTTATCCTTTTATAGCAGCGAAAATAATCCACGGGCTTCAGCGAAGCAAAAGTCACATTTTTATTTTAGTGTAAATTATTTTCCTGCCCGTTAAGAGGAATTTTTTATTTTTTATTTAAGGTGATATCTATATTTTTTTAATTTTATAATAAATTATATTTATGTCGGTTTAGAGGAACGACTTTTTTTTTCCCAGACGGCGTGGAGCATTGAAATATCGAGTGTAGGGCACATAAAGATAAATCCGATTCCCAGATGACAAAAAATTTCCAGCGACCTGAGGAATCTCACAGATGGGCTGAAGGAAACTTATCCCAATTATCACTTTATTATCTGGCGATGAAATAAAATGTAGCAACTAAAAAAAAAATGTAAAACAAAAATTGGATTTCACATTTAAAAAAAAAAGTTTCTCTTTGGTGCTATTATTATTATTATTATTTAATTTAAAGTTATTATTATTTATGCAAATGTTCCTGTTTTTTTCCCATGATCCCTTAGGATCCCAACAGAAGATTGCGGCTCGCTTGCTGGACTCTCTCGGCTTTTGTTTGTAGCCGACGGCACGCGAGACTCCGGTACTAGTCATAAAATAACAGAATGAATTTTCTTATTAATATTAAAGTGTAAAAAAAAAAGTCACATGAATGTTTAGTACATACCGTAAAATCTAAGAATTTGGATGGGCATAATCTGGATTATTCCGGTTGCCGTGGGGAGGAACAAGGCGCGTTTACCCCGATGCCGCCCGGTGCCTTGAAACCTAAATTATCACCAAATTTTTCCTACTTTATTTTACCATGAAAATACAGTTTTCACCAATTATCTCTTATTATGTCATTATCGTTCCCCTTTCACTCCCCCAGCGCCACAATTTAACCCTTTGGGCGCTGTTTTGCCAGATAACACAAGGGTTAATCGAAGCATCTGGTGCCGCAGGGGACATTCATCTTCGTCTTGGACCCAGACGATAGTTTTGTTTGTTCATCTTTACGAGATCCGACGCAGTTGTGAAACCTTTGGTTTATTTTGTTGAAGATTCCGGCCAAAACCCGCCGTGAAATCGCATTCTCAGACGGAAACTGCCAATATAATCACTGATTTCAAACGAATGATCTGCGTGGAAGTCCGGGGGCCGCGAGAGATTTCAAAAACAATAACGATTTCTTCCATTAATCATCGTGATTTTTTTCTTTTTCCATGACTTTTTGTAACGTCTGTTTATTAAAGGAATTTTATAGGAAGATACCGGGAAAAGGCGTCAGATCCGATAATAAGTATTTCTGGGAAGCGGAGGACCCCCTCTACGGCCCGGCTGGATTATTTCCTAAAAGTTGTCCTTTTTGAGCGGAGATTAGTTTTGTAGGTCGGGATTCTGAGCCAAGTTTCTTTCAATTTTCAATCAATCAAGAGATTGTTGGAAACGGCTTTAAAATCATCTTTATTACTAGTTTCTGATCAAAAATAAGTTTTAAAAATATTTTCTTTTTACCCCAGTTGTCGTTTTTGCCCCATAATATAAAGTTTTCAGGCAGCTGCATATCAGCCGTTTGTATGATTCTCGCTCTGTTATCTGACCCCCGATCTACTAAACGTCTCAGTCTAAATCACTCAGCCAGACTCTCTGACTAATGAAAGTCTATGGAGTAACGGACTTCATTTGCATCGCCATAAAGCATCAGCTCAGTGTGGTATTTGAGCCGGGAAAGTCACCCAAAATATCACATGACTGACAGCAACGGCGACTCCAGGTCTGTATACAGCGCTGGGGGGTTATATTACTGTATACAGCGCTGGGGGTTATATTACTGTATACATCGCTGGGGGTTATATTACTGTATACAGTGCTGGGGGTTATATTACTGTATACAGCGCTGGGGGTTATATTACTGTATACAGCGCTGGGGGTTATATTACTGTATACAGTGCTGGGGGTTATATTACTGTATACAGCGCTGGGGGGGTTATATTACGGTATACAGCGCTGGGGGGTTATATTACTGTATACAGCGCTGGGGGTTATATTACTGTATACATCGCTGGGGGTTATATTTACTGTATACAGCGCTGGGGGTTATATTACTGTATACCGTGCTGGAGGGTTATATTACTGTATACAGCGCTGGGGGTTATATTACTGTATACAGCGCTGGGGGGTTATATTACTGTATACAGCGCTGGGGGTTATATTACTGTATACATCGCTGGGGGTTATATTACTGTATACAGCGCTGGGGGTTATATTACTGTATACAGCGCTGGGGGTTATATTACTGTATACAGTGCTGGGGGTTATATTACTGTATACAGCCCTGGGGGGTTATATTACTGTATACAGCGCTGGGGGGGGGTTATATTACGGTATACAGCGCTGGGGGGTTATATTACTCTATACAGCGCTGGGGGTTATATTACTGTATACATCGCTGGGGGTTATATTACTGTATACAGCGCTGGGGGTTATATTACTGTATACAGCGCTGGGGGTTATATTACTGTATACAGCGCTGGGGTTATATTACTGTATACAGCGCTGGGGGTTATATTACTGTATACAGCGCTGGGGGGGTTATATTACTGTATACAGCGCTGGGGGTTATATTACTGTATACCGCGCTGGAGGGTTGTATTACTGTATACAGCGCTGGGGGTTATATTACTGTATACAGCGCTGGGGGGTTATATTACTGTATACAGCGCTGGGGGGGTTATATTACTGTATACAGCGCTGGGGGTTATATTACTGTATACAGCGCTGGGGGGTTATATTACTGTATACAGCACTGGGGGTTATATTACTGTATACAGCGCTGGGGGGTTATATTAATGTATACAGCGCTGGGGGGGTTATATTACTGTATACAGCGCTGGGGGTTACGTTGTTACCCTCCATTTCTGTTGTTTGAAGCTTTTAAACACATCATTTTTTACACTGAAAACGTCATCTTTCTGCATTGTTTTATTGCAGATTAACTGATGAATTGACTTCGCAGTAAAGCGTCTGGGTTCTGCTGTTTCGTTGCGCCGCGCGAGGCTCGGAGGGATTCGGCGTTGGTCGGGCGCGGATCCAGCGCTGATTAGCAGCCGTCTTAAGCGAGTTGTAAACAGAGGCGAGACGGCGAATTCCGAGCCAAGGAAAGATCTCGATTAAATGATACATTTCGGGGGGGGGGGGTCAAACGAGACGCAGATTTCTCTTGTGAAAAAAAACAAGTAGAAATATCCTTTCAACGCTGCCAGGAGGGATGAGAGTTAACGAGAACCATCTGACGGGGAGACTTCCGAGGTATAGAGCTGACCAGTGTCGGACTCGACACAGAAAGAAGACCCCGAATCCTCGGCTCGCTGGATCTTGTAACAAAGTCTCCTGGTGGATTTACTGAGAGGGTGGTAGATAAGTGGAACCGCCTCCCAGCAGAAGTGGTAGATGCTAATCCAGTGCATTGACTTTGGTGCAGCTGTTCAGGGCAGTAGACTGTCCATTTAAGACACTGCAGACTTTACAGATATGGGTATCTTTCAAGAGAAAATAGGTAATGTCCTCCTACATCCGAAGAAGGGACCTCTGAGGTCTCGAAAGCCTACGTGACTTTCCATCTCACTCGGTCTCTGTAAGGTACAGATATTCACGTACATTCTTATAGCCCCCAATCTGTTGCCAATTACAGCCACCTGGGGGTCACATTTCTCTTTTTCGGATCGTCACGGAGGCTGTTCCAGGGGACGTGCGAAGAGAAGGGGGGGGTGCGAGATCCCACCGCTGCCCCCAACCTTTACAAGGAGACTCACACTCCCAAAAATGTGGCAGAGAGGTGCAACTTTTCTTTCTGTTTTTTATCAGCTCTGGCGGGAGCCCAAGCCAAGCTTTTGCCCAAATTTCAAGGGGCTCCTTTTGGGGGCGATTACAACAAGACTGAGGAACAGGGGGCACTTCTTTAACTCAATATCGTAGTTAGGGGCCGGCGAGGAGGTCACAAGGGGTCGTTTGCTTAAGGCATAGATTGTAAGCTCTTGGAGCAGAGCCCCTTCTCACCTTCGGCTTCCGCAAATCCAAATTGTTATGAGATAGACTCTTTGTCCTGTTTATCCATTGTACAGCGCTGCGGACTACGATGGCGCCATATAAATCATTCAGCCATGCTGGCACTCTAGGAGATAAAATACAATGTATCAATCGAGAAAATCCTAAATCTTGATCCTTTTTGGCCAAAATTGGAAGTAAAAATACGCAGCGAGCTGCCCCCCGTGTGTCGGATTAGAAACGTTCAATGGCCGAGCGCTTCCCCGACCCCCAAATCCTATTAAATATATGGAGCCGGTAACTGGAATTCCTGTAATATGACCCGTTCCATCTGTGACCTCATCGCTAACCTTCATTTCAGATTCGATCGTCTGTTTTTATAATTTAGAGAGGAATCCGTTTCTCGGACCCCAGATATCTCACTCACTAAGACCCCCTTACTGTACACCCAGGGGCCACACACAGGGGCCACACGGAATATTCATGTATGACATCCACAGCAGGGTCCCTTGATTTGCCCAATGATGTAACTTGGGCTGCCTTTATGTTAATTTCCCTATGCATCATACCTTCCAGCTGTCCATGTTTACTTTGGCCAGTCCCTCCTAAGACCCTAAATGCTTTCCTCCCCCTGATGCCCCTCTTTTCGGCTTTATAAATTAGACGGGGTAAATAAAACCCATTATTCTTCTTCTAAATGCTGGTTTTACAAATAACCCCGCCCCAAGCCACACCTCTTACCACACCCTTTGAAACAAAAGTGCCCCTAATCTAGTTTGGATTGGAAGCAAAGGGCAAAATGAGACCCCCCCCCCAATAACACAAGAAAGGGAGCCAAAGGCAGGACGAGAAACAGAAATTAAGAACCTGCCGGCAGATCGGCCCCATCCGGCCCCCGTCTAGTCGCCCGTTTCTCCTGCTGTAAAGACTCAAACCTTAATCATTGGGTAGTCGTTGGTCTCGTCTTAGATTCAGGAGCCGTATGTCTATCCCATGCATGTTTAATACCCTCACTGTATTACCCTCTACCACCTCTGCTAGGAGGCTGTTCCACTTATCTACCACCCTCTCAGTAGAGTAAAACCTGCTTACTACCAACATGAGGTCGCAGAGCCTTATTACCCCCCTAATCTGGATTGTCGTTTCCTTAGTGTTTTCTAATGTTTCCTCCTTATCATCACACTCTCCCCCCTATCCAGCCTCAGGGCTTCCATTATGGGCAAAAAACCAAAATCCTCGTAATTTTGAAGACAAATTATTGTTTTAATGAAAGTTTCAGACTAATCTCTCCACATGTGAGTCGGCTCGGCGTGATGGGCAGCGTGTTCCCGGCAGGGTTTCAGGGCCCGTCTGATCTCACGCAGGAGCAGCTTGACTAAATTAAGGGTCTGCGTCGGACCCAGGAATCGTCCGCTCTACACATCCCGTTCTCGCACAGAAGCAATCTGCCATCTTTATTCCGGGTCACTGAAACCCGACAGCAACCCCCCCCAGGGGTGCGAAAAACAGCAAATCCAAAACCAGTGGCGTCGCTACAGGGGGGGCAATTGCCCCCCCTAGGTTAATCCTTGCCCCCCCTGTTGTCCCTCTGCCGAATTTGGAATAAAGTCGCCATGCGACTTTAAATCCCGTGTTTTTTTTAATGCGGAGGAGAGAGAGGGTGCGGCCCGCGTAGGATCGGCAGCCAGGGCAACCGATCCTACGTGGGCCGCACCTCGAGCCAGGCTACTTACCTGTGGGAGGGTCTTCTGTACTGCATAGAGGAAGCGGAACCTAGCAGTGTTCACGTGACATCACATGACTCTGCTCCAGTCCTGCTTCCTCTGTGCAGTACCAGAGAACGCAGAGGGAGGCCGCGCCCCCTGCTGAAGTCTGTGAGGGGCATCGAGGAGCTGCAGTGCAGGTAAGGGGGTGGGGAGGGTGTTTGAATGAGTATGCGTGATTGAGGGAATTAATCTGTGAATGAATGAGTATATGAATGAATGAGTGTGGGTGTGATAGCATGTTAGCTGTTAGCAATCACACTCCTATCATGCCAAGTCAGCCAGTACATGCTGAAACCTAGCTAGCTGCCCCCCCTTGTGTATTGATGCTGCCAGCAGTATGGGGTCTGGACATCACTTACAGCCACCCTGTACCAGCATGTACTGGCTGACTTGGCATGATAGGAGTGTGATTGCTAACAGCAATCACAGTCCCATCATGCCTAGGTTCCAGCATTTACTGGTTGGATGTGTAAGTGCTGGAACCTAGGCATGATGGGACTTTGATTGCTGTTAGCAATCACACTCCTATCATGCCAAGTCAGCCAGTACATGCTGAAACCTAGCTAGCTGCCCCCCTTGTGTATTGATGCTGCCAGCAGTGTGGGGTCTACACATCACTTACAGCCACCCTGTACCAGCATGTACTGGCTGACCTGGCATGATAGGTGTGTGATTGCTAACAGCAAGCACAGTCCCATCATGCCTAGGTACCAGCATTTACTGGTTGCCTGGGTATGATAGGAGTGTGATTGCTGTGTGGGCAGTGTGGACGCCAGGGCAGGCTTTGGGGTGTGCAACCTGTGATCTATGCCTGTAATTTAGGGGGTTTTAAATATACCTTTTAATGACGTGTTTTTATGTGAATTCCAATTGATCTATACCTGATGTAGACGTCTGTGACGTGGATTGTGTCCTGCTGTTTGTGTATTTTTGGTTATCAGTGTAGCAGAGCCTGTCCACGGCGGTGTGTGTATAGGTGTTGGTGTGACAGAGCCTGTCCTGGTGTGTGTTCGGTTGTCAGTGTGGCAGAGCCTGTCCTAGGGTGTGTGTTTGGGTGTCAGAGCCTGTCCTGGTGTGTGTGTGTTTGGATGTGGGTGTGTCAGAGCCTGTCCTGGTGTGTGGGTGTGGCAGAGCCTGTCCTGATGTGTGTGGGTGTCTGTGTGGCAGAGCCTGTCCTGGTGTGTGTGTGTGTGTATGGTTGTCGGTGTGGCAGAGCCTGTCCTGGTGTGTGTGTCTGGGTGTCGGTGTGGCAGAGCCTGTGTTGGTGTGTGTGTTTGGTCATCTGTTTCCTGGCACTTAACTTACAGTAGGAATTATTTAATTTATATTTATCCAGAGATAAAATGCCCTCCTGAAGTTGTAGTGACCTCAGGGGACTTCAAAGCCCTGAAATCATTTAGTGGAAAAGTTATTTATTGTCTTATAATATTTATTTGAAGGATTAATCGCACTCAGTTGTGGCTTCAGGCTTCCCATGTTGAATGATCAAGTATTATTTTAGCCCAATAACAAAAGTATAATTCCATAGCACATTACTTTTGGAAATTATGAATGCGCCCCCAGTTTGACTGTGGTATCTTGTGTGCCCCCTCTGTATATTGTTTCTAGAGTCGCCACTGTCGAAAACTAAATGGACCTCAGCCTCAGATATACAACTTTCTATACGTACCTTCTCAGAATGTGGATCAAACAGCATCGACCTCTCAGTCATTTCTGGTTTCATACCTACCAAGTGTGCCTGTTTGGTTTGGTCAGTCCCTCTGTGTCCCTCTTCCTTCCGTGATGCTTGGGTGGTTGCAGGGGGGGGGGTAACTGACCCCACCAAAAAGATGAGTGCATGCTCTGGGGGTAGGGATAAAGAGGTCAGCCCGAATTAAGTAGGGACTTAGCACTTAATGCCCATAATTTCAAGGAGGAGACGGAGTGACTGTGTGAGTCTAGGAACGTTAATGTGTGTGATTGTGTGTGTGCGGGTATGTTAGTGTGTGTGATTGTGTTTGGGTTTGTAAGTGTGTTAGTTTTGGTTAGTGTTATTGTCCATGTCTTAATGTGTCTAGTTGTGTTAGCGTGAGTGTGTGTGTGCGTGTATTCATTTCAGAGTCTGCTCTTAGTAGTGTGCATGCCCTTGCCCTGATGCCCCTCTCTCCCCCCCTGATGCCCCTCTTTTCTAGGAGGTCAGAATGTTTGCTGGGTATGAGGGGATCGCAGGGTTCTACAGCCCTAAAAGCCCCGATAATGTGTATAGAAACAGCAGGAAACGGCTTTATAAATTAAACGGGGGAAATAAACCCCATTCTTCTTCTTTTAAATGCCCCCCTCAGTTACATAAATACCCCGCAATAGGGCACAAAGTCACGTAAAAAGGGCCCCTATTTTGCTATCAAACTCAAATGGACTCTTAAAGCCCCAGTTTGTCTCTCCGGTTGATCTTGGCCACAATTTCTCAACTTACTGCAACTGAGTTCACTCTGTTAGTGAATAGCGGAGCTCTGACCAGAGTTGATTCTGGAGAGCTGGACGGGGCGACTCACTCAGTTTTCCTCTGAAACTCAACGGGCATCCAAAGGATCTCCGAATGAACCCCAAACCTCCGTGGGCTGCCGTCTCATCATGCTAGTCCTCCGCTGAAGCCACGGGATGTCGCCACCATATACCAGAGCTTTTCATTGCATTATACAACAGTCCCGGACGATCTGATCACCATACCTGGGAGCTCTCAGGGTTTTTTGCCCCAATCTCAGCGTGAAGGGGCAGATTCTCAGGGTCACCGAGTCTGACCCCTTCCTGTTCTACCCCCGCTGTGATCATATATGAGGTCATACATTGAGCCATTAGGGTAACACGTCTGGGGAGTCACGACATGGAATCTTCACAGTGGGGGCTATTAAAGGGTTAATATTTCACGCATCTCAGGGTCCGCTCCTTTAGGGGTCACCCTACCTCTCTAGCGCACTTTGTAAAAGTTGTACATGTGAATGACGTCATCTTAAGACGTTGAGGCATTTCGGGCTCCCATTTCTCCCAGTTGGCTCCAGTTAAGGGATTTTTTTTTGGAAGGGGGGCAGCAGTCCCTCCCTCCCTCGCTCTGCTCCTCTCCCTGCCTCCATCAAAGGGATCCTTCCAATCCCTCCTTCCTCCAGATCTGAGTGCAGGAGTGTCCCCTAAGGTCCGCTCTCCAGCACTGAGGATGGGGTCTCCGCGCACGATGCTGCTTTTAGCGCTGTTACCCCTGTTCCTGCACAGAGGTAAGTCCTGGGGCAGATAGCAATTTGTGCTGGGTTGGGATTGGGGCAAATTCATTGTTTGCCTCTGTATCCGCCCCGGGGTTGGGGTCAGTATCGGTTGGGGGGTAACTGGCAGCCTGATATATTGTATGTGATTCTTATCCGCGGACTCCTCACTCTTGGTGGGTATTTTTTGCCCCCCGACCCTCAGACAGGACCTTGTGGAATTTTTATGAATCCAGTGTTTTTGGATAAATTGTGATTATTGATAGATGCTGTAAGATGTTATGAGCCTCCTCCGCCAGCACTGACCTTGGGCTGGAGAACAGAGCAAATAATGGCTACGGCTCAGGGGTAGTGGGCAGGGGGTCAGGAGGATGGGTGCCAGGGCTCAGGGGTAGTGGGCAGGGGGTCAGGAGGATGGGTGCTATTGGGTCTCGGGTTAGTGAGAAGGAAAGGCAGGGGGATAAGAGCTAGGGGCCAATAGACAGGGGGGTAAGAGCTGTGGGTCAGGGGGTGATGGACAGGAGAGGCAGGGGGATACAAGCTAGGGGTCGGGGGGTAATAGACAGGGTGGTAGGTGGTAAGACCTAGGGGAAACAGAGAGGAAGGGAAAGAAGAGCTAGGGGGCATGGGAAGTAGTGGGATAGGTGGCAGGGGTCAGGGCTAATAGGGAGGAGGGTCAGGGGGTAAGAGTGAGGGTTCAGGGGGTAAGAGCGTGGGGTAAGGGGGTAAGAGGTAGGGGTCAGGGGGTAAGAGTGAGGGGTCAGGGAGTGATAGATGAAGTGATAGATGCTGGGGTCAGGGGGGTAGTGGACAAACGAGGCAGGGGAATAAGGGTTAGGGCTTAGTGGAGCTGGGAACGGGGGCAGGGGGGCAGCTAACTAACCATTTTAATTAACTCTGGTTCTTTCCTCGTTATCACCGGTTAAACACAATTAACACCTTTTTTTGCCATCATTCGTACGTTTTGCTGGTTAAATGAAAGTCCTGTCTTTACATTAAAAAGCCTCTCCCTAAAAGGTCGCTCTGCTCTGCACGCTTCTGGTTCTCAAGGGGTTAAATATGAACAGATTGTACGGAACCTTAACCTTCTGACATCCAGCCACTCACATAACCCTCAGCTGAAATGTGTAGCCCAGAACTATTTGTTAAGCTATGGTTCTAAATTATATACATTGTGCAGTATGGATGGCGATAAATATATTTATTATTATTATTATTATTATTTTATTATATATTTATTATTATAAATTTATTATTATTATTACTTTATTATTATATATTTATTATTACTTTATTATATATTAATTATTATTATATTATATATTTATTATTATTACTTTATTATATATTTATTATTATTATTTTATTATACATTTTTTATTATTATTATTATATTTAATTTACATAGCATCAAGACCCGAGATATTAGGGAAACATGGCTCGGCTCAGAAGCTTACACTCTAGATGAATAAATCAGTTTACGCGAGGAAATATGCTGGAAGAATTCTCTAAATTAGAATATAATGCATATTTTGTAAAAATCCGTTTTTAGAGCATAGAATCCCGAACTTCTTTAATTACAGAAAAAAACTTTGTCTCAGGCAGTTTTTTATAGTTACAATTACCCCCGCGGGCCAAGTGTATCCGGTGCCGGCCTGATATATAAAAGGGTTAATCTTTGATAACCTTGGGTTGGACTTATAGAGCAATTCTGGGGGGAAATATCTGAGTTTGGAGTAGTCGTCATGGAAACCACTGGAATGTTGGAGTTGGTTGCGCCACATCCTGCTGTTTGTAGGACATGCGGGGGCCATCACCGGCCCTTCCACCCCCAGCCCGGTCTCTAGAAAAATGTTTGCTTTGTGTATCTGGAGGGGTCCGGCCGTCTGTTTACCCCATGCCGCCACATCAAAGGGCAACTAAAAGCCTGTAAACCCCCAGCGGTGCACTGGCGCACAGACACCATTATCTCCGCCATTGTTACACTCATCCCTTGTTATCCCAACATCAAAAGACTCCTTCCCTCATCTTCAAAGCCATTTAAACATAGAAGACTGATTATTACCCCCCCCCCCACACCCCCGCCGGGGCAGTAAATATTTCTCACTGCGACAGCTTCCAAACCCTATAGGTTACACTCTATCCACTAAACAAACCCATATAATGGTTTCTATGGGATAAAATAAGCCATATATACGTCTCAGAACCCCCCCCCTTATGTGTATACGATGGAAGCAGCCGTCTTAACTTCCTGTTCTTAGGATATGCAGGATTATTCCTCCCCATCAAGTTATCGTTCCCCTGTTAGGTTGCTGATTGTTGCTTATTGGCTCAGGCAGGCTTTGTATGGGTGGAGAGGGAGAAGGGAGAGAACTTCAGATAATGCTGGCTCTGCCACGGGCTGCCACCGGTCTGAGTTCTCATGCGGTAGAATAACAGGACCGGGTTAATAATCTGTCTGTTCCAAAGTGGGAACGATTTACTAAAATGCGAGAGACAGGGCTCGAGTAGCCTCTAACGAGCTTTGTAACGACCTACGAGTAAATGCTGCCTCTGCATGTTTAAATCCCCTCACTGGATTACCCTGCACCACTTCTGCTGGGAGGCTGTTCCACTTATCTACCACCCTCTCCAAAAGTGAAAACACTCGTCCTCGTGGTCTTACATACACTCTTCTTACAAAGCCTATTGTTAAATCTTATGGAAAATGTCATTTTTTCCCTATAACCCCTTTGGGTTTGATAATTGCATTTTGCCGAATACTTGGTTTATCTTCCCCGATTCCGGAGTTATATTTTTGTTATTCAGGAATGTGGCCGTTCCGCAGATAATTGCGTTTAATTGGTGGCGTATTTTCTATGAGTTCACTCGAGATGGATTTATATAAACTTCGAATCCGACACGCGATGCTTTTTAAAGCTGATGAATGAGGTGTCGGGAGGTCTTTCTTGCCAAGTCACCCGTCCGGCCGGCCCAGCAGCTGCCGCCCCGTTTAACCGACGCGTTTTTACGGCAACTTTTCTGGAAAAAGGTTTTTTCTTGCGTTTGAAGATGAAATTTGTCAAAAGAAAAATATTCCACTAAACTTTGAGACGGCAGGAAAGTCTTGGCCGGGGATGGAAAACGGAACCCAAATAACGCAAGACGTCTTCCTTTTGAGATACAATGTATCCCATCTACAGAGCGGGGGGGCTCCACGTAACGGGGGGGGCAAATATCTAGGGACACGGGGGGGGGGCTGTAGAAACGCTCGGCTGCATCCCTCGCCCCCCATGTAGTGGGAAATGGCTGTCATTGGTCGATTCAGTGACTGCCTGTGGGTGCCGTGTGTACTCGGCACGTGGGCCGGATCAGGGGCCACCATCCAATATCTTGGAGCCCAGTAATAATCTGCCCAGTTTCCCACCCCCTCCTCCCTCCACTGCCCAGCCTATGATCTCAATGGAGCCGCCACAGTCCAAAAGCCTATCAGCACCTACTTCTGTGCGGGACAGTTGGTAGGTATGTACATCTATGACCTCTTTCCCTTGCAGTTTTGAAAACTCATTCATATATCTCGTACTACAAACTTTTCTTTTGGCTCCTACTATCCAGTCGCCTAATTGGCCGCTGGTTGGAATAGTTAGCCAATCGGATCAGTCCCACGCCAACGTCTGCGCCACTCAGTAGTGGTAACTTCAAAGAGCGGAGCGGTCAAGACGATTCGGTTCAGGAAGTTAAAGGGGTTATCTATGGGGGCCACTTTTGGTCATATGGCCTCATATCCCATTAAATGGTTGGAGGGGGCAATTAATTACCATCATTACCTGGTCCAAATCTACAGTAAATTATTGAATTTATTGCAATAAAAATACTGCACTGAGTCTTCGCATAAGAAATTTTCTCCATTGAAGGGGCAGATTCCTAGGATGATGGGCAGATTACTAGGGTGATGGGGCAGATTCCTGGGGTGATGGGCCAGATTCCTAGGATGATGGGGCAGATTCCTAGAATAATGGGGCAGATTACTAGGGTGATGGGGCAGATTCCTACGGTGAAGGAGGAGATTACTTGGATGATGGGGCAGATTCCTAGGGTGATGGGGCAGATTCCTGGGATAATGAGGCAGATTCCTAGGATAATGGGGCAGATTACTAGGGTGATGGGGAAGATTCCTACGGTGAAGGAGCAGATTACTAGGATGATGGGGCAGATTCCTAGGATGATGGCACAGATTACTAGGGTGATGGGGCAGATTCCTAGAGTGATGGGGCAGATTACTATCATATCCTCCATGACACCCGGACCCCCAGTTGGAATCTCTCTGAATACCCCGATGAAAGTTTTGACGTTTCCACCACCCCTGACTACTCTCGTGGGTTTCTAGATGTTTGTAGCCCGTCAGGCTCTTGGCAGGCATTGTTCCAGATCGTCCAAGCGTTTCATTACAGGCTTTTAAAACTGTTGTTTTTGCTTCAGTGGCATCCGTCTGAAACCGCGGGAGTCGCGTCCAAGTCTCCGAAAACATGCCAAGTCTAGTAAAAAAAAACTGTGAAAACAACTAAATCTTAAAGATTTACACACTCGGAAAATTCCACTCCAGAGTTTCGAGATCTTCTAGATACAATGGCCTAGGTAGAGGAATATCAGTAACATTAACACTCACGTTAACTTGGGTTTCACTTTTGAGCCCTGGGTTTATTTACGTGGTATGATGTATAGCCTTGGGTGGGAGATAAGTGGAACAGCTTCTCGGCAGAGGTGGTAGAGGGTAATACAGTGAGGGGATTAAACATGCATGGGATAGGCATACGGCTCCTGAATCTAAGATGAGACCAACGACTGATTAAGGTTTGAGTCTTTACAGCAGGAGAAATGGGCGACTAGACGGGGGCCGGATGGGGCCGATCTGCCGGCGGGTTCTCGGTTTCTATGTTAAAGTAACCAGTTGTAGTTTTTGCCCCTTAATATAATACTCCTCGTCATACTGCCTGTGGGAAATCAGAGAAAGACCCCTCTTGAAGATGCTACCCCTTCTTATAAGCCATCTATGGAGCTGCTTCAAGGCTGGGCTGTTCACCTCAGAGGGAACACTAAGAATCATGCATTCCGCGTCCATTGTAAATGGGATAAACTGAATATTTCTCAGGGCTGTGAGCTGCGCATGTTCTGTGAGTTAATTTTTTTTTAAAAAAAGGATATTTTGGAGTACTAATGACACATTGTGATGATTTTTATTTTCAGTTTCTGCCCAGGTCACGGTGGATTCCTGCTGCACCGGCGGATACGAGTGGGCGACCCAGAAAAGGGAGTGCGGCAGCCTGCCCGTCATCTCAGATGACAAGGAATGTCGGTGAGTGGGAACCGGCTGCCGGGCTAAAAATAACGTTCCCTCTGAGGTGCACAGCCCAGGACTGAAACAGTTAAAGGAGAACATCTCATAAAAAAACCCAAAACATGGGATGGATTAAATGTCAAATTAACCCTTTCACACACGGTGACACACTGAGCCACATACATCATCTGTGTTTAATGGGCTATTAGAGAAGGTGTGATTTTGCACCTATACAGAGTTTACCTATACATTTAATGCCCGTCACAGCAGGCTTTGGGGGGGGGCAGTGGTTGGGACTCTGCGCCCAGAATCTCCTAAACAATCTCCTTGTTGTGTTTATGTTGCCAAAACATTAGGGTTATTGTTTCAAAACAAACAGAAGATCTGGTAACAATGTGACAATTTGTAACTTTTTAACAAAATATGTCCCGTCAACAAACGGAGCCGATTGGTCTCGCTGGGAACGCTCAGGAGTCGTAAGAAAGGAAGCTTTTGTTGGAAATTTTTGTTCTTTTTGTTGATTTTGCTGGTTAAAAAAAATCATTAGATAATGAAAAAAAAAAACCAATTAGATAAATGTGTATGATGAATATCATCCATCAGGGACCCGTCTGGCAGTGTGATCCATGCTGCACATAATGAGGAGTAACAGAAGACTGTTTCATACCTCCCAAGTGTCTATCTTTAGTTTGTCCAGTCCCTTTTTGGTATCCAAAGCCTCATGCCCTTCTCTTCTCCCCTGTTGCCCCTCTCTCCCCCCCTGATGCCCATCTTTTCTAGGAGGTCAGAATGTTTGCTGGGTATGAGGGGATCGCAGGGTTCTACAGCCCTAAAAGCCCCGATAATGTGTATAGAAACAGCAGGAAACGGCTTTATAAATCAAACGGGGTAAATAAACCCCATTATTCTTCTTCTAAATGCCCCACCCAGTTACACAAATAACTCCGCCCTACCACACCTGTAACCACACCCCCTAAAAATGACCCCACTTTGACTATTTGACATGTTGAGTTGGGGTGCCTTTAACATAACCAGGTTATCCAGGAACATTTTGTTGTTCAGGAGGGAATGCCCCAAAACCCTTTATACCCCAAAACCCTTTATACCCCAAAACCCTTTATACCCCAAAACCCTTTATACATTCCAATTATACACATGATCGGCGGCTTTTAAGGGAGTCAGCAGCACTGAAGTGGTTAAACCTTGGCAGATCCATGCAAACCTCCTGAGTCTCCCTGGAGGAGCAGATGTCTTCATTATGTGAACATATTGTCTGGTTTGAATTAACTGAAAGATAAAAGCATCATTGTTTTGCCCGTGGGCCCCTCCTTTACTAAAAATGTTATTACCTGATACCCCTTAACCCCCGAGAGGTTTGAACTTGGTACGGATTGTGGAACAGGACCATTCTATAAATCCCCAAAATCTGTTTTTTATGGCCATTTTTTGTCTGTTAATAAAAACAACATGTTTCGGCGCTAAATGAACCAGCCGCCTTTTATTGAAGGGAGTTAGAGGTCTCTATAGAGAGGATCATTAAAACTTTAAAGCTCCGAGGAGATCAAAGAAGACTTGAGGGAAAAGCCATTAGGCAGAGGAGCTTCTTAACCAAAAACATATAGTCTCCTCTGCCCTTTCCATCTGAACTCAGGGTTTTTTGGGGATAGAACTTCCAGATATCGTCAGCCTCTTCAGCTTCAAATTTTAGAGAAGTCCCATAAAAAAAGACAGCACTGTATACAGTAATATTACCCCCCCCAGCGCTGTGTACAGTAATAACACCCCCAGCACTATATGCAATAATGTCAGTTGGTGACAAAAACCCTGGTTTTATCTCATTTTGCCCCAATAAACTCCCTTTACCTGCAGACCCGGAGCCGCCGTCACTGTCAGTCATGTGATATTTTGGGTGACTTTCCCGGCTCAAACACCACACTGAGCTGATGCTTTATGGCGATGCTAATGAAGTCCCTTCCTCCATAGACTTTCATTAGTCAGAGAGTCCGACTGGGTGATTAAGACTGAGCCATTCTAATGTTTCCCACAGGCAGTATGATAAGGAGTCGGGGGGTTTAGTAGATCAGGGGTCAGATAACAGAGCGAGAATCATACAAACGGCTGATATGCAGCTGGCTGAAAACATTATATTATGGGGCAAAAACTACAACTGGGGTAAAAAAGAAACATAATTTAATCTGATACGAGGAATAAGAGAAAAAGAAACAACAATACGAAGTGCTATATGTGGAGTAGCTGTCAGACACTTCCCTCCAGTTACCAAGGCGACTACTCCACATTTAGAACTCCAGCCCAGAATTGCTCAGGGATATCCTTGATAAATATGCCTCAAGAAACTATTTTTCAGAAGACCTCCTCTTCGTACCTAATGAACCAATAAGGGTATCGCTATCGATGTCACAAAAGTCTCCGCCTCCAGTAGTGTCCTTAACCACACCCACTGAAACAAAGCAGCCCCGTCCGTGGCTATTTCTATAAAAATGCCCTCTTTATGTTAACCCTTGTCTGCCTGTCCTCAGAATAACCCAAGAGCAGTGCTGTATTAACCAGTTGGAGGAGATCCATTGTACCACCGGAATAACCACCGCGAACGAACAGGAGTCCTGCGACATCGACGAACGCGAACACAACTCGAGCTGCGAGGCCCAGTTCATAAAAGTGAGATTCTCAGTAAAATGCTTAAATCAGATAATTTCTAGATCAATATCCATGTATTTTATAATGTGTTATTTATTTATTTTTTTTGCTAGGGTTTAATTGATGTTTGCATTGTTATTTGGATGGTAGATCAGTGGAACAGCCTCCCAGCAGAAGTGGTAGAGGCTAATACAGTGTGTTAATGAGGTTTTCTTTTGTCCCCACAGAGATGCTGTAGCTGCTGTCTGCTGGGAAGGACCGCGCAGTCCAAGGGGCAGAGCTGTGAGCAGAGTATATTCCTGGGGTATCAGTGCGGTCTCGTGTTCAGGGCCTGCTGTGTCAAAGGTCAAGAGGGTCCGGAAGTCCCCAACAATGGAGTCAGGGATGAAGGTACAGACTTTATCCCCCAAACATCCGCATTTGGCTATCTAATGTAACAAAGTTCAACATATTTGAATTTTTTTTATTACATATTAATCTAAAAAAGTGCGCGGAAGCCGACATCTTGCTGCCCCATCGCGGGGTTAAATCGCCCGTCGCCCTGAGATATCTGTGATAATAGCGTTACGGAGGGACATGCGCGGCTGGAAACAATCTCTAGTGCTAGAGGCTCATGCGCCATCCGCTAAAACAACACGGGGAGAGAACAGGAAGTGGCTTACAACTTCCTGCTCGGGCTGACCAATGGGATTCCGGTGCAGTCTGCACTGAGGGATTATGGGAAACAGAGGAAAATTTTAATAAAATTAATTGTTTTTAATAATAACTGGTTTTTAAGGTTCCAATAAGATCCAAAATGACAAAAAATTTTTTTTTTAGCCATGTAGCAGAGGCCTAAAATGTTTTAAATACCAATATGGCAGTATTTTTGTTCTATAACAGAAAAACATAATTTCTGTTTCCATTTTTTATTAATGTTAAATTACGTTAATTTGGTTTAACCAATCCTGTTTCTTTTATCCTCAGCGAGAGGGCCGTCTATAGCCCACGCGGATACTGAAGATCCGTATCTGAATGATCGCTGCAGAGGTGAGAGCATGCGCAATGATAATAATAAATCATATTATTAACTTTTTCTGCTACTTAAGCAACAACTGGAGCTTATTTTGGGAATTAATTGGATACCAATAGGAACAATTTTACTTAAATTGCTTAAAAAGTAATTTGAATTACTTTTTTTCCTAATCATTTTGGTTTATGCCTGTATGTAAAATGCGCCCTCTGCTGGGAGAATGAATACCTGCAGCTAGAAAACACGACAAGCTGTTTGGACAAAACAAAAACAGAAAACATACTAATAAAAAGATAATTTGTGGATACAATAAACAGATGTGAACAAATTATCCATTTACGTTATGTATAGATCAAGTTCCCAGGTCAAGCAAACACACGAACATTCAAAAGTTGTGATAAAGGGCCATTGGGACACAGGAGTGATGGGAGTGATAAAAGGCCATTGGGACACAGGAGTGATGGGAGTGATAAAGGGCCATTGGGACACAGGAGTGATGGGAGTGATAGAGGGCCATTGGGACACAGGAGTGATGGGAGTGATAAAGGGCCATTGGAACACAGGAGTGATGGGAGTGATAAAGGGCCATTGGGACACAGGAGTGATGGAAGTGATAGAGGGCCATTGGGACACAGGAGTGATGGGAGTGATAAAGGGCCATTGGAACACAGGAGTGATGGGAGTGATAAATGGCCATTGGGACACAAGAGTGATGGGAGTGATAATGGGCCATTGGGACACAGGAGTGATGGGAGTGATAGAGGGCCATTGGGACACATGAGTGATGGGAGTGATAAAGGGCCATTGGGACACAGGAGTGATGGGAGTGATAGAGGGCCATTGGGACACAGGAGTGATGGAAGTGATAAAAGGTCATTGGGACACAGGAGTGATGGGAGTGATAAAGGGCCATTGGGACACAGGAGTGATGGGAGTGATAGAGGGCCATTGGGACACAGGAGTGATGGGAGTGATAAAGGGCCATTGGAACACAGGAGTGATGGGAGTGATAAAGGGCCATTGGGACACAGGAGTGACGGAAGTGATAGAGGGCCATTGGAACACAGGAGTGATGGGAGTGATAAATGGCCATTGGGACACAAGAGTGATGGGAGTGATAAAGGGCCATTGGGACACAGGAGTGATGGGAGTGATATAGGGCCATTGGGACACAGGAGTGATGGGAGTGATATAGGGCCATTGGGACACAGGAGTGATGGGAGTGATAGAGGGCCATTGGGACACAGGAGTGATGGGAGTGATAAAGGGCCATTGGGACACAGGAGTGATGGGAGTGATAGAGGGCCATTGGAACACAGGAGTGATGGGAGTGATAAAGGGCCATTGGGACAGAGGAGTGATGGAAGTGATAAAGGGCCATTGGAACACAGGAGTGATGGGAGTGATAAAGGGCCATTGGGACACAGGAGTGATGGAAGTGATAGAGGGCCATTGGGACACAGGAGTGATGGGAGTGATAAAGGGCCATTGGAACACAGGAGTGATGGGAGTGATAAATGGCCATTGGGACACAAGAGTGATGGGAGTGATAATGGGCCATTGGGACACAGGAGTGATGGGAGTGATAGAGGGCCATTGGGACACAGGAGTGATGGGAGTGATAAAGGGCCATTGGGACACAGGAGTGATGGGAGTGATAGAGGGCCATTGGGACACAGGAGTGATGGAAGTGATAAAAGGCCATTGGGACACAGGAGTGATGGGAGTGATAAAGAGCCATTGGGACACAGGAGTGATGGGAGTGATAGAGGGCCATTGGGACACAGGAGTGATGGGAGTGATAAAGGGCCATTGGAACACAGGAGTGATGGGAGTGATAAAGGGCCATTGGGACACAGGAGTGATGGAAGTGATAGAGTGCCATTGGGACACAGGAGTGATGGGAGTGATAAAGGGCCATTGGAACACAGGAGTGATGGGAGTGATAAATGGCCATTGGGACACAAGAGTGATGGGAGTGATAAAGGGCCATTGGGACACAGGAGTGATGGGAGTGATATAGGGCCATTGGGACACAGGAGTGATGGGAGTGATAGAGGGCCATTGGGACACAGGAGTGATGGGAGTGATAAAGGGCCATTGGGACACAGGAGTGATGGGAGTGATAGAGGGCCATTGGAACACAGGAGTGATGGGAGTGATAAAGGGCCATTGGGACAGAGGAGTGATGGAAGTGATAAAGGGCCATTGGGACACAGGAGTGATGGGAGTGATAAAGGGCCATTGGGACACAGGAGTGATGGGAGTGATAGAGGGCCATTGGGACACAGGAGTGATGGGAGTGATAGAGGGCCATTGGGACACAGGAGTGATGGGAGTGATAAAGGGCCATTGGAACACAGGAGTGATGGGAGTGATAAAGGGCCATTGGAGCACAGGAGTGATGGGAGTGATAAAGGGCCATTGGAGCACAGGAGTGATGGGAGTGATAAAGGGCCATTGGGACACAGGAGTGATGGGAGTGATAAAGGGCCATTGGAACACAGGAGTGATGGGAGTGATAAAGGGCCATTGGGACACAGGAGTGATGGGAGTGATAAAGAGCCATTGGGACACAGGAGTGATGGGAGTGATAAAGGGCCATTGGAACACAGGAGTGATGGGAAATAATCATTTACAGCATTAACCCCGTCTGTGCTGGATTTCTGATCCATTTTTTTATGTGATGTTAGTGGATAAAATATGCTTTTCTTCCTAAAACAAGGACATTTCTAAGTGACCCCAAACTTTTGGGTTATATAGTATTGGTGGTCTCTGATACATCATAGACACTGCAGCGAAAAGGGGGAGGGGGGTTCAGACAGGAGACCTCTGATGGGTCAGACTTATTTTTGTGTACCCCTCTTCTATTCTCAGGTGGGGGACCGTGCACTCAGCAGTGCAGAGACACGGGGGCCAGCGTGGTCTGCTCCTGCTACAGTGGCTACCAACTTCAGCCCGACGGCGTCTCCTGCGAAGGTAATAAGAACTCCCGTCACATATCGAGGTCGCTTTGGCTACTTCCTCGTAGATTGAATAAACGCCTCTTTTGTATTTTCTTTTGTCTAGATATCAATGAATGTATAACGGGGTCTCACACCTGTAAAGTGGGCCAGGTATGTATCAACCTGGTGGGCTCCTTCCGGTGTCAGAGGGAGATTAACTGCGGTACGGGATACGAACTCACAGAGGACAACAGCTGCAAAGGTAGGTCACGTCCGTCCTTACAAATGTTGTTTACAGATTAAAATAAACTATGTGCAGGGTGTGCATGATTATTCCTCCCCATTCAGTTATCTCTCCCCTATTGTTAAGTTACTGATTGGTTCAGGCAGCCTTTGTAAGGATAGGGGAGAAGGGAGAGAACTTATTAGACAATGCTGGCTTTTGACCAATAGTGAATAAATAAATGGATAAGTAATAAAATAAATAGATTTAGTTACTCTGTATTTTTTTAATCTCTGGAATGAATAATCGCATCCCTGAAATCGACTTCAAACTATTTGTCTCCTGATACAATGTCACAATATAAAATGTATAATATATATATGAATACAGTCTATGACAATAAATGACTAGAATTGTTAATTATTACAGAATATATTTTTCCTGTACCCTTTGATTATCAGATATTGACGAATGTGCTTCCAACACTCACAATTGCCTCCCCAACTTCGTCTGTCAGAACACCGCGGGATCATTCCGATGTCGCCCCAAACTTCAGTGCTCTGCCGGATACATCCAGGATGCGGGGGGCAATTGCATGGGTAAGGTCCGGCGCGCCCCCCTTTGGACAAGTGCGGAATTACACCGAGTGCTACGAAGTTGCGTGGCTTTGTGTGTCCTTGCACCACTGGTTGTGCGACGTTGCGCCTGGAGTCGCCTGGGCTTTAGTGCGGAAGGTCTCATGAAGCTCCGGTTTTATTTTAGATATCAACGAGTGCTTGAGCCTCAACGCTCCGTGTCCTCATGGCCAGACCTGCATTAACACGGAAGGGTCCTACACATGTCAGCGACACGTGGTCAACTGCGGAAGGGGTTACCACCTCAGCGCTGATGGCACCCGGTGTGAAGGTGGGTAATAGCTCAAGAGGCTTCTCTCGAGTGATGAGACAATGAAACGTTGGGTGGCTTGGTGCGCGTGTGTGGTTTCTCCACAGCCTCAGGGTATCAGGGGCAAAGTCTCCTGGGTCTCAGTCTTGGGATGAATGAGCAAACTCTTTATTGCCCTATCCACGTTGCCCCTTCCATGACCTCCAGTCTTTTTTGCACACAGACGTGAACGAGTGTGGAAGCTCTCAGAACCCCTGTGGCGAGGGACACACATGTTTGAACGTGGCCGGCTCTTACCGTTGCGAATGCCGGACAGGATATCAGTTTGACGCGTTGACCAGAACCTGTGCCGGTAAGAAGCCTCATCTTCTGTCTGATGGGGAGGTTCGGCCATGAAGCCTCTCCAGAATTCTGCTTAGGACCAAACATCTTTCATTGCAACCCATCTGGAGATAGAAGCCGCGTCTACTTAACGGTTGACAGACAGGTGCCGTCCACAGAGTCCTGTTCAGCCTCTTTAATTTCTTCTCAGCATTGTCCATCTTCTGTCTTCAGTTTGTATTAACGATACGAGTAAGCGCTAAGAATGCGAAGCTCAGTTGTCGGTCGTCCTTCCTGATGTCTGCTCCTTTCCGTTCCAGACATAAACGAGTGCCGGGGGTATACGGGACGTATCTGCGCCCACAAGTGCGAGAACACCGCCGGCTCCTTTTACTGCAGTTGCACCACCGGGTTCAGATTAGCTCTGGACGGAAGATCTTGTGAAGGTGAGGAGTTGGCTTGCGTGGTGTCCAGATGGACAATACGAGGGCGGGGGGGGCATTGGGTGGCAGATCTCGGACCGGACCCAACGCATCTCTATCTTGTCTTTAGATGTGGATGAATGCGGCAGCAATCCGTGCAGCCAGGAGTGCGCCAACGTGTACGGCTCGTACCAATGCTTCTGCCGGCGCGGCTACCAGCTCAGCGATGTGGATGGAATCACATGCGAAGGTAAATACAGAATACATACTGTAGACATCAGAGTGAGTCTTGACTTAAGAGCTTGCAATCCGTGTAGTTTTAATTGAGCCAAAATATACTAATCAAGAGAACTTGCAAAAATTGAAGGCTTAAAAATACAGAATAAAATAGTCAATCTTTAAGTCTCTAGAGCAAGAAATGGCGTGCCTTTTCTTGATATTTACTTTTGAGTTCTAGATTGTCACCCACTGAACTGTACAGTTCCGAAAGTAGATCTTTGGGATCCGTCACCAACATACTTGGATCTTATTGTGAAAGAGGTCTTCGTGATTGGACGCTGTCATTGTACATTGTATCTGTTTTGTATCCGTTTACAGACATCGACGAATGTGCCCTGCCGACTGGGGGCCATATCTGTTCTTATCGCTGTAACAATGTCCCCGGCAGCTTCCGGTGTTCCTGCCCCGTCACCGGGTACACACTGGCACCCAACGGACGCAACTGTCAAGGTATTAAAACCTTTCCCATCGCATTTCCATCCCAAGGTATCGAGGTTCATAGAACCGTCGTACAAAACCAAGAAGATTTACAGAGGCAGAGAAATGTCCAATGTAACACAAAGGAACGTGAGATATTGCGATAATTGTCTCATCTTATCACTGTCTTCAGCGAGGTGACCCCAGAATACGTGTTTTTGGGGGTGGCTTGACTCGATTTCAGTGCAGGGCCCTCCTTACATTTTGCTTCTGTCCAGATTGTTATGTGATGCGCTACTTGTTATGCCCTGTTTACCCATTGTACTGCGCTGCGGAGTACGATGGCGCTATATAAACTAATATATGTGGTTAGCGCTGACTATCCCGGATAAATGCTGCCACCTAGTGGAGCCTCAACGTAATAACACAATTCCTTCTCATCAAGGTTATTCTGATGCTGTACAAACCCAACTCAATGCATAACTTGTAGCTAACTACAATTCTCATGATGCTGGGGGAATTATAGGCATACTTCTTTTTTTATAACATGCTGACTTAGCCTTATGGGAGTGATTTCACACCTGTTGTAGATCTACCTGCGCTCAGGAAATTGCTCTGCCTGGACTGCCGTACCGTATAGGCTACTTTTTCAGTTTCTAAGGTTCAATAATTTGCTCAATGTCATCTTGCCATATTGTTATATCGGATTAGTTGCGTAACAAATGAAATGTATTCACAGATGTCGACGAGTGTGTAACCGGGACACACAACTGCTCCGGGACGGAAACGTGCTTCAACATCCAGGGAGGCTTCCGGTGCCTTGCCTTCGAATGTCCCAAAAATTACCGCAAATCCGGCGACAAGTAAGTAAAACACTCTTACACAGTGGAGAAAGACGCCACTATGAGATTAAGTTCCAAAAACTTTAGCCTTTAGAATGCCCGTTTAATAGATGTAGGATTGTTGCAGGCGGCTGGGATTCTGGAAACGCGGCAAAAAGCTAATAATGTGTCTCTGAAAAGAGTCCAGGAGGTACATTCAAGGAGGGGAAATGAACTAGAGAGATTTCTTTCCCTGTAAGGGCTGTAAAGCTCCGGAATCCACTAGCTATGTGGTCCGCGGGGGCTTCTCGGAATAAATTGGATTGGGTTTTGGCAAGAAAGGGTGTTAAGAGATACCAAGAGTAACTAGGGATGTACTAGCAATGTAACAATGTAGGATTGTCCTCCTACGTCACCGGGCACGGCTTCCGTGTATACGTGTAATAACAAAACAAGGATTCCTGCACTGAATCTTTACTGGATACGTTATGTGTTGCTGTGGGACTGTTTTTCTTTCCGTAGAGATATAGTATGTTTGAACGTTCTTGACTTCAATGGAAGGTCATTTATCTGCAACCCTTGAAGCATGGTGTATCCTGATCAGTGGGGATTATGGGCTAGTTGGAGGGCTCCTCGGATCTCCCCTGACTGGCCCAGGGAGCTGTATTGGTTGTCAGGCCTCCATTGCACCCGCCAAATGGCCACCTTGCCCCGCTCTGAAAGTAGCTTCTGACCTTGGTCCAATCCCCTACCACCAGTAGGTATCTTCCCACATCCTGACTTAGACACCAGAAACGTTTGGGATATATATGGACCTACATTATATTATATTATATAAATACATACATAGATATATATATGTGGGTAGACTCTTCCCGTTGGCGCAGGGGTTCGTCACTCATACCCATTATAGTTATAGAGATAGTTTCAGGTCTAGGTTTTCAATGAGACATACATGGCATACCTTGCAACATTAAACATGGCCAGAGGGGCACTTGAGTTTTAGGCGGTGCGGTGAGAGACGTGGCCGGGATAGGGATTTAACCAGACTTTCTTATGTGACTATATCTGAAAAATCAGGGGAAAGAAAAGGGACACATGTGCCTAAAAAGGAACTGATTCAGATTAAACAGGGATGCAAGGGAGTTATATAACAAAAAAGGGTTAAATATTAACATGCACAGTTCTATCATGCCTTACCCATAAATGTTGCCTAATAATAATATTATTAATATTTTTCTGTACAGCAGGTAGCAGAATGTTTCAATATATAAAGCATATTCCATTATGTGGTGGTTTTTGTGCCACTTTCACTCCTGACAACTTCCTGTCCATCTGGGGGCGTGGCTGGTATTTCCAACATGGCTACGCCCTCAAAAGCCAATTTTTGATTGATAGTTAAAATCCCTCAAGTTATTACAACTTATTTCACCCCAAAAAAAAGAAATATAGTTGTTTCAGAATCTGTAGGGCTGACTTTTACAACATTAAAAAATCCATCCTCCAAACCTAAAAACAAATATCCTGGATAATACCTAATGATTTGTTCTTACATGTAAAATATATTTTAACTTCAAAGCCCTGCATTAATTTGATCAACCCGGCTGCACAGAAAGCTGTCAGTAATTAATCTTCTTCTAGTTTTGCTTAAATATCTTTCTTTCACTGCTCTGCTGGCAATGAAACGGTTAATTGGATTCCTTCCATGGTGTCAAATACATTCATATACAAGTACAAGTAATATTAACACTAGAGTCAGAGGCTTGGATGTAAGAAAGTTTGACTTTACCGAGAGGGTGGTAGATAAGTGGACAGCCTCCCAGCAGAAGTGGTAGAGGGTAATACAGTGAAGGGATTAAACATGCGTGGGATAGACGTACGGCTCCTGAATCTAAGACGAGACCAACGACTGATTAAGGGTTGAGTCTTTACAGCAGGAGAAACGGGCGACTAGATGGGGGCCGGATGGGGCCGATGTGCCGGCAGGTTAAAAGCATTATGTGATACACATATATATATTGAATATACTGTGTGTGTGTGTATATATATATATATACACCTGTATCCTGTTTGTTTAGCCCATCTGATTCAGTTCAGGCATTTATATATATAAAAAGTCGTATGTACACATACATCACACAATTTATTGCTTGCATGTTGACCATTAGGGCTATCAGTATCGCTTTGCCTGTGCCTTTAAATGCATCTGATCGACACCTGTGCTTAAAGTTAATACTTGAACACAGGTTTCATGGACACCCCTAGTGTTGTCAGATGTCCAGAGGCATGTATTCTGTGCATCCAGTATATCTCTCCCCCGACCCCATTAAGTTGGCAGCCAAGCCCTTGCGTTCTGCAGCTGTCTCCCCCGCTTGCTTGCTCCGTGTGCATTAACCCTTTTTCTTGTCTTTGTCTTCTCACTTTTCTTGCAGTCGTTGCGACCGCTTGCCCTGTAGTGACAATGAGTGCCAGAGCCAGCCCCTGAGAGTTACCTATCACCACCTCTCTTTCCCCACCAACGTCCAAGCCCCCGCCGACATATTCCGCATGGGCCCGTCCCATGCCCTCCCCGGCGATGACATTCAACTGTCCATCACCAGCGGGAATGAGAAGGGCTATTTCGCCACGAAAAAGGTCAACTCTCACAGCGGTCTCGTGGCTGTAGAACGACCAATCGCAGAAGCGCAGGACATCCTCCTTACTATCCAGATGAATCTCATTCGCCACGGGACTCTCAACACTTTCGTAGCCAAACTACACGTCTTTATCACGGCCGAGCTTTAATCCAACCACGGGCTCCGGGGCGGGTCTTCGTTAATGTTCTGTTCGACTTTTCTAGTTTCAATAAAGTTTACGTTGTTGCACGTGCCTCCGGCTGGGTTGGCGGGAATGGCAGCTTCCTGTTTCGTAATAACGTGTTTCCAATTACCGGGGCAGCAGAAAAGGTCACGTGTTCTCCACGCGATGTATCTCCTCGAAGTCGTGCCACGGCTTGTGCGATGGGGGTGGGGTGGGGGTGAAATTCAACCTTTATTAATACGCAACAAAACAGTTTCATACAACGCATGATTTCCGACTACCAACATCCAAAACAGTCGGCGACCAAAAAGCGTGCTCTCCGTCGGAAGCGGAAATTGGTGCCCAAAACAATTTAAAAAAATAGGATTTCTATAATTTGTAATAACTTGGTAAAGTTCAATAAATATTATTAAATTTAACAGCCTAATTGTTGGTTCTCAGGTGGAAGCTCTCATGGAGGACTCTGAGCTGTTGAATAAGGTCTAAGGGAAGACAATAGAGGCGACGCCAGAGCCAAAGGATGCCGGAGAGGGTGGGAAATTCGGGGGTTACGTATCAAAACTGATTCCAGGGCCGGACTGGCAATGACCAGGCGGTACTGCTACTTTAAGGCCAGCAGCCACCTGGTGACCTACGGGAAGCCGACGAGTGGCTACGCACAGCTACACCTCAGGAGTGCGTCGGTGGCACTGTTGGCATTTGCCCCGTGTGCCAGACGGCTGGTCCAGGCCTGAGTGATTCTGATGCAGTTTCGAAAAGTGGTCTTATTGCTATAGCAACCAATGGAAAGTTCCTGCTGATTTGGGTCGTTCCATTGGTAGGGTGACCAGGACACTTTCATACATTGTACCAGAATCACTATTTATACGTAACACTTAATCCAGGTTCAGACTCCTTGAGCTCAGTGGTATATTCTGGCCTAGACAGACTACACCTATGCCCAACGAAAAGTTTCTGGGGCATGGCAGCCCCTTTTGTTGCATAGATAAGGGCAGATCCAAAGTTCCTCAAATAGCGCCCTCAGGTAAGGGTGTGATGCACTGAGTATGTTTTAGTGTAAGTATGTGTATGTGTGTTAGTGTGTGCGCTAGTGTGTTACTGGGGTGGCCAAGTAGCTTTGGGGCCACTCAACTGCCAGTAGCCCCCCAAAAAAGTATTTGTGTATTAAAAAATGCATAAATAATGGATATCTTGGAGGTTTCAGTGGGTTAACAAATGCCATCCTACACCTTGTACTCGGGTCTTCCTCTGACCTAAATATAAAAAGACGACAAGACCAAGAGGGCACGGGGTGATGTGAGATAACGCTACCTAATGAAAGGGTAGTAGATGCCTGGAATGGCCTTCCAGAAGATGTAGCACAGCCAAACACAGTAAAGAAATCCAAGAAAAGCCTGGGATGCCCACAACAAACTCTATAAAAAAATGAATTACTTAAGAGGCTTGGAGGGCCGGTTGGGTTGCCATATTTGTTTCAATACATTTGGTGGCAGGAAGGTAATGCAAAGTGGTAAAAGCGGATCATTGTCTGGGTTGCTACGGCGATTGTTCCAGTGAATTCTTCGATATTAATTTCAGTGATGGGCATATGGTGTTGTCACGATAAAATTAAATACACATTAAGTGCATCGAGGTAAGAATTGGTCATTATTATGGATAAAAAGTGTGTTTCTGCTGATTGGACCATCCTGCTGATCGCCATGGCGATAGGACTCTTTACACATTGCACTAGAATGTGTTATAAAGCGATTGAGGGGTTACGTACCAAAGAGCAGTTCTGTTAAAGACTAGTAAAACTGATGCAGTTGCCATAGCAACCAAGGTGCTCGGCTTTTAATGAAAGTTATCCAGCAAACGCCTCTTGGCTTCTGTTTCAGTTACGAAAGATCGGACACGGTCCGCTGTATAAAGTCCTGTCTGTCCAACGACATCAGCTGCATCATGGATCCCGTCCACACCATTTCCAACACGGTCATCTCTCTGCCCACGTTCCGGGACTTCAGCCGCCCAGAAGGTAAAAGCATCTCGCTGATTTATCTATACATTATACAGGGGCCGGGGCGCTGATTTAGCTATACATTATACAGGGGGCCGGTCACTGATTAATCTATACATGTTAGATAAAATCAGTTTAATAAATGTAAAGTAAAACAGCAATTAGCTAAATAATGTAAAAGTACCCTTAAAGATTCAGGACGCACGGTCACCAACACTCACATTTCTCATTTCTGGGACACCCAAGAACAAGTGACAAAATGTTCTCAGGATTGTCCTGGCGAACACAGGACTGCTGGTAGCTATGATAGTGATGTGATCAGATCACAGTATAGGACGCTCATTGCGGATGTATCTAAACTTGATTTCATGCTGCATTTTCCTTTCGTTACCTTTGTCTCTTCTTGGATTTCCCGCAGAGATTATTTTCCTGCGCGCTCTGACCCCTTCGTACCCAAACAGCCCCCAACCAGACATTATCTTCCACATCACAGACGGCAACCTGAGGGATTCCTTCGACATCCAGAAGCGTTACATGGACGGGATAATAGTTGGTGAGTTCGCGCTTGGGGTCTTTTGTACGTGTAATTGTGCACAGGGGGGGCATTTAACATTAACCCAAACTTTTCACACATATATTTCCTAACCAACGGGCTAACACAGTGTATAGGTGAAAAGTCACCTCAGCAGGGACCGGGGCAGGGTGTATATCGTCAGGCTGGCTGTAGGCGGCAGTATTGAGCTGCTCTGAAGTCTGAATCAGTGAACTAGTGACTCAGAACTGCTCTGAACGATTATTTGAGTCAGTGAACTGGTGACTCAGAGCTGCTCTGAACGGTTCTTGGAGTCAGTGAACTGGTGACTCAGAGCTGCTCTGAACGGTTCTTGGAGCCAGTGAACTGGTGACTCAGAGCTGCTCTGAACGGTTCTTGGAGTCAGTGAACTGGTGACTCAGAGCTGCTCTGAACGGTTCTTGGAGTCAGTGAGCCGATCAGTGCTGCTCTGAGGATTATTTGAGTCAGTGAACTGGTGACTCAGAGCCGCTCTGAACGGTTCTTTGAGTCAGTGAACCTTTATTGTTACGCCCCTGAAGTCAAACCAATATGGAATCAATACCGTCTCTCCCGGAACCTGGATCTGAGTCCCAGAATATTTTTTTAGCGGACAATTATTTTTTTAACCTCTGGAACTGATTCAAGGATTTCTAAATTAGCCCTTTAAATATTTGATATTATTACAAAATTAAAATAAAATTTTAAATTTTTGCCAACTCTAATCCATCTGTTCTTGTAGCGAAGACTGCGGCTCCCTCCAGACAGTTTGAGGACGGAAGCAGATAATTCAGATACGTTCATTTTCTGAGACATTCAGATAACTGGAGATTTAAAAAGGGAAAAATTATATCAGTTCTATGATTTACATAATTAACTGATTGCTGAGATAATTTTCTTTACTGAGAGGGTGGTGGGTAAGTAGAACAGCCTCCCAGCAGAAGGGGTAGAGGCTAATACAGTGAGGGTATTAAACATGCATGGGATAGACATACGGCTCCTGAATCTAAGACGAGTTTTAGAAGGAACATTTTTAAATGTAATTATTTAAATTTAATAATAATAATATGTAAATATGTATTTGTTTAAATTCATGGACTATCGTTTATTCGAACCACTATATCTTAATTTTTTAAACCAAATGGCTGAGGGTTGTGAGGGTTGCACTCCGCCTGGGGGTTACCTATCCATATCGGCTGATAAATAGAATCTGTAGATACTGATCCTTCATTTCATAGGATTATCTTCCTTGATTAGATCTCTTGGGAAAGTAAAGACGCCCGACCTTTGACCCCCGCCATTGTTTAAACTGTATTTACTTAAAATGGCCACACAAGACTCGGGCTGTTTTGACATTAATACTACAAGCTACAATTGACCTCATGATTTCACCGGCAAAAGGTCATGTTTTGGGATACAGACATCAGAGGATATTTTTTTCCCCTTTAAAAAGCAACATTTCTGGCTCTGAGTAACAATGATGGGTGAGGTTTAAAGGGGCAGCATCGCCTAAACGAGAATTTAGACCTTTAAAGAAGACAATAAAATCAGAGGTTAATCTTCATAACTATAAAAAACTGAGTAAATGGTAAAAAAACTATTGTGTTATAACAATTTCAAGATTTTTTACAAGAAAAGAAAGGAATACTACGCAAAAACACAGTCCCGATTTTGCAGCTTCTCACGTGGCCACCTTGCATGGCTCTGAAGCTGAGCGTTGAGAGGCGGCTCTTCGGTAAGTTGGAAGGATGTCCATGACTATGGCCCCACCCATTTCCAGGAGGGACCCACCCCCTTCACCACACCTCCAACAGCGAAGCCCCCATTTAGGCACCTGCAATGTAAGGGGGCTACGTCATCGCCACCTGCTTTTGTAATACACGCAGGATATATATCATTAACGAATTGTAGGAGCCTCGCTCGCTGGATAAGTGGTTAGGGATATAATTCAGGCGACATCTCTTTATTCCGCCCCGCCAAGTACCTCTCTGTGACACCGAATAGCTGCTTCTACATGAATCAAGCCGTGATAGAGATGTTTGGCCGTTGCCACAATCTTTAATTCCTAACACATTAGTGCCGGAAACCAAGGTAAGTATACACCCTCTGAGGTTGGTGCGTCTGCGCATGCCGATCCTAATGACTGGACTGCATCCAAACCTCAGGAAAGTGTTGAACTATTAAATCGGTTGCATTTATTTTCGCACCGATTTTTACCCAATAACCACCAGGGACTGGCAGCATCCAAAATGTCCTCCATTTAAAGGGACAGTTCAAAATAAAATGCTTACCTTAGGGGGAAGCTGCAGCACCAGAGCTGCAGCAGGACAACTTCTACGCGGTCCAACAAAGCAGACAATCGGTGGCAGGAAAGTGTTACTATTGAACTCAATGGGAGCGCTTTCCAAAGTGGGGGTCTGGTTAGACCCATCCCAGAAAGCTCTCCAAGATAGAGCTGGAGCTGACTGGTGGTCAGTATGTGTGTTCGGCCAAAACACATCTCCTGCACAAAGTGGGGGTCGGGCAAAAGAGGTCAACCACAACAATTTAAAGGGACCACTGAGCTATCATATCATTAAAGTGCACATGACGGCCGGAGCGTCCCTTTAAATAATGGTCTTCCATCACTGAAGTTTCCATCCAGATTCTCACCATATATTTGGAAGAATGTTCCAGAAGAACTCTTAGGATCTCGTTCTAAAACTCTATTTTGTGTCCTCCTCCAGGTGTTGTCCGTCAAGTCAAGCCCATCGTAGGTCCATTCCACGCAATCTTGAAACTGGAGATGAATTACGTGATAGGAGGGGTGGTTTCCCATCGAAACATCGTCAACGTCCACATCTTCATCTCGGAATTCTGGTTCTAGGCAGCTTTTTTTTTCGGGCAAGCTCCCGTTAAACCGAGCGTCCGAAACGATTCCTACGAGCCGGTCGGCAAACGGACTCGACTGTATAGGTAGACGGAGAAAGGAGTTCTATGCATACGCTTTACGTAGAAATCATTTAATGAAGCCTGCGTAAAAAATAAGTATTAATCTGAAGCTTCTTTTCCGAAATATGCTACATAACGACACAAATAATAACATTTTTCATTCAATTTCACCAAGATTACAACAAATATGTAAATACATTAAAAATAGCTATTTTAGGAGACAACGGAAAAGTAGTTTTTACATTCGTAGATACACTGTGTGGTTTCGTTAGTTGATAAATTTCTTTTCTTTTCATTTTTAGAGCAATTTTGAAGTTCTAAAATGTTTTCTCATTTGTTTTTCGTGTCACCATTTAAATTATTCAGTAATTATTAGAGGTAGATTTCTAAAATTCCTAAACCCAGATTTTTTTTTTGGAAGGTAACCAGAGGCATTAGAGAAAAACAGCATCCGTTAGCTTAGCGGCCAAACGCGTTTCGCGGTCTTTTCATGAAATGTTTTAGGCTGCGATGCTTTTTTTTTTTTAATAAAAATAAAATATTTGTAATCAGAATATTTAACACTTTATGGTTTCAGAAATGGTAATAAAATATGGATATAAATCGCTGTCTTATTTCTCACTAATTGTAGTCATAGATGTTTTTGCTTTTCCTGCTATGGATGGAATCCGAAGAAGAGACCTCTGAGGCCCTTTTACGTCATTCTTTGGTCCAATAAAAAGTATCACATTCAATTAAAGACATATTTAATATTCAGGGTTTTATTCTTGATAATGGATGTTTATTTCCAGTTAAACAATAAATAGGAATTTTATAAGCATAACTGGGAACTCTCCAGGTTTGCTCGGGGTCTCTGGGTGAAACCTTGCCCACTCCCCACCCACTTTCCGCCTTCTAGCCACCCACTTTCCCCTGTTCCCTCCCACTAGAGGCGTTTTGGGGCTATCCCAGCCCTGTGCGCAGCTAGCCCCACTCCTATACAAAGCCACTCCCCCACAATAGGGTAGCCTAGAATAGGCACCTCTTCACACATGATTATGAGATGTATTAAATACCTAAAGGTTGGTGGAGATGAGGTTAATTGAGCAGGTTTATATGTAAATAGGAAATATTTGCATATAGGGGTAAATATTTAATGCCCTCGTATAAAAGTATCTATATATACATTCATCAGTTAGGTTAATTGATTAGTAAATTGCTATAAAAACACACAGTTTGATACGCGTAGTATGTAGGATTTTATATTGAAGAACAAAAATTACAAATCACTAATAAATCATATAAAAGTACCCAAAAGAACATTTTTGAGCATGAAGCTGTATGACAAAGCTGGAAATAATGCATACAAAGAAAACGATTTTAAAAAAAATAAATAAATTCAGAATTAGTTTCAAATTATTAATTAGTATCAAAATAAATTCTTAAATTGAGTAAGGTTAAGCGGACCAAAAATCTACTTTAAATGGTGAGGTTTAATATTAAATGTATTCCCTAAAACTGTACTAAAATTATATAAAACTTATTTTATCATCTTAAATATTTATCCTTTCACAGTTTTTTTTGCCCCAAATTCTGGGTGGTATAATGTCATTATAAAAATATCTGACTGCAAAAACATAAACGATGGCGTTGAAAAAATCTTTTTTTTTTTTTTTTAACAGACCGGATCATACAGAATGGAATGGTGACTTGCTAAGAGAATGTATTTTATTTTCTTTGAAATTGTGTTTTTTTCCTTCTTCTCTTTCTAAGAAGTATCCCAGAAAAATAAACAACTTGTGAAAATCTCTTCCGTGTCACCGATAATCCATGGGAAGCTGATGCTTTTGAGCTATGCCGCATCACGCCTAATGTTCCTGTTTACCCGGGGGGGGGGGGTTAAAATCCCAAAATAATTTTTTTTGCTTTTATAAAGAATTGTCTCTCGCCCGCCGTGTCCCTCGGGGGATTACGGATAATCAGTAGGACATTGTCTACGGATTGAAAAGAAAGTCACGTTTGTTTTGTGTGAAAGAGAAGATTGTCGCATTTAGTGTTGCGATTGACGCACAGCGGTTCCCACACCTCGTAAAGCTTTAAAGGGACAGTTTAATGTAACCTTAACCTCCTGCGAGTAATATATATCCTTCAAAATAAAAAATAAAGCACTTAACTGATCAGCAGCTTCAATGTCAGTTAAGTGTCTCAGTGAAGCCTTGGCTCCTGGGGTCAGTTTTTCCTTTCTTCGGACAGGGGAGCAGCGTGTGGCCACACCCATGCCCCACCCAAACACCGCCCATTCATTGATCAGTCCCCTCCCACCTACTGGGGCTAGCACCACCCCCCACACAAAGCCGCTCCCAGCTTTGCCCACCACGCCTGGAGCGTCCCTTTAAAAGTCAGAGCTTTTATTCTATAAAAATGCATAATCAGAATTTTTTTTATTATTATTATTACTTCAGATTTAAATTCAGCGTAAAGACCATATTCTGCCAGAATTCAGCGGGGAATCATTACTAAAATTATATGCTAGTCCGTTCCGAGCGGAATTTAACTGCCAGAACTTTGGTTTCGAGCTCTAATGATTATAATAAGAAATAATTCTACATATGGTGACTCTGCACGTTCGTTGCGTCTCCCGAGGAAATTTATATTTTCACCATATATAGAACCTGAAGTTTTTGTTGACTGTAGCAAGTTTTATGTTATTTATACAACAGCAAAGAATAAGCCTCATTCGTGAAACGCGAACCTGCGGTGACTTCAGAACTGGGGCCGAGAGTTCATTGTGGTCGCCCCATAATGGTCTGGTCAGGATACATACATCCTTAACCCTGATATACCGGGGTGAACGGAGGGAGACTCGTAAATCTCACGGATAGAAAGAAACTCATTTAGAGGAATTTACCTAATAAGATACTATTATTCCCCAAGAATAATGGCCAAAATTTACTCTCCTCCTTAAAGGTTCTTTCAAATTGTTGGCCAGACGTGAGGATCAGAGCTGGGAAACTTAAAGTATAACAAAAACAAAACAAATTTCATCCAGCATAACCCCGAGTTCTGTATACAGTAATATAACCCCCAGCGCTATATACAGTAATATACAGTAATATAACCCCCAGCGCTGTATACAGTAATATAACCCCCCAGCGCTGTATACAGTAATTTAACCCCCAGCGCTATATACAGTAATATACAGTAATATAACCCCCAGCGCTATATACAGTAATATAACCCCCAGCGCTGTATACAGTAATATACAGTAATATAACCCCCAGCGCTATATACAGTAATATAACCCCCAGCGCTGTATACAGTAATATAACCCCCCAGCGCTGTATACAGTAATATAACCCCCCAGTGCTGTATACAGTAATATAACCCCCAGCGCTGTATACAGTAATATAACCCCCCAGCGCTGTATACAGTAATATAACCCCCAGCGCTGTATACAGTAATATACAGTAATATAACCCCCAGCGCTATATACAGTAATATAACCCCCAGCGCTGTATACAGTAATATACAGTAATATAACCCCCAGCGCTATATACAGTAATATAACCCCCAGCGCTGTATACAGTAATATAACCCCCCAGCGCTGTATACAGTAATATAACCCCCCAGTGCTGTATACAGTAATATAACCCCCAGCGCTGTATACAGTAATATAACCCCCAGCGCTGTATACAGTAATAACCCCCCAGCGATGTATACAGTAATATAACCCCCAGCGCTGTATACAGTAATATAACCCCCAGCACTGTATACAGTAATATAACCCCCAGCGCTGTATACAGTAATGTAACCCCCCCCCAGCGCTGTATATAGTAACAGCCCCCTTAGTACGCAATACACTGGGCTTAAATAATTGACGTGGTAATTAGCGTGACCTTCCTGTAACAGAAAAAAGTTTTAAGGACAATGGAAGTGGACAAAAAGTGATAAGTCAGAGTTACTGCAGGGAGATGCTCTGGATATAAAAGGTACAGAGCAGCCAAGGTTAAGATGGTAGTTTTTTTTTTCTTGTATCAAAAACCAAAATCCTAGAGACACGATCTGCCATTTATCAGCCCATTGCAGAGACCACAAACTTTCCTTTTTTAAAGCCAGATATAATACCCAAGGCAGCAGTTGGGTTTATGCGATCGCGTCGAGAAAAGGTTCCGCGCCTCCTCTTTTCTTCGCCTTTCTCCTGCCAAGCCGCATGGACGATAGCTCTGTTTATTCAGTCCGTTGTCTTTAAGCTCTTTTCCGGGTCTTTTCCAAAAAGGGAAACAAAGATGATGTCTTTCTAGGTCTAATTATGAGTGGGGCTCCGTGACCTTGAAGCAGATCTAGAAACCCTTTGGTTTGCTGACCTAGAAAGGAATCCTGATCCAAGACTCTAAGTTTACATGCTAATTGTCTATCATTAAGGGCTAAAAATCCCCCCCGCCCCCTAAAAAAGTGGTTTTTATAGAAGAAACCAAGATATTGTATCATCTTTGTTTAATCCAAGATTCTTAGAAAGCCAAATTGATTATTTTTGGCAGGTAAGGCATGCTGTACAATTCTGGATTTTGAATGGACCCCCATCTTCCAATGATCATGACCATTCATATTATGGCTTACTGGTCATCGTTTACCTGCTGCAGAGCCCTGCTCTGATCTGGTAGGGATTTTGACGGGTTATGAGGACAATAGCCAGTCCCGGACTTTATTTTGCCCTCCTTTTTTTAAAAAGCTAAATCTAACCCAATCTGAGCAAGCAGGTCAAAACAAACCATGGTGGCCCAAGCCCTCTACTGCTCTCGATGTTACCGACGGGTGCTTTTCGCTCCACTCCTTGTAATGGTGGCTACGACGTTAACAATTAGCTTTTATGTGGCAGCTCATTATCTTATGATTATGTTAGCGTTCTTATCTTTATAGATCTATGAGAACTTCTTGTGTCTAATTCCACAAAGCCAATCACTGGAACCCTTGTAAAGAAAACACATAAACATTCTATTTCTAGATTAAAAAATTTTATCGTCTCAATTTCAATTCTCAACAACAAAAAGAATATATATTTATATATAATATTTTTTTGGTTAGGTAGAGGACATTTTTACTGGTGGTCGGGACTGGCCTTGGTTATTTCAGCTTCATGATCTGCTGGATAAACAGAAGCACATAATGACTGACCTTTCGTAATAACAACAGGGTTAGACAGCCCCAGCTTGGGAAAATATTTGTCAATGAAGCCAACATGAGTTCACACCATAGATCTCGACATTTCAGGATTAGGTGGAAACAGGGAACCCACAGCTTTCCAACAATGGTGGCTTTTGGCTTTCTTTCAGCCACGATCAGTTTAGTTCCTGTCTACTTGCCGGCCATGTGGCGACCTTCCCGTCACAGAAGAAGACTTCTGAATAAATAGAATGAGGAATCTGCACACTCCAAGAGAACCCAGGTGCTTAACTGTACCAGGAAGGGCGAGTTCCCCAGTAAATCCAATAGATAAACAAAGGCTCCAGAAGAAGAGTTCTGACAGCCATTGAAGTCAAGGATGGAGATCCACCAAAACGCAGCCATTGGATGGTCCCACATAAAACACGATGAGATGATGCCTTGAAGACCAGAAGACAAAACATGGTGGCCGCTGAGAAAGTTTCTAGAATAAAGAACTTCCCCAACTTTCTTCCACACTTTAGTAAGGCGACCGTATGTTCTTGGTCAACGTGTAGACTAGGGAAGTTTCTGACATTGACCAAAACCCAGGAAAATAGAAGGGTCTTCAAACGTGACTCCAGAGAACAAGCACGTGGAGCACTTGAAGAAACAATTAAAACATTTCAGAGGCCATCATTCGGTAAAATTCCAGATGTGGACACATTCAAGGCTCCAAACACAGAGTTAAAGCTTCTATAACCGTTGCTCCGTAACATATATAGCTAAAGTTCTACGCAATCTATTGAAACCATGAAAGAAGCTTAAAAAATAACAGAGTTGCCGCATTTCGCAGGGTAAACAGTGCAGGAATGTTAATGGTTTTCTCGTCCTCCGGTTTCACGCTGTCTGCGTTAAAATTGTCCGTGCGCAGATCATTTTCACCAGCGTCGTTCGGAGTGAACATTCTTAAAACCGCTGAGGTTTCTCGGCCGTACCCCTGTTTGACAGCCAAATTTGACACTTTTTTTTTTGTGGCTGGCGGCGGGGTACGGTATTTGGGATCCAGACTAAATTGCCGTTATTATGAGATAGAGTTTTATTAGAAGTGAAATTACATTTATTAAGGGCAGTGCAGGTTTGTGGTTTATAGTTTGGGTCGGACTCGACAATCAACGGTAATTTGGTAAACGGCGACGGATCCAGAAAAGGGTGATGTAAGTCAAGTTAGATTTTTTTCGCATAAATAAGTTATAAAAGTGAGGTTTTTTTTTTAGAAATCTCCATGTTTGATCAGCCGTATCGATGGTTTAAAGGGTATGCCATCCAATATTTAAAGCGTATGGAGGTCTTACCATATAAGTTCATTAAACGGTAAGGGGGGGGGGGGCACAGCTGCCACCATCATTGTCTGAAGCCTCATCTTCAGCATATAAAGCCTTCTTCTCAATACATTCAACTGGGGCGGAAATTTCACTGTGTTAAGTTCTTGGTAATAGCGGTCGGGGTGTCTTGACGTGGCATTAAAAGCTGCTCATTTAGAAAGTTTGGCTTTATGGATGTGCCAGCCCTGGATCAATTTACCAAATTCCTGCTCTTCCGACGCTATACCTCAAACGCTTTCCTGTTTTGTACCCAAACCTATGACTATTAAACCCCCTTAAATTTAAAAATTGAAACTTAAACAAAGTAACTTAATACCTTAACGAGTGCAATCAATTGATATTTAAAAGATTCTGAAAGACCCTGCGAGTGATACGATAGGAACCAAAAGATTAGAATACACTGTCATCCAGCCTGGCTAATTACCCCACAAACCATCAATAACCGCCATTAACATGACTGACAGATGTGCAGCTTATGCAATTTCTTCAAAATATTGCTGGAAAAAAATTGACATTTTAGCTATTTCTCTGCTACTGACGTTCTGCCCTTTGGGGTATTAGAAGCCTTTTTTCTTTTGTCCTCAATAATCTTCTTTTTTTGGAGAATTGCATTATGGAAAAATTACTTAAATTAATAAAAGGTAAAAAAAACAGGAATCCTTGATCTCCAGGAACCCTCTTCACACTCTCATGGATCACGATGCCTTCCACATGCCGCTGAATCTTGTTGGGGTTTTCTCATCGACAGGGAAATGATCAATCAGCTTCATGAAAAAAGTATGAATCCCCCCAATAATGGAGGCATGATCTACACTTTCGTCGTGGTGCAGCGGAAGAGAAGTCCTGCGGCCAGTTCTGATAACCGGGGAGGGGTGGAAAATATTCAAAAACATAAATCCTCTATCAGTTATAACATAGATTGGAATATAAATCTTGGACAAGGACTCCTCAGACGATGGCCTGCTCCGGTGACATCACACCTTCTCACCATCCTGCCATTCAAAAAGTGCTGCTATCATGTCAACCAAGGAAACCACAGTTCATAGAGTTCCAACAAATTCTGGACTGTTGGCAGCTATGCTGCTTATTGTTGCTTGCGTGGCCACCAGTTGGTAAAGAGCATAGCGTGTGCATGTATCCAGCAGACGGCTGCTGGCCTTAAAGTACCGGGGTTTATTTTGAATACCCCGTCCGTCCCTGTAACCGACCACCGGAATTATTACTGTATCGAGATGAAACGGTTCCAGGATTTCAGTCCATGCTGGTTGGCAAGTTTATCGAAATAAGCGCAGTGGGAGCCTCCCGGATCCCAGCCCAACGCAGTCTAACGGCTTGCCTCATATCCTTACCATTCTATAACGTTGACAGTTCCTGACAAGCATTCTTTCCACTCGTAATTAGCTTCCATAAAGCATGTACAGGCCGGTCTCCTAACAAGACCGAAATCATCCCGACAAATTCCCCAAAAGGCAAAAGCCACCCGTTCCTGCTACAAAATATGATTTACATGGGAAAAAAAAATAATTCTAGCCGATTTGGATTTTTATTCCCAAAAATAAAATTTCAAAAATACTTTTTGTAACCATCTAAATTTAGCAGCAACTTGTAGAATATATATAAAAAAAATCCATACATAATTACTGCAAAGGAAATCTAAATGCCGTTTAGGTGAGTTATAAATAATGCAATCCTGCTTGAATTAGTTTTTTAGATAATAATTCACAATGTACATCGAAAGAATGCAAAAACATGAAATATTTGGCTGCTAACACCAAAAAAAATTAATAAAAAATGTTATTAGTAAATTAAATCTTTGGGGAAAACGTAAGTATATATAAATACACAGTTTCCAGGCCAATTTTAGTTTTTGCAGGTGGTTCATATAAATATTAATTAAAGGTTTCCAAACAGATGCGATAACATCATAAATCAGGTGAATAAAAAAATACAAAGAAAATGCAAATGTACTATTTTTTAAGACTAAATAATAATACTAAATAGAATAATAATAAAAATAATAAATATTTAATATATAAGAAGGCCACCTGTATGATGTAAGATTTGGCCAGGACACGGCGGTTTGGGCTGAGATCACTTAATATATTGAATGTCGTGAGATTCTGTATTATCAGCCAGGGAAAGAATCATGGCGAGTCTCTTGGTTTCAATAAACAATTGTCCAGTCTGGGGTTTATTATACAGAAATATACAGATATCCAGAATTTCCGAACCTGCGGACTCTTTCCTACTTATTCTAAATTTAAATGCTCATTAAAAACTGTTCAGAGAAGCTTACAATCTATAATATCTCCAGCCTGCATACCGAAGAAGCCATCAGTCCTCCCCACCTTGGAGATCTCTGGACGCTGACATCTCCACAATCAAATCATCCTCAACCAGGCAGCCCCTCTCCCAACGTCTCATTCCCCCTAACAGATCGTAGATCATAAGCTCAGAACCTTCTTCTCCTTCTGTACCAGTCTGTCTTAATATTATTGTTAATTTTGTATATTTTTTATGTCAATTGTCAATTTTCACTCCTCCCTATCGTAATGTCGGTACATAATCTGCTGGCGCTCTATAGGACCAGCCAGGAAATCTATCACGCCAGGCAAATACCAATAGCGCCTCATACTTCCCCGATCTGCCTTTGGAGCAGAGGCTACAAGCCGCGCAAGTATAAAAACGTAATGTACGGCCATTGGCCTTAAAGTGTCAGATAACGTAATATATTTGCTTAAAAGAAAGAGTATAGTCTCCGCTAGGAACATATTATCAGCAGAATACGAGTAAATGAATGCTTCGCCATCTCTTCCGCTCGCAACAAAAAGTTACTTTTGCTTAGAAGTTACTGTCGGAGTCTTTGGGTAGACAGACCCGTCCAGCCTGATGCAATCTCTGTGTCGAGTCGCATGCTATGCGTCTAGATCGTAGCATCTCCAGACAATCTTTGTTATATCAGCCATCTTCCTAAAACTCATCACGGTAACAAAATCCTTTGAAAAGCGATACTAAACATGATGGACAAAGCATCCCTTCAGAGATACGATTAGCCAGACTTGTTGCACGCCTTCACATTTCAATTAAAAATGCATGTTTTTGTTTTTTTCTTCTCGTCTATGGGAGTTGGAAGAGAGTTCAGGAATTGGATTCCTTTTTCAGATCTGGAGGAGGTGGACAAACAATAAAAGCTTTCTCCGCCATATGACATTTTTATCCATTGATCTGCAAGTAAATCCTACTCAGGTTGGTTAACTGACCGGGCTTTAAACGCTACAGTGTTACTTTGATGTGAAATCAAAGAATCTATTTTGAAAAGAATTATATTCATATATATTTTTTAAATAAATTCAGTTCAATTTATCCATTTATTTTATATATTTTTTTTTATAGACTAATGCGACCCCCCGTTAAACATTAAGGGGGCTTGACGACAACATGAGTACCATTCAAAAAACAAAGTAAAGACAAATTTGATTGTAAACTCGCAAAAGCAGGGTCCTCTCCTCCTTATTTCTTAATGTGTATTTATATTACAGTAAATTTTGTCAATTTTAATGTTGTCAAATTTCACTGTCCCCTTTAGTAGCAGCGCTACGGAATCTGGTGGCGCTATATAAATAAATGTAGCGTTGTGTTAAAAGGTGTGTGAATTGTATTGAAAAGGGTGTAATGCTAAAATTGCCCACTAGATGTCACCATCACAGTAATTTTCATTTTATTTCTTTGATCTCGAAAAATGCTCTAGAATTCCCCCCAAACCGGAAAAATGCAAGTGTTCGAGAGCATTTTTGGAACATTACGCTGACGGCGCACACCTGTTATCTTGTACAAGTTCCGATATAATGCATTAATGTTACTGAAAGGTATGCCGGCTCTTTAAATGGGACATGAATATTATTTTATAAAAAGGGAGATTCACTAAAGTCACATTTATTATTTTGAGGGTGGTGTATTTGTGTATTTAGGGGAAAGCTCCGTAAGATGCATTGTATGTAGCGGCAGCTTTTTCTGAGGATGTGCGCGGGGGGGGGGGTCTCGTTAAACCCCATGGAACTCTAGCAGGAGCCAGTGCTCGGGTTGGTTGGTAGGAAGTAATAGACTTGTGCAAATGGCCCAAAAACGCCAAATATTTTGTATTCGGTCTGTTCGTTTTCAGATAATTAATTTTGGTTGGGTTTGGACAGAGTCGGAGGGATTTTGCTCATTCACTCTCTCACACTCATTCACTCTCTCAATGTCTCGCTGCCGTGTACGGAGAGTGCGTACGGAGGCCCCGCCCCCTTTTGCAGACACGCTCCAGGAGACCTGGTTATCGGAGCTGATGTTAGGGGGGAAGATGACGCTTTACGTTCCATAGATGTATTTTAGTAGCCCAGTTTGGTTGTTTTATTGCCATAACTAAGATAAAACCTTCGTACCTCTGATAAAGTTTTGCTACACGGCTCTAAAGTATGACCAGGACCCCCGAAGCGATGGAATTTATAATGGTTTTACCTCCAAATGGCCTTGATATGGCCTTTAGTGTATACTAATCGATACAGTAACATGAAACCCCCCCCGCCCCAAGCAAAAGATTTAAAAAAATGGAAATTCAACACCTGCCGTGTAAAATGACTTAAAGCACACGGAACCAAAGTACCGGATAACTGACAAGCGTGTGATTCCTACAGAAAGAGCCCGGAGCCCCATCACTCACAGCTACACGACCGTCAGTATTCCCGAGTCTGCGCTGATTCTTAATGATTAATTGCACTTTACTAAATATGTTAAATGGTCGGGGGGTTTTGTTCTTACTTTAAAGGTGAGATGAGTTGAAAGATAAATCGGCGGGGTGGAAATCCCATCGCTTTGAGGCTTCTTTTTTTTTTTTTGGGTCAGAATTACATTTCGAAACACCTTGGGGCGTCATTTTGAAGGGCCTCATACCTTCAAACTCTTCTAATGGCCAATGCCCCCCCCCAGCATATCTAGAACTATTAAGAGCTTTAACATGTTGTAAAGGGACATTCCAGCCATCACTTTAATGCATCTGAGGGCTAAGTGATGAGAGGTCCCTTTAAATTTTCATGGCGTCCCCCTTGCAAATGCATTCTACAGAACCCCCGCCACATACATTTGCCTCTCTTCCCCCCTTCCAGCTCTCTGGCGTGTAGATGAGTTCAGCCAAACACGTGTCCTGCCATGTGCTATACTTACCAGCAGTCAGATCCAGCACTGGCTTAGCAAGCGTTCCGAGACCCCCGGAGTACATGCATAGAAAGCTTTCCTGGCACTAATTGGCTGCTTCAAGCATCCAATCAGTGGTGCCAAGCGTCAAACCAGGACTGTACCAACACAGACTTTTCTGGCAGATCGGCCCCCGTCTAGTCGCCCGTTCCTCCTGCTGTAACGACTCAAACCTTAATCAGTCGTTGGTCTCGTCTTAGATTCAGGAGCCGTATGTCTATCCCATGCATGTTTAATACCCTCACTGTATTACCCTCTACCACTTCTGCTGGGAGGCTGTTCCGCTTTTCCATCACGTTCTCTGATGAGCCCATTCACAAATGAAACGGTGTGCCGATACATGGTTTTCCGAAACCAGTTTTTAGCCTCTGCATTAATATTCCAGCTTTAAGTGAGCATCAGAAAAAAAAGTGCGCCTCACCTGTGTGCTTGTCTGCCGTTCATCGCTGACGCCGATTAAAGTTTCAATCCAAATTCCACAATATTGCCAAAACCCCCCCACATAACTACCAACGAATGATTAAAATGAAAATTTTCCTTGTGATAAGAAAAAGTCACGGTGATTAAATTACTTTATCCGCCCGCTGATTCTGGTTATGGAGTCACAGACGGAGTCCACCTCAGAATGGGGTTATTGGTTCCTCATTGCAGAAGATAATAAAATGAACACAAATTCAAATTTTCATATTTTTTCCAGTCTGCCATTAAAATTACAGCTGGTTGCCAACCCTGATTATGTATTTTGGCTTCTGTCTGCCAATTGCCCCCATATCCTGTGCCAGTCTCCCAGCATCATGGGGGGGGGAACGACAATAAGACCCCCAAAAGATACCCCTCTGACCCCCAGCACCATAAACACAAGCCATGTGCTCGCTGACTGAAAAACGGATGGGATTTTAAACCAATCAGGATCTGGCAGCTGTCAAATCCGGGCCAATGCCACCACACCTCAGCGACTTCCTGTCGTTTCGTTCCGTTACCATAGCAGCAGTATAGACGGGCTCTCCCCCTTCAAGATGGCGGCGCCCACGGAGCGGCTCGCGTCTGTGTGTGCGGAGCTGGAGACATGGCTGCAGGAGGGCTGGGACCGGGGGGATCCGGGGCTGGAGCTGCTCCAGCGACTCACCGACATGTTCAGGGACCCGGCGTGCCGGTGAGACCGATCTCACACCGCCTTATATTAATGTAGTAACAGTTATGTGTTTTACAGCAGGAAGTGCCACAGACTACGGTGTGATGCAGTGGTGTTATTGCCATGGCAACCAATGCACTAGTCTAATCAGTAGATGTATTTTTAAACATTGCAGCAAAGTTTGTGTCTATGACTAGAATACAATATTTAATCCATGACATATATATAAAAATATATGATGTAATGTGTATAAACATATATTCACAAACATACACACAGATAAAATGTATGTGTATATATATATGCAAAAAAATGTCGAGAGAAAAGCACACCCTAAAAAAGCTTATATAGAAGTGCCCAATATTTACATACAAGAAAGCAAGGAAATCTGCGCACACTCAGCCAATAGCATTTAAAAGCCCAAATATTAGGGATTCCGTCACACTACGAGTTCCCCAATTTCGACGAGTTCTGTCTAATTCTTAATATTGGTTACTGAGTGTGCGCTGAGCTTTCATTAAAATAACATGAAAGGAATCAGAAGTGCAGTGCAGACGGGGTTAATGTTGGAAATGACTATTTTAGCTGGGAACGGCTGATTTTTAATAAAATATCTTCATAGGCGTTACAGAGACCCTTTATCACTCCCACCACTCCCTGTGTTCCAATGGCCCTTTATCACTCCCATCACTCCCTGTGTTCCAATGGCCCTTTATCACTCCCATCACTCCCTGTGTTCCAATGGCCCTTTATCACTCCCATCACTCCCTGTGTTCCAGTGGCCCTTTATCACTCCCATCACTCCTGGGTTCCAATGGCCCTTTATCACTCCCATCACTTCCTGTGTTCCAATGGCCCTTTATCACTCCCATCACTCTTGTGTCCCAATGGCACGTTGTGTTCGCTGATCCAAGTTTTAGTTTAAAAGGCTAATTGATGGTTAGAAAACCCTTTTGTAATTATGTTACAGCCAGAAATGTCCTTGTTTTCCATGAAAACAGCTGAGTGACCCCAAAAGTTTGCACTGTAATGAATATATACATATAATGTATGTTTTATGGGATAACGCGCTCTGTATCGGTGAAATTAAAATCATGAGTCCCTCTTTGTATAGTTTGGGGAGCTGATAAATGTTTCTTATATTATGATATAACTCGCCTCTCTTTGTGAACGTGAGAGTTTGATGATCACTCACACTCAATTAGATTGTCTTAAAAGATAATAATAATAATAAAAAAGGTTCTACTGACCTCATGGATTAGAGTGTTTAGGCTTAAATATATATATTTTTAATATATTTCTCTATTTTTCTGAGATTCTGCCCGTGGGATGCTCTGTTCCCCGGCAGAACATGTGGTTGCTCAGCTTGTCCTGACCTTATCCGTTTCCCTTAATAAGTATCTTGCGATTGTTTCGCGTTTCCTGACATCTGCCGCGCTCGTTTGCCAATTTACTTGTATTTGTCCGGCTGGCCACGACCAAGCCGTTACATACGGTGCATCTGTGTGTCGGGAGACGGCCGCTCCCATGCGGTAAACCAGAGCTGGAGGGGAGAAAAAACACCAAATTGCTCACCGAAATTAGTCTCTTAACCCCAAAGACCTTTTGTGTATGTGCAATGCAGTGACTTAATGTTTAACTCCTACGGCAGTGATGGCAAACCTTTTTGAGCCCAAGTGCCCAAACTGCAAACAAAAACGACTTATTTTTTTCAACGTGCCAACACTGCAATTAAACCTGAATAACGAGGTTTTAGTTTAGAAAAAACAATTCGTACAGTTTTTCAAACTAATTAACAGCTTTTGTTTAAAAAGAAAAACACAATAACAGAGGTTTCCATTAAACATTTTTTTTATTGAAAAAAACAAACAACAACTGTACACGTGCATGTACCGTATTGGCTCGGATATAGGCCGCCCCCGTATGTAGGCCGCACCCTAAAAGTTTGGTGCTTTTTTAAAGAAAAAGTTTTTTTCTTTAAAAAAGCACCAAAAAAACATGCTGCCACTCTGTCTCCCCCCCCCGAGATATGCTGCCACTCTGTCTCCCCCCCCCGAGATATGCTGCCACTCTGTCTCCCCCCCCTGAGATATGCTGCCACTCTGTCTCTCCCCCCCCCGAGATATGCTGCCACTCTGTCTCCCCCCCCCGAGATATGCTGCCACTCTGTCTCTCCCCCCCCCCGAGATATGCTGCCACTGTCCTCCTCCCCCCTCGAGATATGCTGCCACTGTCCTCCTCCCCCCTCGAGATATGCTGCCACTATCCCCCCCCCGAGATATTCTGCCACTCTGCCCCCCCCCCCCCCGATTTACCAGAGGAGACTCCCGGGTGTCTTGCGGGGCACATACGCAATACGCGTACACAACTTCCGGTGCCGGCATTCAGCTGATGTGCCGGCACCGCAAGACACCCCGGGAGTCTCCTCTGGTAAGTCTTGGGGGCAGAGGTAAAGCTTAGACAACGTGCCGGCACCCCCCCCCCCGGGAAAGTGCAGGGGAGGCTGTCTGAGCGTATCGGGGAGTAGGATGCGGGTCCCCTGCACCGCTGCGGGGGATCTGTATCCTAACCCTGCCCGGCGCCCGGGACTTCATGTCCTGGGCGTCGGGCGCTAGACCCCGAATATAGGCCGCACCCCCACTTTAAAGACTTAAAGTGGGGGGAAAAAGTGCGGCCTATATCCGAGCCAATACGGTATTTTTTTAAATTGGTTATAAAACTTACTTGATTTGCTGGAATCGGTGTGGGGTCAGTCCCCAGTCGCTCCTGTGATGTCCGTGTGTCAGGTGATATCCCACGCAGGCAGTGGCGACTCTAGAAACAATATATAGGGGGGGCACACAAGATACCACAGTCAAACTGGGGGGGCATTCATAATTTCCACCATTAAATCATACCACTGAGAATATATATATAATATATATATATATATATATATATATATATATATTGCCAAAAGTAATGTGCTATGGAATGATACTTTTGTTATTGGACTAACATAATACTCGGTCATTCAACATGGGAAGCCTGAAGCCACAATTTAGTACGACTAATCCTCTAAATAAATATTATAGCATAAATAACACAATACCTCAACTTTTCCACTTAATGATTTCAGGGCCTTGAATGTTTTGTCCCCTGAAGTCACTACAACTTAAGGAGGGCATTTTATCTCTGGATAAGTATAAATTAAATAATTCCTACTGCCATCGGTGAGTGCCATCTTTGCCCTTCCACAATTACACATCTATGATACACACATACTCATTAACTCATGCTCTCCCTCATTCAGACAATTCATCCACATATTAACGCATGCTCTCCCTCATTCAGACAATTCATTCACATATTAACTCATGCTGTCCCTCATTCAGACAATTCATTCACACATTAATGCATACTCTCACGCATTCACACAATGCATCCACACATTAATTCATACTTACTCATTAACATGTACCCCCTCTCCCTCCCTTATCACTTTCTACCCCTTCTGCCTCCCTTATCACATTCTACCCCTTCTGCCTCCCTTATCACATTCTACCCCTTCTGCCTCCCTTATCACATTCTACCCCTTCTGCCTCCCTTATCTCTTTCTACCCCTTCTGCCTCCCTTATCTCTTTCTACCCCTTCTGCCTCCCTTATCACTTTCTACCCCTTCTCCCTCCCTTATCACATTCTACCCCTTCTCCCTCCCTTATCACATTCTACCCCTTCTCCCTCCCTTATCACTTTCTACCCCTTCTCCCTCCCTTATCACTTTCTAACCCCTCTCCCTCATCACTTTCTAACCCCTCTCCCTCCTCTTTCCCTACTCACCCCCTTTGTATTTCACTCACCTTTCAAGTCCTGCAGCGGGAGAACGAGGCTTCTGTCTTCACTCCTGAGCGCCGGATATGACGTCATATACCGGCGCTCAGTATGAAACGCCAGCACTGCGGCGGGGGTAGAGGCCTCGTGGAGGAGAGTGAGGGGGGCCGAGCGGTTGCTAGGCGCCCCTCTCTCTCTCTCCTCCGCGTCCCAAAAAAAAAAATAGCTTTTTAGGCTGCACTTTTTTGGGCAATCCGCTGGATGGTTCCAAATTCGGCGGGGGGGGCAAGGAATAACCTAGGGGGGGCAATTGCCCCCCTGTAGCGATGCCACTGCACGCAGGTGCGTCAGATGTTTAAGAGCGGGGGGCGTGGCTTCAGTGTTCTCTGGGGAGGGTTCTCCCCCAGAGAACTGTGGGAGATGTAGTCCGCGGGAGCCGACGCCGTGACTACAGTGTATGACTGTAGTCACGGTGTGCCATCACTGTCCTACGGGGTTAATTACATCCGGATACTTTGTATCTTCCTTTCTCCCCTGTATTATGTGTGTATGTATGTGTATATATATATATATATATGTGTGTATATATATATATATATATATATATAATTTATGCATTGGCAGCATTTTGGCCCAGAATGGCTCCCCAGGAATTACTTGTGCGTCAAATCCTTAAAAATGTAATTAAAGGTATGATCTGCAGCCCGACTCGTTCTGTACGTCCGCTGTACACGGTGCATCGCTCGGACCCCTCCGCTCCCCGTAAGTCAGTGGCAAGTAAGTTCTCCCATTGAAATCCCCCGGTGCATATGGATTCTTGTTAGATCCCTTCCGATCTGCCGGAGACCGTCGCCGCCGGATATCCGCCAGGGGGGAAGCTCTGCACAGGAGATGCGTTTATTCGGGCATCCACTGGAGACAAATATCTGGGGGTTCAGACGAGGTGTATATACATGAATCTGATGAGCCAAAAAAGTCTCATACCTCCCAACAGTCCCGGTTTTTGCAGGACTGTCCTGCTTTTGGGGTCAGAGGGGAGTGTTATATATATATATTATTTTATTTTTTCTAGGGATTTTCTGCAAGATCGCACGCTTTTTTTTTTCCTATTATGTTTTGCGTTGTGGCTCCACATAAAGGACCAGCATCATATCCACGAAGCTTGTGGCTTATAACCGGGCTTTATAAAGCAATAATATCAACTCTGTGAAACGTGGCGCCCCGCGGGGTTATTGTTCAAATAACTTGTTTCTCTTTAGTTTATAGAGTCCTAAATTATTATTCTTTTTTTCTAGAGAGACTCACTTCTGGGATCCTCCATAACGGATCCAGCCCTGAAAACTATTTCCGTCTAAAAATAAACTTTTTGAAATTTATTTCACAAATCTGACGTCGCTTTTATCTACCAAAATGCAAATTCCTCTCCGTTTTCCATGATCCCTCAGTGGAGGTGGAGGGAATTAATTCTTTTGAATTCAGCAAAAAGTGGGAAAAAATGTACATTTTTGCCCAAGGAGCTCCCAAGATTGGCAGTTTTTATCACTCAGGGGAAAACGGAAGCTCGGCACAGTAGCTGCTCCTTATTTTTATATACTTAGCTGGGTACTTTTTCCCTTCTGCTTTGCTAATTCGAAATAGTTGTGTGTTGTGGCGCTAGTAGCGGCTGACCACTAATTCCTCCATCGGAGTGTTTCAGCAGAACGCCCCGCAAAAGAGCTTCCAAAGTGTGGCATTGTGAGCTCATGCCTCAGGTGAAAAAATAACCCTTCTTTTCCTTCTACTAAAAATACCCCCAAATATTTTTATAGCCTCCTTTCTATAAATACGGCCTAAGCGGCTCCATATGCTGCTTGAGTAATAGAATTGTTGGGACAGGTTTTGTTTTCTCACCGTATGTGGGTGTGTATGTGGGGTTGTGTATGTGTGCGTGTGTGTATATGCATAAATGCATGTATGTATGTATATATATAGCATTGTTAATAATCTTTTCATAACAACATCTTTTCATCCACCAGGCTGAAAAAATCGCCATGTTTTATCACACTTCATATATTTTTTTTACTGTTTTCCAGAGAACTCGCAGAAGACGGTGTATTCAAAGTGATTTTGGCGACGCTGTCGAGAGCTTCGCACCGGATCGACACGGCAGAGGTCGGGGCCGACGCGCTGGAGAACTCGTTTCTCCTGGTGGCTGAATGTTTCCGATGCTTGAGAAATTCTTGCGTGCAGTGCTCTCAGAATCAGGACGTGATCAGGTAAGGCGCAAAATCCTTAATAATGGGTTGTTTTCTGGTTTTTAATAGGCCACTATTTAATATTTTTTGACTGGTGATGATGCAGGCGTTCTTGCGCGTATGACATCACAGGTTGATGTCCGCTGCATTGGCTGACCCTGGCCACTTGGCAGAAGAAATGGCCCGTTCTAGACCCAGCCAACGTGTCACGTGACTTGAATAACGTTTGTATTCTTTGAATTTACCGTCCTATGTAATCCGTTCTTACAGGTTCATTTATACAGAAACATTGTATCACGACAAAAGTGCGGAGTAAGCAGATGTTTCTGCCCCAATGCTTTGGCACGTAGCGTCCTCCAGAAAATAGCTGCATGTTAGTGTGGCTTCTCTGTGTGGGGCTGAAGACTTTCCCTTTAATTAGACAGAGAAACCTTGCATGATGTTACCGCAAAGCTTAGGGAGCTGTTTAGCAGATGTGTCTATGGGATCGGGAGCCTCTGGCAACGGCGACCTTCAGGAAACGGCGTCCGGAGATAACATCGTTTCAGCTGCCTCCACCACCCAATTGTGGCTGTTTAATGCTGAACGAACTGACCGGGACGAAGCCGCCAGTTCAGTAACCGGGTATAAAGAAAATAATGATTGTTTTAGATGATTCACCCACCCTATCGTGTAACAATGTCGGGCGAACACGTTGGTAGGGAAGAAATAAATATGAGAAAGTCAGGACTAAATGAAATATTTCACATACATTAGTAGAGTGTATTTAAACATTGATCCAACACAGGAGTGATGTGAGTGATAAAGGGCCATTGGAACACAGGAGTTATGGGAGTGATAAAGGGCCATTGGAACACAGGAGTGATGGGAGTGATAAAGGGCCATTGGGACACAGGAGTGATGGGAGTGATAAAGGGCCGTTGGAACACAGGAGTGATGGGAGTGATAAAGGGCCATTGGAACACAGGAGTGATGGGAGTGATAAAGGGCCGTTGGAACACAGGAGTGATGGGAGTGATAAAGGGCCATTGGAACACAGGAGTGATGGGAGTGATAAAGGGCCTCTGTACGCCTATGAAGATATTACATAAAAAATCAGCCGTTTCCCGCTACAATAGTCATTCACACCATTAACCCCGTCTGTGCTGGATTTCTGATCCATTTTCAATTAAATGTACAAAATTAGCTTTTCTTAAAAATAAATAAATAATTATAATAATTCTGAGTGACCCCAAACTTTTGAGCTGTAGCGTAGAGCAAATATTAAACACGCCACACGCGTGTGGTACAGCAGGAGATGCTATTTATTTTGTACTACTCAAAAATACCAAAAACCAAGGAAACAAAAGCTGCACAAACCGCGAGAATGGTTGTTTCTACTTAAGATCTTTTTTCAATGAATGTTTCTTTGTAATTGCAAATAGACAAAAAAAATACTTTTACATTTCAAATGCTCTGAAACCGTAAATTTCTTTGCAATAGAAATGTGGGCTTAATCGAAGAATCCGTTGGCCTCATCAAGAGCTTCAGCACGTACGACGATAAACAAGAACCTGGGCTCATTGGTAAGATTATTTTACATTTTTTTCCCAAATTTCTTTTGTTTTTATGGGGCTTCCTTTTTTTTTTTTTTTAAAGGAAATCTGCTGTCTCTGCTTCTTTTCTCAAGCATTATATTGATAAATTGCGCTAAGATAAACTATTTATCGTGTTTTTTTGATATATTTCAATATTTTTGTGCCATCAGATTTATTTTTCTAATTTTCTAATATTCATCGCTTCTGTTCGCTGTCTGGGAATGATACATTTTTTTTCCCTTTAACTGTTTAATTTCTTTGTTATTATTTTAACCGGAATTCTTAGTGGAACATCGACCTGACAAAAATCAACAGTGTATGTAACTCTGTAAGTTACTTTACCCAAATTAAGTGCCCAACTTCTCACCCCCCCCCTCAAAAAAAAAAAACCTTTGTTTGATACGGGTGTAAAAGAGAGCTTTTTCTTCCATGGCGGTAATTGCTATTAGAGGATTACAGAAAACCGTTTTTTTTTTTTTATTTCAGTCCCGTCCACCCCCTTTATTTCTCCTTGTGGCCGAGTAATTGCTAATGAAAGTTCAGAATGTTCTACAGATCCAGCGGACAGGGGCACTAAACTGCTGCGTGCCGTTGCCAAGCCCCCGGAGCTGCGGTGGGCAGCAAAGAATATATTTAATTATGTTTCTCTGAATAGAACATCTAGGGCACAAATGCCATTAAAAAGGCGGTGATTTATTGCACAGAGAAGATTAAAGTCAGCCTTTGGTTTCTGTTTTCATCTTAAATCTGTCGTGCGTTTCTCCGGTTTCTCGCAGCGAGTCGTTAGGAAGCCGTTTGTCGGGGAAGCTGTGTATCTGGCGGATATTTCTCGACGCACCCTGTTGTCGAATTAATAAAAAATAAGGTTAAGGTGAAGCCCTTAGTGAATAACAGTGGGAGCAAGAGTCGGTCACCACGGGACCTTGATTGGCAGAAGGCAAATCTAAATTATATAGTTGCCTTGAATAAAGAACAATTGGAGATAAAAACTGCCATTTCGGAGCTCCTTGGGCAAAAATGTATATTGTTTTCCCCTTTTCGCTGAATTAAAAATAATGAATTCCCTGTTTTTTACTGGGCTGTGCACGTTTAAGCTGCCATCTTACTGCCCCATCACGTGGGTTAAATCGTCCCCTTGCCCCTAAGACAATCTCTAGCACTAGAGGCTCACGCGCGGTCCGCTAAAACAATGCGGGGAGAGAACAGGAAGTGGCTTACAACTTCCTGCTTGGGCTGATGGAGGGGAGAACAGGAAGCGGCTTCCAACTTCCTGCTTGGCCTGACCAATGGGATTCCGATGCCGTCTGCACTGAAACCAATGCGTCCCATTTGAGGCCATGTGGACTTCAATGTGTCCCGATGGTTGACATGTTGACCGGACACCCATCTTCCTTTCCCCAAGAGGTTTTATTAGAGGAGACCCCACTAAAAATGGTGCCCAGCCCACCCTAGCATAGCCCTCCCTGGCTGCATCGCCTTCAATGTTACGTCTCGTCATCAGTTTTTAAAACCTAAAAACCTCTAAAACCGCGTGATTTTTGTGTAAGAAACTCGTATATCCCTCAAGGCTGCGAATAACAACATAGTAAACAGTTTAATACACAACCAGTTTTTTGATTGAAATTGGTAGTCCATGCTGTAGCTATCAGTAGCCAAAAGTTTCCATTATACGTTCCATATCACTCCGGACTCTCTGCAGATGCTTGTATCTGATGGCAGACCGTAGAGGCGTAGACCCTTTCTTTAAACGGCCTGTGCTTCTGGTGAGCCGTTCCAGGCTGACTTTAAGAACTGGCGCTACTCCTAAAGACTTCAATGAGACAGCTAGTCGTTTTTGAGGTCACCGTCCGCACGGTAAGCGCCATTCCGCCGACGTCAGCTGCCGAGGGCACAATTTCCATCGCTTGATTTACGGTGTCGAATCCGCGACCCTTTCAGGCTTCGCCAGATCCAAGCTTAATTTTCGTCTCGGAACCTGGAAATCCGCTCCCTTGGAAGAGTCTTTTCCGCGGCTGATTTTATATCCCGTCCTGGTTTACCGTTTGTTTCAATTTATTTTTTTTTTTTTTGTTTGTTTTGTTTAATTGGAAGAATAAGAAGCCAGTTCGCTTCTTCGGCTTCTGAAGCCGAGGCTATAATTAGGCTGTCAGAACAGTATTTATATGACTTTTTTTTTTTTCTTTCAGGAAATAATTATGGGAGTGTGACAAATATATTATACTCCTCAAAATTTAATATAGGTTTGACCGTGCTTTTTTAATATTTATTCTTTTGACTTATTGCTGTTGTTTTTGGCTTTTTTCGGGAGTTTTTGGACACTTTCCTTTCTATGTCTCCGTTAAAAATGTGGTGGAGATTAGTTTTTTCAAAGCTAGTGTATAAAGCGCCTGTAGGTATTAACGGTAGCTGGAATATGTTATGTTTTATTATTCCGATATTTATTTTTTTGTCTGTAAGCCCACTGTTCACTAACGAGAGGGTAAATGTTGGTTCCTTAGGTCGACTGATTTTTACCCTACAATTTAGGGGTGAGGGTCCGGGCGAAATCCCAAACCTTGCCAAGTTCAACACCACAATGTTTCGGGGTTGTTTAGTCACTAACAGACCCAGTAGATTGTAAGCTCACAAGAACAGCTCCACCCGTCTCCATTTGTACCAATACGTCTTAACGTGTGTCAATCTTATAGTCGATATTCACTGCCCCTCTCTTTTTTTGAGCATGAACAAAGTACTTGAGATGTAAGTTTAAATCAGAATTGACCTGCAGAAAAACAGAGATTTTAGCGTCTAGAATAATCGGGGAGATCATTTGAGAGATGTTTTTTAGCAGGTGAAGATGGTGAGCAACTGGGCACGAGAGGTGAAGGGGAAGAGTAGAGTCGAGTGAGACTCCAGGTTGGTGAACTTGAGTGTTGGGTAGATTGAAGAGGTCTCAGCAGAGATGGAGATATTAAGAACTGGGGATAGAGGAGACGGGGAATAACCAGAAGCTCACTATTGGAGATGCTGAGCGTTCACCTAGTGGGAAGCCGTCCAAGATGCAATTTCTGAGAGACAGCGAGGTGAGTTGTAAGAGAAGAAGGTAAATTAGTGTGTTGTCAGCATGGATGTGATACAAAAGGAAGGTGTGCATAGTAGACTTTTCCGCTCCGCAGGGGAGGATGTTAGACATAGCTCCTCCTACTCCTCATGCCCCAGCATATTTTGAGCCGGCGCTGCCCAGTTCCACCACGTGCCCAATCTACAAAGCCACTAACATTGTGTATGTTATTTTCTTGGACAAAGGGTGTTAGGGACGCTCCTGTTTTCCTCAGTAGGCAAAACTAATATATCATTGATCCTAAGAAAGTTTTCCTTTTGTAATCCGCCCCCCCCCAGCCCACCATTGATTGTATTATTTAGTATGGTACCAGGGTAAGAGGGGCTGAAGGCTAAACAGCTGAAAGTTAAAATGTCTTAAAGTTGAGAATTGTTTTTAGTGGAGTTGTTTAGTTTACCTAATTGGATAAAAATTCTTGGAGTTTTTTTTGGGGGGGGGATTTAGCACCCGGTTAATAGGTGGAAAACCAGTTATTTTCAAGCTTTAGTGAGCTGGAAAATAAAACATATTTCCAGCCGTCCAATTTCTTAGGGGCACGTCCGATGCTCTATTTTTAAAAGCCTTTGAAATCCAAGCGGCCGGCCGGCCGTCTAAACCTCTCCGTGTGCAGTCTGACCATCGGAAGCTGGTGTTTGTTGTAAAATTTCCATTTCACGCAGTGAAAAAAAACATTCCAAAAACCTGCTTTGGCCTTAAAACATAACATCCCTCATATGTGGCTTTTTCAGTGTCCTGGTCCTTCACCTTCTGTGACTGCTCGGCCCCCCGCTCTGCAGTAGTGCATGCTTTTGCTTACCTCCCTGCACTGCTCTTCCCCCTGCCCTGCAGTAGTGGGTGCACTGCTCTGCCCCCTGCCCTGCAGTAGTGGGTGCGCTGCTTTGCCCCCTGCCCTGCAGTAGTGGGTGCGCTGCTTTGCCCCCTGCCCTGCAGTAGTCGGTGCGCTGCTCTGCCCCCTGCCCTGCAGTAGTGGGTGCGCTACTCTGCCCCCTGCCATAGTGGGTGCGCTGCTCTGCCCCCTGCCCTGCCATAGTCGGTGCGCTGCTCTGCCCCCTGCCCTGCCGTAGTGGGTGCGCTGCTCTGCCTCCTGCCCTGCAGTAGTGGGTGCGCTGCTCTGCCCCCTGCCCTGCAGTAGTGGGTGCGCTGCTCTGCCCCCTGCCCTGCCGTAGTCGGTGCGCTGCTCTGCCCCCTGCCCTGCAGTAGTGGGTGCGCTGCTCTGCCCCCTGCCCTGCCGTAGTGGGTGCGCTGCTCTGCCTCCTGCCCTGCCGTAGTCGGTGCGCTGCTCTGCCCCCTGCCCTGCAGTAGTGGGTGCGCTGCTCTGCCCCTGCCCTGCCGTAGTCGGTGCGCTGCTCTGCCCCCTGCCCTGCAGTAGTGGGTGCGCTGCTCTGCCCCCTGCCCTGCAGTAGTGGGTGCGCTGCTCTGCCCCCTGCCCTGAAGTAGTGGGTGCGCTGCTCTGCCCCCTGCCCTGCAGTAGTCGGTGCGCTGCTCTGTCCCCCTTTTGCTGTAGGGGCTGCCCTGCTCGGCCCCCTGCTCTGCTGTAGATCTACGCGCTGCACATGTATGCTTGCAGTGGGTGGGCAGCTGCTGGACAGATGATTTCTTTGGGGTTTTTTTGGTTTCCTGGTGAATTTTCCTTTTGGGCTAAAATATTAAATATACTGCATTATTAAGCCGTTGGTATTGTTTTTATTTTATGGCTGAACAAATTCTGCTGGTGGTAGTTAGTAAACCCTTTCCGCTACACTGCGGTACCCCACTGTTTAAAGATAAATGATATTTTAAAGAGGAGCTTCCAGGGCTTAAAATATAAAACTGCGTAAAACTTCATATTTTGGTGATTTTGGTGGTGCCGGGGGAAACAAATGATGCCTAAAACGTCAACTTTTGACATCGACCTCAACACTCCTGTAATGGTCACATTTGGTGCCCAACTTCTATTCAGAGTCAAAGTTTCCTGTAACTTCGAAAAACAACCTTTTTATAACCGGTCAATTATTTTTATTTGTTGATATTTTTTTTACAGTGAGGGCTGTAAAGCTCTGAAGTTCACTGCTTGGCACTGGTGTCTTGAATTAGGTTGATCCATTTAATAACGGACTGGAAATATTTTTGTAAAATAAAAGCATCCCGGAGCTGATCTAGAGATTAATCGGACCGTCCAAAAAAATCATGATCAATACAATCCAGAATATCTTGAAAAGTTTACAGACGTCAGATTATGTATAAACGCATAATATATAATTAATCAATTATAATTATTATTCATTCGTTCATTGTAGACACTTCCTGATATCTCACGTTCCCTGTAAAAAATGAAGTTTCCTTCTGTCGGTTCCTTCACAAATTTCATATCATGGAAGAATATTTATGCCGGCCCAAGCAATCGCTGAGGTCATAACGAAAAATGTTAAAAAAAAGCGGTTCACCAGTAGGATTAAATCAGGCAGTTATGACCACACACAATGTTTTAATTTTAAGAAAAATAAATAAAAGAAAGATGTTACTCATAACCACAAAACCTTCTACTAAAACAGAACTCATCTCCATGCTGGAGCCCAATTACTATTGGATATATATAAATTATACTGGGATATTATTATTATTATTATTTATCATTTTCATTAAATGTAACACAATCTATTTCATTGTGTTTAGTAGTACCTTGATTAATAAAAAAAAATATATATATAATTAAAAAAAATATGTTAAAAAAATAATAAAAATAAATCTTCTGATTCTTTATGTAGGGTGTCCGCTCGTTTTGGATGTTTCATTAGTTAGTTATTCTTCTTTTCTGAAAAATAACAAACGGACTGGTAGATAATCTTGGCATTTTTCTGAGACAAAAATCGGTAAATCTTAAAGAAATGCGTATATGTTATTAATATTTGTAAGCGCCCAGTATGGTGTATTTTTTTAAGATGTTTCCATAATAAATGTTTTCTTTTTTTAAGATCACTTATAACCCAAAATCTGTTGAAACGTATCTGTAACAGTGATTTCATATTTCAAAGGAATATAACTGCAGTTCTTTAAAAATAATTAATTTACTTTACACCTAAAAAAAAATTACTACAAAAAAAATGTCAATATTTTAGATAAATGGTTATTCAGTTATTAAATTCCATTTCTTTGGCTGATAATATATTTGACTTTCTGCACCTGACTTTTTCCGGCTGTTTTTTTTTTTATGTTATTTTTGTTTGTAATTCAAAATAAAATATTCTTTTTAAAGCTGTCACTTTAACGCAAGCACGCTCCTTTTCCGCAGTTCCATTTCTCCTCTTGCTTCTTTCTTTTTCTTCCATCTTCTTTCTTTATGCTCTTTTCTCCCCGGTATCGGCTCAGGTATCCAGGCCTCCCGGAGCGCTTCAGCAAAAGGGGCGGAGCCTCCGCTTCACTTGCGATCAGAGGAACTGGGGTGCAGGGGGGGGGGTCTTCTTTTAAATACCACCTAAGGGGTTTGAAGATGTCTTCCAGGTCCGCTTCCAGTGGTGGTGCTTTAATTCTTCAAAATATTTTCCGTATCTCAGAATTCTAAATAAATGATCCTTTTTCTTTTTGCGTTTTCAGCTCTCCGCTGCGGCCTTCAGTTCCTTGGCAATGCTGCCGCAGGAAACCCGGATTCCCAGAATAGCATTTGGAAGCGTGCGTTCCCAGAACTCTTCTTGTAAGCATGAACGAGACGTGTGCAGTAAATCCCTGTCTTATAATTTTCAGTTTTGTGGTGGAAAGCGCATTGTAATACAGCGACTCCTGACTGATAAGATTTATTTACGCTGTAAGTTCAAAGGTAACCTCCGCCGCAACTTATTATCAGGAGCATAAAGACTCAAATTGCTCACCAGACTGGGGATACAGCGGAGGCAGACACGGCATTTAAGGATACAGCTAATTGACCTTAATTGTGGCCGCGCACATTTTATGTAAAAACAGCAAGAAATTATGTTCTACGGGATTTCCTGGAACAGATGTAATTGTTTTGTACCAAATATTATAATTATATGTGTATATATATATATATATGCTTCATGGAAAACAAGGAAATAATTGCAAAAGGGTTTCTAAAGATCAATTAGCCTTTTAAACTTGGATCAGCGAACGCAACGTGCCATTGGAACACAGGAGTGATGGGAGTGATAAAGGGCCGTTGGAACACAGGAGTGATGGGAGTGATAAAGGGCCGTTGGAACACAGGAGTGATGGGAGTGATAAAGGGCCATTGGAACACAGGAGTGATGGGAGTGATAAAGGGCTGTTGGAACACAGGAGTGATGGGAGTGATAAAGGGCCATTGGAACACAGGAGTGATGGGAGTGATAAAGGGCCATTGGAACACAGGAGTGATGGGAGTGATAAAGGGCCTCTGTACGCCTATGAAGAGATTCCATTAAAAACAACATTAACCCCGTCTGTGCTGGACCCCAATCGTTTGAACGGTAGTCTGTATACATACATTACCATCAGCTTATTTTTGTATATATTTTTTATAAATATATTTATTAAGAAACACAAGGCTGCATTATCACACGTACCCGTTAAGCTCCCCAAGTCATGATGCCGGCTGTATAGGAATATATATTACCATATTATGTGAGGTCAGACGAGCTTTACATTCAATAGAGGAGGAAAACAGAAAAGTCCTGCACTAGTGGGTAGGTACTGTTGGGTATTTACCCAGCGTGACCAATGGCCAGTCCGAGCCGTAAGGAGCATTTTTCCCTAGACCGTCATAGTTGGTGCGTAACGTGTTCTCGAGAGGGTCTCTTTAAAGAATAATTCTGATGCAAAAGTGAGGCTATCACCATAGCAACCAACAGAATAATCCAATCAGTGGGAACATTCCATACTGTACTAACATTACATACTATACATATTACATATGTATTTTTTTCCGTTCTGTTCTCTGTTGCAGAAATTGCCTGAAGAGCGCAGATAACAAGGTTTGCGGGTTCAGTTCTATGATCCTTTATACCTGCATGAGTGACGACAAAATGGGGGATTTACTGGAAAATGCGGACGTCGCACTTAGCGTTTTTACGGCCTACGGAAGGCAGCAGGATGCTGATTGGCTGTATGTATTCTAATTGTATTCCTTTTTATCGCTACTTAAATGCGACGTACGGTGTCTTTTTTTATAATTGTATTTATTTATTTATTTTACACTAGCTGACATTTAATCAATGGAGCGTAAATACTTTCTGATTTAAGTGATTATTTATCCTGGAACCCTCTCCTTTTTTTCTGTCCTTATAACGATTCACCATGGGGCTCCAAGAGCCAATCAACTTCCACCTAAGTGTAGAAGAAGCTTAGTAAGTTGGAGAAGACCGTGACAGTATTTAAAACACTTTACGGATTTCTTATATATTTATGACAGTTAAATGAACTTTTATCAACCAATTATCATTGGCTCGTTGAGTATAGCAAACTTTCACGTTCAAGAAAAAAAATGTCAAAAAAATATATATATAAAAATGTTGAACTGAAACTGATTTACTGGGATATTTCTTTTTTATTTATTATTTTTTGCTTTGGATAATCTAAAGCATTAAACTCATAGTATCATTACCATTATATATTTTTTTTTGTTCTAGAATTTTGTTTTTGAGTTGGGATTTAATTTTTTTCTTCTTATTTTCTGAGAATGTGGCTTAAACCCTCTTATTATTGAAACCTCCAGCTGGTCTTCTGAACACGAAATGCCTTTATCACAAATCAAAAGCGGGGGAATTAACTACATATTACAGCGTTTCGGCGAGTGAAAGAGCCGCAGTACCAAATCCTCCCACTTAAAACACACACAAAAAAAAAGCGAAATAAAGGCACAAAAGTCTCGTTCAGCGGAAAACGCGTTTCCTCCATCTACATTGGGCGAATGTTTTATTGGAACCCCACACTCGGGGCTCGTTCCCTTTTGTGCGCGGGGATTCTTGCCCCCACAGATGCGGACTCCTAGTAACTCCTCTTAGCGATTTCTGAAGCCGCTGTTGCACAATGCGGTTATTGTGCCCAACTGGACCGGAGCCTGGAAATCAAGTGCTCACATGTCCGAAATAAACGGGAGACAATAACCCCCGTTAATCTTCCGCTTGGAGTTTAATCAGAAATCACTTCAGTCTACTCATGTGCCGATGTGTTTTCAAACATGGACAGAAAGTAACGAACCGCGTCGGGGGGGGGGGGACGCCGAGGTTCCCATATTATCCACTAGCTGTCGGATATCAGCGCTCCTCGTTTCTGAAGTATGTGCCATTGTCTTCATGATACTTTGTATCTTAGATTAACTACTGAGAGCTGTTTCATTCTTCAAAGTAAGCCGTCGGAAGCTGATCCCTGCTCTTTGCCCCTCGAAACGCCACCGGATTGTGTGAACGATATCGTAAAGTTGGCTTTTGTGACATCAACAAAACTCTAGTATTTGCGCTCTGTACTTAATGCAGCTTCTTAAATTAAAGAGGCTCTTGTAAGATTTTCTATCAAAATTCTTAACACTTCTATGTAAGATTAAATTGGATTTCTCCTCTTTTTTTTTTTTCTCTTCTTTTCACGGTAATTTAGGAAATCTCCTGAACTTTTTTTTTCATACAACGAAGCTCCTTAGCAGATATTCCAGTTATCAAAAGCTCTGCCTGGTGCCTTCTTGCCCCCCCCCCCCCTTTTAAGGCAAAATATTCATTCAGTCACCCGGTTCCCAGATATCCTCACTTGAAAATTCTTTTATTTTTTTTTAGAAATTTCCATTTTAAGTGCTTGAAGGCCGCAAAAGAGTATTTGTGTGATGGGGTGGCTTTAATCCTTCAATTCCTAGGAAGTTCAAAGGGACTTCATGCTGGATCATTAAAGGTTTATAAAATGGATTTGACTGGTTCATTTAATCAATTGTCCCAGAAGCTGCTTGGCTTTTCATGTCAGGGTTGGGATTGAACAGCGACACATTTTACTTGCCCAAGGTGGGGTCTAATCTTGTTAGGGCAGGGTTGCATCTCAGGCAGATTAGCCGTTTGTGGTGGTCTCCACTTTTTTCAGGGGCGCCAGATGGTTCAGTAGCTGCCGCTTTCGCATATGCCCCATCCGTATCTCACCAGCATTACTGTACTTGCTTGATTTTAAGACAACCCCCCAAAGTTTGGATCCTAATGAAAGAAAAGAAAATGCCTGAATATAAGATGATCCTATTGGGGGGTGGGGGGGGACAAATCCCCTGTTTTTGCTTTCGTCACTTACATGCTGTCATTCATTCACTTAATTTATTCATTCACCCTCTCCTCACACTCTCTCAATGTCTCCCTACCTTCTCTGCCAACCACTTCTGTGTCCCCGTCTCCTTTTCCGCAGCACCATTTCTTCTCCCGCTTCTCCCCAGTATCACCTTCGTTATTCCCTTTTGCGGGAGTACCTGGATAACGGAGCTGGTAGCGGGGAGAAGCTGGCGAAGAAAGAAGACAGAAGAAGAGGCAAGAGAAGAAGCGGAGGTAGAGAGAGAGAGTTTGTGAGAGCATGAGAGTGAGTGTGAGAGAGTGAGTGACAAACCCCTAGGCCTTAGTTGGATCTGGTTTTTCCGGATTATTTTTTTTCTGAAAAAAAACTCAAATTTATAAGCAAGCAAATACGGGAACTGCTGACCGTATTCCACACTGAGCTTGTTCTGCCGCGTCCAACCTATGCCTCGACTGCAACACCTTTTAAGTTCAATTTTTCAACCCTCAATCTGGAAATCTTTAATGCCCTTTTTTTCTTAGGAACTTTTGGATGGCATTAAGCCCTCTAGCAAGGAACAAACAAGGGTTTAATTTATGTAACCATTATGAAAGTATGCTATGTTCTTTTTTTTCCTCCTTTTGCCGTGTTCCCCTCCGCGGCTCGCAAGCAATTACTCATTGAATTTCTCCAGGTTTTTAACACACGGCATAACACACAGGCTCGAGGGCTCAACGCCCCCCCCCCCCCCGGACGCTCTTCCATTCTCTCTCCGCCGGCCGACATGCTTCGCGTCTGAAAGGGGTGGGCGGAAAGCATGTTTCTATTTGTCTCCCGGCATTGTTAGAATTTTTTTAATAGCCCCACAAATGTCTGAATTGCAAGTCATTTTTTTCTTCAGAGCGGATTACGAGCTTACGTTCTTAAAACAGACAGTTTTTTCCCAATTTATAACATTAAGAGGCGGTTTATAATGAGTGATGTATAGGGATTTCTCTAATTGCAAGCGCGGGGCAGATCCGCTCGCTGCGCGTTCGGAGAATAACATTACTTGGTTTATTTACAGCAAAATATATTCCCGGCTTTCTTGCCCTCTCGTGTTATAATGTATCGGGATTAAGAAAATAACCATTTTTTTTCCTGTATTGTTATCTGTGGTTAAGTAACACAACCAGCCACCCCCCCCCCTACACACACAAAAAAAAATATGAAGATTAGCTAATCCCCCCGCCAAAATCCTTCTTTGTCTAAACTATTGTAAATTGATGCAAAATGCAATCTCAAGGAAAGCTTTTTAAAAAACCAAAACACTTCAAATAAATCTGTTGCCTTAAATCCTCTGATACTGGAAATGCAAGTTTTGAATTCCAGTAGGACAGATTCTGTTGGTTATTGCCCCGATTATTGAAAATGATACCTCTTTATGAAATTGTTTAAAAGTTAGAAATATTCCACCAGTGCAAGACCAACAGTCCCCCCCCATAATATAAAGTTTTCAGCCAGCTGCATATTAGCCATTTGTATGATTCTCGCTGTTATCTGATCCCCGATCTACTAAACCCCCGACTCCTTATCATACTGCCTGTGGGAAATAATAGGATGTCTCAGTCTTAATCACCAGCCGGACTCTCTGGCTAATGAAAGTCTATGGAGGAACGGACTTCATTAGCATTGCCATAAAGCATCGGCTCAGTGTGGTGTTTGAGCCGGGAAAGTCACCCAAAATATCACATGACTGACAGCAACGGCGGCTCCAGGTCTGCAGATAAAGGGAGTTTATTGGGACAAATATGGTTTCCATGGCAATTGCTCATATGTAGAACTTCGGCTCAGAACTTTTCTTCAAGAATATTCCCCGTGGCACCTTAAGACACATGGGATGGGAACCAGTTTGACCTTGGGATGTTCTTGAGTCGCCAGCGTGTTCTCTTGACGTGTAGGAGCTTTGTGTACGGCGCTAACGTTGTCCGTTTGCGTTTTCAGACACCTGATCGTAACTGAATGTTTCCTCAAGAGTCCTGACCTGGTGAAGACCCTGTACCCCAAGCAGACTGATCCGGAAAGGTAACCCCCGACGAGCCGCTGTGCGTGTCCCGCTCCTCAAAGTGCATCCCGTTCACATGATTGAAATACGGTGTGGTTTTCGCAGCTGGCACGGTGTCCCTAAATACATGTTCTCCTGTCCGTAATGGTTTTAAATTAGCTGCTTGCGTTACATGTTGCCCACAAACTGGCACCAATTTGTGTAAGACGGCAGGATCCAGTTTGGCGCCATTCAGAAAGAGAGAACTTTAACTGATTTAAGGCCGTAACGTATATTTCTTTTTACGTGGAAGGCGAACATTGCGTTTATTTTAGAAACCCAGAACCCTCCGGCAGATCGGCCCCATCCGGCCCCCGTCTAGTCGCTCGTCTCTCCTGCTGTAAAGACTCAAACCTTAATCAGTCGTTAGTCTCGTCTTCAGGTCTATCCCATGCATGTTTAATACCCTCACTGTATTATCCTCTACCACTTCTGCTGGGTGACTGTACTATTTATCTACCACCCAGCACGTTATGGCTTACAATCCTATGAACCATCTGTGGGGGTGAGTTTTGACGCTCATCTAATATCACACCAGAGTAGCGTAATGGGTTTAATGCTTCTTTTTTGATGAGTGCAGATTACTGCGTCATTAAATAATAAAAATATAAAAAAAAAACAACTTTAAACAGAATTCTGTATTTCTGAACTTCTCGTTTGATTTAAAAGGGGAAACTTTGTTGAATGAAGTATCCGCCAATAGGAAACAGGCAATCAGTGGCTTCGAGGCGCTCCCATTAAAATAAACGAGGAAAGGGTTTAATGCATATGTAGGGGTCTTTTGCTGAATCCCCCCCCCCTGTTGCATTTGCATGGGGAAGATCCTCTCAGATATCAAAAGTATTAACCTGAATGTGATGGCTGCAGCGCCCCTTTAAAGTAAAATATGTTTCTTCTGATAAGTGCAATTAAATATTATTATTATTACTTATTGTTTTATATAGCGCCATCATATTCCGTAGCGCTGTTCTGCCAATCATTCCCTGTTCTGTTCCACAGGATAACCTTGCTAGAGATCATTTTGGACAAAGTAACAGAGAAAGAGCCAACTTGCACTGAAGAATCCACCAGCCTGCGGACGATTGGCAAGTTTCTGTCTGAACGCTTCCAACACCAGTGCCGTGCCGTCCTAAAACTAATCGCGCCGGGGGATAGCGACGAGCAGGTGAGAAGACGCCGCGTCCGGAAAATGCTAATATTACAGCAGATTTACCCTGCAAACTAGCTGCGAATGAAATAAAGAAATAGTGTTTGTTTAGCCAGAGAGGTAACGGCAATCCTGCCTTCATAAAGATTAAATATATTTATTGTTGGCAAACATTCATGATCAACAAATCCCTTTATTAACCTAACTCGATATAACACTGGATTGCATTCAATACCTGGCATTTAAAGGGACGCAGCAACAAAAGTATACACTACTGTTCAAAAGTTTGTCCATTAAAATAACCTGAAATGGATCCAGAAATCCAGCGCAGACGGGGTTAATGCTGTAAATGACTATTGTAGCTGGAAACGGCTGATTTTTAATGAAATCTCTTCATAGGCGTACAGAGGCCCTTTATCACTCCCATCACTCCTGTGTCCCAATGGCTTTTTATCACTCCCATCACTCCTCTGTTCCAATGGCCCTTTATCACTCCCATCACTCCTGTGTCCCAATGGCTTTTTATCACTCCCATCACTCCTCTGTTCCAATGGCCCTTTATCACTCCCATCACTCCTCTGTTCCAATGGCCCTTTATCACTCCCATCACTCCTGTGTTCCAATGGCCCTTTATCACTCCCATCACTCCTGTGTCCCAATGGCCCTTTATCACTCCTGTGTTCCAATGGCCCTTTATCACTCCCATCACTCCTGTGTTCCAGTGGCCCTTTATCACTCCCATCACTCCTGTGTTCCAGTGGCCCTTTATCACTCCCATCACTCCTGTGTTCCAGTGGCCCTTTATCACTCCCATCACTCCTGTGTTCCAGTGGCACATTCTGTTCACTGATCCGAGTTTAAGTTTAAAAGGCTAATTGATGGTTAGAAACCCTTTTGCAATTATGTTACAGCCAGAATGTTGACCGTTATACATGATCCCAAAACTTTTCTCTATTAAGCGCTTTATGTCACAGCTATTTTTTTTCTCTGTCCGTTTCTTTACAGGAGGCGTTAGTTGTGGTCCGGCTGCTCGACGTCCTCTGTGAAATGACCTCAAACAACGAGTATCTGGATGGTCTGCAGAGCTGCACCTCTTTGTTAGAAACAGTAATAGGTACGGAGATGGAGAAGATAACGGGCGGATCACCTCTGGGGTGGAAGGGCTGCAGGCTTCCTCTTCTCTCTGTCTTTTGGTAGCCCATAAGGGGCCGAAGCCTTGTTAGAGGGATTTGGCCGGCCGCTAAAGAGCTTAAATACTGGGGGGCCCAGAGCTTGGCTGGTGTAAGCGGAGCCTTCGGGATCCCCAGAATTCCAAGGCGAGAACGTAAAGCTGTTATACAAGAATAGTGATACTTTTTAGTACAGAAAACGGGCATCTTGCCAAAAAGTTAGAAAATGACATTACTAATCTTGTTTTTTGACGCTGTTTTCAAGCAAGTTGGAGGCCGTAAAATGCACCCCAAGGTCTGACGGGGAACCAACACAAAACTTCCGTTGTGTCCTTTTCCCTGTCTTTTAGATATTTTACGTCTGACGCATCTAGCCGGGAAGCAAACGAAGAACATCTTCACGTCCGCGCACACCAGCACCTTAGGCACGGACTTGACTCACGCGGTGGTCGGATTCAAAGCTCATCTCATCCGCATGATCGCAAACCTTTGTTACAGGCACACGGAGAACCAAGACAAGGTAGGGTTATTCTCATTGTGACGTCTGGTCCCGACGCGGCATTCTCCGCCATCTCCAGCTTTGCTGCCCTCTCTGCGTCGTTCTAACTCGTAAACCCAAGAGGGCCGTTGTGTATCATCGTTCCGTATAGATCTCACCCAAAGAACTGGAAAGGGATTGGCACCTTTGGACAGGTGGGAAGATGCTTTGGTCCCTACGACGGGACGGTTAAGATCTGCTGTACCATTTAGCGGCAAAACCGAATGAAAACCCTTAATAAATGAGGCTTTCGTCCGAGTTTTCTGGCGATTTTATCCCTTATAGCTGATTCTGTAACATCTGCCTGTTCTTTATGAGGTCACCAGAAACCAACTTGACCTCAAAATTAAAATCTATACGGAAGGCAAACATTTATTCACCGTTCTGCGCTCAGTGGAAGTCTTTTGATGGGACTTTCATAATTGTTTGCCAGGGATTTAGCGTATCACGGCGTAGCTCCTTGAAGTAATGCTGGAGGGGTTAGTTTCTCACTGCAAACGGAAAAGATTGGGTAAATACAGAAAAGGGCTCTTATGCACAGATCTTCACTTATGCCCTCAAAACCTTAAAGCAAACCAGAAGCCTATCCCAATTAGTCAAATAATTTCTGATGGAGCAATGACAGAATATTTGAACAAAATTTTCTTTTCATTTTTTCCCCCCCAGAGTCATTCTTTTTTTCCTAGATTATCTTTTAATCCTTCATTTTTTTTTCCATTCAAAAAAAGGAACATTGATGAGGTCAAGACAGTTCTCCTAAAAAAAAATAAATCTCTTAAAGGATTTTGTTCTATTAAATTAATGTTTAACTGATCAGTGAAAATTCCCATTAGTAAAGGCTGCAAATGTTGCTAGGTATTGCGTGGTATCGAGGGATTCTTCACCTTTTATTTTCTTAAATTTATCTTTATAAACTTATTGTGCATTGTTATTCTCCCCCCCCCCATAAAAACGTATTCTTTGTTCTCCTCCGACCGACCATTACAAAGGATGGCATTTAAAAACCATCCGATTCCCTCAATCAGCCTATTACGATCCAGGATCGCAGGTTAACCTTTACTTTGAAGGAAAACTTAACCCTGCTTTTTGTTTTAAACACATATCAGAGTCCATTTTGCACGGACTCCGATGCATTTTACCCCGTGCAAATCAGTGCTGGCGTTCTTTAGTTACTAGCCGTAGAAGATCAGACATCTGTCTCATTTAGCTCCGCCCACAGCTGCCTGTACTGAAAGCCAGGGGTGTACTGCAGTACACTTCTGCACATGCTCAGTAGAACCCCCGGTCTAATATTCCTTAAAACTTCCTATAGTCTCTGCCTTTTTTGGCCAATCGTTGTAATTGTTTTTAAGATTAAGACGGGGCAGAACTATCATTATCCAATCCTTGAAGTCCCTTCTCCTCCTCACTCTTATAAAGGCCGCCTAAACCAATCAACAACAGTCAGCAACTTAACAATAGGGGAGCGATAACTTAATGGGGAGGAATAATCATGGAGATCCTGAAAACAGGAAGCCGCGATGGCTACTCCGATGTTATACACCTAAAAGGGGGTTTCTGATAGATATATGTTGATTATTTCTTTATCTACCAACACCACTATATGGGTATATACAGCATAAAATCCCCAGGGTTTCCTGACGCCCCTGCGCTTAGGTCACGAAGCCGTCTCTTACAGGGCGAAGGAATTAGCAGTTGGGAGCCGAGCGTGTCTGCCAAGCTTACCGAAGTCCTGAAATATTTCCACCCTAGAGCTGTGTGCGCCGCGGTTGGCTGTGAATCACACCTTTTGTCTTTGTGCGCTCTTTTTCATTTTTTTTTTTTTTCCCGGAAACCCAGAATAGACGGCGTTATATAAAATGATATTATGCAGATTGAAGATGGTCACACCTGAATTTTAGGCAGGATTTTGCATGTTTAAAATTCCTTTTTTTCCCAGCAATACAATTATTTAGCACGTCATATTCCATATATCATGCCTAGCAGCATTCGTTTATCCTCTGGAACGGTCAGATATAGATATGTGTGTGTATATATATATATATATATATATAATGGAATATAGTTGGGAGATAGAGTTGATGCAAAATTTTTTTTGTCCCCAGATTTTCTTTTTTTGGGGTGGATTTGCCAATATATTTATAAATTTAAACTATTTTCCAATTTTTTTCTCTTCTTTTTTTTGTCTGCGATATCTTTATATCGCTCCCTAGTGTTCTTCAGAGATCGTGGTGTGTTGGGGTGCAAGAAGGATGCACCTGGTGAAGAAAATTTTAGGGGAACAAATATTTGATTGAAAAAAATAAGGTACATTAATCTAAATACCTCTAAATTTCGTACCTTTTGTATAATTCACGCCCGTTCAAAAATGCTGACATACAGATATGGTGTTTGGACATTGGTGACATCACGCAAACCTCATAAAGATGACATCAGCATTCCTGGGAACTCTCCCGAGTTTGGCCGGAGTCTCAAGGACGGCTTCTTCAGTTCTCTGGGTCACGGTGCTCTGTTTCTTGGCTGCAGCAGCAGGGTTAAGGCACACCCACTCCCCGCCCTAATCCCCTCCCACACACCCCCAGACTTTAAGCCATCTGTGGCTGCTCCTCTCCAAACCAGTCCCGCCCAGAAGGAAAGGCTCCAGGTAGTCTGAGCCAGGAAGTTGCCAGCTATCGGTGACATCACACACCTTGTTACGTTATTAGACGATGAGAATAAGAGAGATTGGCGACGGATAGACCGAATTGATTTTTTTTTTTTTCTATTTTTTTTTTTTTTAAAGAAAATAATCAAAATTTCTTTAAAAAAAAAAATAAAAAATCAGAGACTTTAATCTCTCTGCATTCTTTAACCTGGCTGTAATTAATATATTTTTTAAGCCTTTAAAGAGGGGGAAAGAATAAAAATGATCCACGGATACAGACTCCTTTCATGTGGTTACTAAAACGAAGATGGAGATCCGTAATGCCTTTAAAGTTCTCTTTTTTTTTTTTTTCCTTTCTTTCTGCATTCCAAAATAATGCGCAACATGACAGATTTTGCAACTGAAATGCCAGCGGTGAAGTGGGGGCCGTCGGGGCGTCATCGCATTCTAATCGACAGCGCCTTTAAAGCAAACGTGTCGTGTCCGGAGCGTTGCCTCTATTAGCTTTTCTGGGGCCGCTTGCGGGACCTGGTCTGCTTCGCGAGCTGGGAAGCAGGGTTGTGTGGCTATCAGTCATGGGAGTCGTGGTCATCCGCAAAACACACAAATAGAAATAAAATATCAAATTGCGCAGACAGTTCTTTTGGATCCTGCGTCACGTATGCTGGGGCGTTTAATGTCTCCTAACGCGTGTATTTCGGTCCGTACGTGGAAGGCACCGGCGGTAATTGAAAGGCGAGTTGATAAGACGGTGCGGTGCGTGTGTCCGCAGGGGATTGTGAGAGTCTAGTGTCACGGCTTGCACACACCATCAGTTACACGTTATCTGGAGACAAAATATGTCACGGCTCACCTTTCTAAATCACCGGAGAAAGACATTTATTTCAGATCGCAGATTTTTATCTCTAAATGTCGACAAAAGATTTAATACTCCTCAAATTCAGGAAGTATTTTTTTTTTCTACAGGGTCGGCTTATCCTTTCCTGCAGGAGAAGCTTCCCGCGGTCGGCTCTTTAAAACGCGTGGGGCAGGTTTTTTTTTTATTTTTAACCCTTACAGGGCTAACCCGCGGAGAACGTGAGGAGTATGGCGCTCCGGCAGCCACGTTAAATACACCCTCCGGCTAAATGGATGTCTGCCCTTCATATCACTTGCAGTTAAACATCCCCGTGGTGCCAATACCTCTGATATCCCCCCCCTGACCTCAAATAAAGTCCCCCCCCAGCTCCAGAATGAGGCAATCACCAACCTTCTTTAAAAGCCGGAATTCCTCGGTACGCAGTCATCTAAATCATCAATCATAATTCAGTTCCTCCGAAGGTATTTCAGGGTGGAGCGGAACGTCAGAATATTTCTAAATAAATGATAAATGATCTAATTGGAGCCCGATCTGTGAGGGTCAGCACGTAACAGAATGTCTTTCGTGCCTATTGCCTGTGCGAGGAGGACCGTGCTGCGTATGCACGATCGCCCTGCCAAGCAAGTCTGTACAGCCCCCCGGCGCGTTTGGCTGCGGTAACGAGTGTGTGATCACCAAACACCCCCCCCCCCCGGCACAGTAACAAAAAAAAAAAAAAATATATATAGATTTATTCTGTTTGATCGGTAGATTGTTGTCCTTGGCAGGATCTATACGTCGGATTTCCAAAGGGTGCGCTTTATCCAGCAATGATTAAATCTGCAGGGTGCGGGGGACGATAAGTAAAATGATAATAAAAAAAATACTTTTTTTTACTTGTAAATGACATTGTTGCGAGATGGTAAGTAAGTATCGCTAAGGCACAAAACGGAAACCGTAGAGCTTTAATTTCTGCGAGCATAACCGGCTGTCATTTCCAGTATAATGTTTAAATAGTTAAATCGGTGAGCCGGCCCCCTGTATAATGTATAGTTATATCAGAGAGCTGGCCCTGTCTAATGTATACTTAAATTAGCGGGCCGCCCCTGTATAATGTATAGTTTAATCAGTGAGATGCCCTGTATAATGTATAGTTAAATCAGCGAGCCGGCCCCTGTATAATGTATAGTTTAATTATTTAGCCGGGACCTGTATAATGTATAGTTGAATCAGTGAGCCGGCCCCTGTATAATGTATAGTTTAATTATTGAGCCGGCCCCTGTATAATGTATAGTTGAATCAGTGAGCCGGCCCCCTGTATAATGTATAGTTGAATCGGTACGATGGCCTGTATAACGTAATGAAATTGGCGAGCCAGCCCCTGTATAATATATATATATATATAGTAAATATGGCCGTCAAACGCGTCAGAAACTCTAAAGGCCTGGATCGCCGACAGCATTGCAAAAAATATCTGAATCACCACATTTTCTGTGTAATGCTTTGTTTTTTGCTTGTAGTTATTGTGATTGGCCAACTGGGGGAGAGCGCAGCACGGAGGATCTGCCGTGTGATGCAATGCGAGGGATTTTAGCTTTCATTAGCAGGGCTTAGTGATTTACTTAAACCTCAAGTGGAGAATTTTAACCTAAGTGGTTTTTGCATGCCTCTCTGATAGACCGGTCTGCCCAGGTCGCTGTGCAACCTTATTCTTTTCTGTGTTCCCCCAAAGCATAAAATCCATGATTTCACTCATTTATGATGGATTTATTTTTTTTTAAGAAAAAAGAGAGAATTTGCCAACAATTCTGAACACTTTTTATTGTTATTAATAAACAGGGCTTTTGAGCGTAACTCTGGTTAGTTAATACATATTAGACAAATCTCCAAATGATGATCTATGGTAGGGTTATGGCCCTTGGGGGCCATTGTGGACATCCCTCTGCTTGCAGTTGCACTCTCTCTGAAAAGTAGAACTTCCTTCCATTCCATCAAAGCCTCTAACACCCTACTTTTAGATTATGGCTTCTTCTTGTAACGATTCTCCTTCTTTAAAATAAGTTTCCCTCCTGTCCTATGTCTCTTTAAGTAATTTATTGTCTCTCTCCCACCCCCCCCTCTCTCTTTCTCCTCTCCCCCAAGCCAGACATATCAACATCCCCCTGTTCATTGTTATCATACCTTCTATTTTTGATATAGAAATTAACAGATTATTTAACCAACTACAATAACTTAGAAGATACCGCTTTGGTTCATTTTTTCCTTAAACCTGTTCCTCGGGGGCGGGGCCATTTCCATTTTTGTTATATACCAGCTGTTCCGAGCTTGTGGGACTGATCTGTACCGGGTAGGAAAGAGGGACAAATTGATCCAGCTCCTATGGAGTAACCGAACATCTTATAGAAGGACACCTTGGAGATACGACTTGTATGGAACCTTCTCATTCCTTCTCTCTGTGAGAGGACAGCAGAATAACAAGATTTTAAAAAGAAATAAATAAATTATTTATATATATTTTATTTTTTTTACAAGTTTGACCCTAAGGTGAGCCAATATTTAGATTATCGCGCAGGGTGTGTTCCTTTGCACAATTTTCAAAGTCTTCAAACTGAAAGCGTCCAATTATAGCCGCGCGCAAACCATGAGCTAATTGAAAATACGTGTAGCACTTCAGAGTTTCTGTAAGGGCCGAGGTTGTTAGCGACGGGACTCAGGGCGTAGTTTGCTTATTAATACATTTATTCCGCCACTTCACATTTTTGGTAGGATGGCAATCTTTCATTTCGATATTTGGACAGCACTTCAGAAACCACTTCCCTGCTTTCTAAAAGTAAACGTTTGCCGTGCCTAAGATGATTTAAGAACTTGAAGAAACCCCGTCGCTATGGAAGGGACTTGGAAACAATTCTCTTGTTATTTATCTAACTGATACAATGACATTTAATCGTTTCAAACCGCACCGCGAATACCCGCTAAGGGGAATTTTTAAAAAAAAAATTATTATTTTTTTTTTTTTGTATTCAATTAGTTTTATTTTTTTTTTGACCAATAGGAAGTAATATCAGATGGATTGACGCTTGATGTAGAGATCCGCCCCTTAACGCGCAGGCATTTGCCCGAGAGCCTAACGCAGCGAATGATTTCATCTAATAAGTATTTTAAGTTCCTCGTTTCCGGGACTGTAATTAACCCTTTAAGTACCAGGCAGGCGACCGACGCGTTTCTCTCATATACGTCGCTCGCTGGAAGCTATTTGTTTTTTAAACAATATGTTTCTGCTGGGGTTTAGGCTGTGGGAATATCAATTCAAAAGCCGTTTTTTTGGCAGATTGGCCCCATTCGGCCCCCGTCTAGTCTGCCCGTTTCTCCTGCTGTAAAGACTCAAACCTTAATCAGTCGTTGGTCTCGTCTTAGATTCAGGAGCCGTACGTCTATCCCATGCATGTTTAATCCCCTCACTGTATTACCTTCTACCACCTCTGCTGGGTGGCTGTTCCACTTATCTCCCACCATCTCAGTGAGAACCTAGCCCACCGGGAGAACTTGGAAGTAGTCCGTTTGTAGCGTGTCACTCAAACTGGCAGCGTTACCGCACATGCGCACTATTGTTGGGGTCCCAAATCCTGCAGAGCGCTACCTCTGTCGTGAAAAGCGGGAAAGAGGTAGATCTCAGCGAGATAGAGTAACGTAATCAGGACTGTCCTGTGCAAAGCGGGATAGTTGGGAGGCATGTGGTGAGTTTTCTCCTGTGAATATATTTCTCAGCTGCGTTACTGAAAGATTTTCCGGAGCAATTCTGGCGACTCGCAAAACATTTTCAGGGCTCCTTTCCCTGCGTTTTGCATGAGAATGTTTGTGTCCTCGGTAGTCTCTTTTTCACCTTGTTCTCTGCATTTTTAATGTTATGCTTTTCTTCTGTTCTAGGTCCACCGGCTGGATGGGATCCCCCTCATCCTAGACAACTGCAGCATCGATGATAACAACCCCTGTATCCTTTCTTAGGAAACCCCGGGGAGATGTACCCGAGTATCAAGAACCAAAGATCTGGGTAAATTCTATCCTCTCTCTCATCTCTCACGTCTGCCTCATAATCTCAAACTAGAGGGTCAGGGGCTTAGAGGGTAGAGCTAAGTGGAGCAGCCTCCCAGCGGAAGTGGTAGAGGGTAATGCAGTGAGGGTATTAAACATGCATGGGGTAGACATACGGCTCCTGAATCTAAGACGAGACCAACGACTGATTAAGGTTTGAGTCTTTACAGCAGGAGAAACGGGCGACTAGACGGGGGCCGGTTGGGGCCGATCTGCCTGCAGGTTCTGGGTTTGGAATTGTATAATATGTCTTCAAACACGAGGCAGGACTCGAAAGGCCCGCGTTAACGTTTCTCTCTGTTAAGATGATCAGCGAGGAGTCGGTACTCGGCTTTTTCGGCACAACAAAAACCTGCTTTGGTTTTGGCACCTACATCCCCGGCGGTCTCTGCGGACGCAATCACCAAGTCATTTGTTTAGATAACGGATAAAAATATAAATGGTGGAAAGGCGAGCGCCTTCAGAGGCTCTTTCTCGGTTCCCCCTCTTTTGTCAGATGCCTAAAAGTCCTCAAAGAGGTAGCTTCAAAATACTTCTGCCGTTCTGGCAGCCCCCCGTATAATTGTGGCTTCGGAAACCTCTGGCTAAAGACTAAACCCAAATCCAGTTGCTCTGGTCGACAACAATGGCATTTTGTTTTCGTCGAATGCCAGGAAAGACCATCTGAGGATTTTATTTAATTTTTATTTATTTTTTTCAGATTTTTTTTATTTTTTTAATCCCTTTTATTTTTTTGGATTTAAGATTGCAAACCAAAGCAGAAAATGTTCGTTTTGAAAAGAAAAAAAAAAAAGCCAAGAAGAGGCACGATATTGTACTTTTCTTTTCCTCCCCCTTTTTTCTTTCATAAATAAAAATTAGTAAATCACACAATTTACAGGATGAAAGCAAACAAACTTTATTTAAAATGGAAGCTGCCAGCCCATAAGGTTTTCGGCAGCCAGGGGGAAGCATATATATGGTGCACGTTCTGTCTTGAGCACTTCCTTGTTGAGTGTAAATTGCTTCTCCTTCCTTAAAGTTTGGCACCTGGAACATGTATGAAGTGTGTGTATAGAATTGTATATGTTATGGCCTGGCATCCGTATGATTGCATGCCTCCCGAGTGTCACTGTTTAGTTTGACCAGTCCCTCTATGGCCCCCACCTCCCCTGATGTTTGCTGGGTATGAGGGGATCGCAGGGTTCTACAGCCCTAAAAGCCCCGATAATGTGTATAGAAACAGCAGGGAACGGCTTTATACATTAAACGGGGGAAATAAACCCCATTATTCTTCTTCTTAATGCCCCGCCCCATTACACAAACACCCCACCCCAGCCACACCCCTAACCACACCCCTATAACAAAAGCGTTCCTCTTTATGGACGCTCAGTGTGTCATTCGGTACAAACAATTTATCAGAATACAAAGTACTTTGATCAGAAGCACGGATCCACCAACAGGAGGCGTCAGAGGCGCCGAGTTATGTGCAGGTGTCCGGACCGTTCCGCTTCTTGCGGTTGGGTTCACAAGTTCTTGGCTGTGGAAAGATCCCTGGGCAGCGGCGTCCCCCTTCAGCATATAGAAGCCTATGCTGCCTGTGCCCACGCAGGGATTATCCTGCTATACGACGATGGGTGGTCCGCCCGCCGCAGGACAGCGGAATGGTGCACCACATCAGAGCGATCCCGATGCCCCGATGGTATGTATACGGCGTCTGTCACCACACTGACAAAACAACTATAGGGAGACATCGTCCGCAAAAGGAAAGCATTTCACATCTGCTCTGCTTATTATTAACCCCTTCATTGCAGAGGATTGTAAAATTTAAGCCAATTCGTGGTTTTTTAGCTCAGGTTTAATTATGAGTTTTGATAAACAGTTGTTTTTTTATTGGATAAAAGACACAGAAAGCTGTCACTGAATTTCCGTGGTTGTTGCTAATGGCAGTTTAAGAAATTTTTTTCAAAAATATTGCGCTGTTTTCTTTTTTTAAACTAGTTTTTGCCCCATAATATAAAGTTTTCAGACAGCTGCATATCAGCCATTTGTATGATTCTCGCTCTGTTATCTGACCCCCGATCTACTAAACCCCCCGACTCCTTATCGTACTGCCTGTGGGGAACAATAGAATGGCTCAGTCTCAATCACCCAACAGGACTCTGACTAATGAACATCTATGGAGGAACGGACTTCATTAGCATTGCCATAAAGAACCAGCTCAGTGTGGGGTTTGATCCGGGAAAATCGCCCAAAATGGCAACAATGGTGGCCTCCAGGTCTGTGGATAAAAGGAGTTGGGGCAAAATGAGATTTTATCCACCAAGTGTTCTGTCCCTTATTATGTTGCTGATTGTGGCAATCTTTTTAAGGGTGGGGAGAGGAGACGGGAGAGAACTTTAGGACAGGAAATCGATCACGTAATGCTGGCTCTGCCACAGGCTGCCACCGGTCTCAGCTTCCCCGAGGTTACCTCTGAAAGTAAATATCTCTGAACCGCTGACTTAGACTTAGTCCCTTTAATAACGGACTGTTATGGCACCCGGGCGCGGGACACCTGTTTGAGTAGAATGTGGAGCTGGAAGGAACCCCTTACGAATGCGTTGTTACACAGCACGCTCTGCCTCAGCCACAGAGGGGAAAGAAGAGCCGGGGCGGAATTATGCCTGGTATGTTTATGATGTGGTCTCCAATTCACGAGAGGCTGCATGAGGCCACCGATCGACTCTTGCACCCAACCACAAACTGCGCTAAACGTCCCCAGTTTTCAGATCTGGTTAAGTATTCATTAAGCCTCATTTTCATCCTTAAAAATGTCAAAACCAGAGAATGGAAGCGCGGGAGCCCCTTGTGCCTTCCAGGACAGAATGTGCCTGTAAAATACCGTATGAGACAATCATTTTTAACCCTAACCCTTTGAACTGATGTGGGAATTAATACCATTTTTTTGTAGGCAGGGAACGAGATATTTCTTGGTTCACATCCATCACGCATTCAAGGAGCGAGGATAGCGTCACAAACATCTTCCTGAGCATCTTCCCAGGGGCCAATGTTCCTTTTTTTAAATTTAATATGATTTATATCCCATAATTTTCTTATTCCTAGTTTAAAATATATTAAACTCCTGCACTATTTTTTTTGTTTGTTTTTTTTTGGTTTTTTTACTAAGTTGCAGTTTTTGCCCCCATAATATAAAGTTTTCAGGCAGCTGCATATCAGCCGTTTGTATGATTCTCGCTCTGTTAGCTGACCCCCGATCTACTAAACCCCCCGACTCCTTATACTGCCTGTGGGGGACAATAGAATGGCTCAGTCTTAATCACCCAGAGGGACTCTTTGACTCATGAAGGTCTGTAGAGGAACGGACTTCGTTAGCATCGCCATAAAGCATCAGCTCAGTGTGGTGTTTGACAGCATTCCTCTAGCTGCCCCCAGCGGAGTCAGATGAGGGGTATATTCATAGAGTGCTCCGTTATAGTGGTACTGGGTCGCATCTCCCTCGTGGCTGCGTATATTTTCAGCCCCTTTGTCAGAGAGACGGCGAATAACTTCATCGTCACGGATCCCTTCTTAGACATTCTTCCTTGGGCTTTTATTCCATGGGAGCAGATAATGTCCAAGCCATCAAAACAAAGCCTATTGACGTCTTTGTGCGGTGAAGGGCCGGCGCTGAATGTGATCCGGAGTCGGATAAACTCGCCATAATCTACTTTTTATACAACTTTCAGTAACTCGAGTCCTGGAGGACGGGGATCCGTGTAACTTATGACTCGTCTCGAATGCATCGTCGAGTGTCTGCTACAAAAGAAGGGTTTTTTCCTTGGTGCGCTCGCACAATCGCGGCTCATTGACAGGGCTGTGTGAATTGAGCCGCCGCGGCTTGAGAGCCGTTATTTATTCCTTCCCAACGAGATCTTTAACCTAGAAACCGATTCATTCCCCCCTCCGCCGACGACTCCGAGTCTCCCCGCTTTCTGCCGCTCTTCACACTCTTTTCCATCGAGAGCTTTTCTTTCTCTGTTCATGAAAACATCTTTTTTTTTTTTTTCACTTCATTCGGTCTCAAAGCATTTTAACTCTCGCCTGCCTGGTTACGTTTTTTGGCAAACGTCTTCCGAAAACCAAGCCAAATCTTATCTTTCTCCAAGTGAAATTTTTTACGTATATTTTAAAAATGTATTCTTAGTACAATCCCCATTTATTATTCACATAGTAACAATGTATCTGTTTCCCGTTATAAATACACTCAAAAACAAAAAAACACCACTTTTTTTGTGTGTTTTTCTTATCTCCATCGACTTTGCAATAGTTTCTTTCATTCCTTCTTGTAAACGTCTTTTACCTCTATGTATAAAATGATAAATACATGGCTAGAACAAGAGTAGTCACTCACTCCGTTGGGCAAACAAGATGGGCGAATAGTTCTAGTATAAAACTATACGACTTAGTAAATAGTAAAATTAGGCAATTTGTTCTACAAATTTCTTTTAACCCTGGAAACCTGGGCAGCGACGTAGCACTAAAAAGTGGCCCAAAACTACCATTCACCAAAAGCATTCGCATATAGTTACAAAGTAGCTTAATTAGGGTTTTTTGCCTTCTTTTGGATCAAGAATAGGGTTGGGTAGAAGGGCAGAACTTGATGGTCTTTTTTCAACCTTATTTACTAAGTCCATCAAGTTCAGCCCTTCCACCCAACCTTCCTACTCTTGATCCAAAAGAAGGCCAAAAAAAACCCCCTAATTAAGCTGAAAACCCCTAATTAAGATACTTCGAATTCTGCCATCAGAGGGAAAAATTCCTTCTTGACTCTAAAAGGCGATTGGATTTCTCTTTGGATGAAGAAGCTTCTAAAATATTCTATTTATAGCCCTGTATGTCACGCCTTTCTAAAAAAAAAATATCCAGACCCCTTTTGAAGGCATCTCATGATAACCACCTCCCTTGGCAGTGGATTCCGTACCTTTCTTGCTCTCACTGTAAAGAATCCCTTCCTTTGTTGGAAGGAGCACAGGAAAAACCCAGTCACGGTGGAAGTGCAGTCGAGCAACCTCATTGACCCCCTGGTGTTTAGACTTGGAATTACCACTAAAAGTATTTTAATAGATGAGAGAAGCCCCCTGGGACAATTGCCCCTTTTAGCCGCTTCTCTGCTATCTGCCATGTAGAGAAGAAGGATAATCCGAAGAATAAAGTCCTTGTTTTAAAAAGTCCATGAAAATGAATTAGCCAAGAATAACAAAATAGATACACAAAGTAATTAGAGGGGAAAGGAACTCTTGGCGAAGTATTTTTAGATTTCTGTCCTTCCAATATGCTTTCAAATTTATGAAGCTGCTCCAAGCAAACCGAAAATTAAAGAGACTTCGTCTTTGCCCCGGTTGGTTCCATTTTTTTGTATTTCTTTTGTTTGTTTTTTTTAATTAATTTTTTCTTTTTGCAGAAAAGGATTGTAGATTCTTTCATGGGGGGGGGTCGTCTTCTGTCTCTACTGTATTGAATATGCCATAAATAATGTGCCTAAATCCCAGAATTGAAAAAGACGGGTAATACCTCTTACCAGAGTCTGGATCTATGGGTTCTGCCAGCCGACCGGCCCCATCCGGCCCCCATCTAGTCGCCTGTTTCTCCTGCTCTAAAGACTCAAACCTTAATCAGTCCTTGGTCTCATCTTAGGTTCAGGAGCCGTATGTCTATCCCATGCATGTTTAATACCCTCACTATATTACCCTCTACCACTTCTGCTGAGAGGCTGTTCCACTTATGAACCACTGCTGCCGGGAGACAGAAAGTTTTGGCATTGACAGACAGAAAATAAGAGGAAACCTTGCAGGGAGTATATGGAGGCATTCGCCCGATCAGTTTCTCTGATATTAAAACTTTGTCCCGCTAGCTACAACTTTTTTGTTTGTTGTGGTTACAGCTGCAGAAGTGCCCTAAAAGCCAAGACTTTTGGTGGATTTACACCAATACTGGATCTGTCCTGTGCGGTCCCAGCGGGTTTAGCGTTGGAATTATCTTTGTGGTTCCCAGCGCTTCCCTAAAAGAGGTGTCAATCCTGGATCAGAAGGTTCCATAAGTCACAACTGCAAGTGTTCAGCTTGGTGACTAAGACTGAGCCATTCTATTGCCCCCACAGGCAGTATGATAAGGAGTCGGGGGGTTTAGTAGATCGGGGGTCAGATAACAGAGCGAGAATCATACAAACGGCTGATATGCAGCTGCCTGAAAACTTTATATTATGGGGTAAAAATGAGAAAACAGGGCAATGTTTTGGAAACGTATTTTTATTCTGACACCAGGAATATGAATGTTGGGAGATCCCGGTTAATTTGTCAGGAAATGTCTTGGTTCCCGACTGCTGTGTTTCTGTTCTTATTAAGATCATCAGGAATGGAAATATTGACCGGCGGTGCATGCTTTCTGTTTTCTGTCGTGCGCTGGGGACAGATCACGAGCGTCGTGGTTTTCCAGTGGTTGTTGGAACTTTTATGTGTCCGTGTGGGTACGTGGCCGCACCGACTATACCATGAGTTATAGGATAACGAGCTGTGAAAGGACACGGCGTGTTCCCGTTTTACAAACGTTCAAAAAAAAAAATATGACCTATAAAAACACCAGTAAATAGAAACTTCCAGATCCCATAGCAGCGCGGGGAGATCTACCTACAAATAAAAATGGTATATTCGCAGACATCGTGATTTCCGTAACAATATCCAAATTTAAGGTTTTTATAACCTTGTGGATTTTGCGAATCCATCCATCTTTATTTCAATCACATAAACAGAAACATTTTAACATATATATATATATATATTTTATTTTATATTTTTTTGTTTCTATGGCAACGACCTATCATTGCCAGCTTTTATGTCACATGACCGTTAAGCATTCCCATAAGAAAGATGACCGAATCCATGAGTAAAGATTTTTCTGGTTTGGGCATTCTGCCAAAAATTGTTAAAATCAGTGGAACAGAACCTTTAAAGACACTAAAATACAGTGATGTTCCAGGTAATTGTTTATTTTTATTTTGGGTGGGTGAGGAGTTCTGAGTCCGTTTCCTTAAGTCACGACCCCAGTTCTGAACCAGTGGGCCGTCTACGCCATCAGGAACCTGACCGAGAACAACGAGAAGAACCAGGACCTTATTGCTTCCATGGAACGCCAAGGGCTCGCCGATACCTCGCTGCTGAAGAGCATGGGCTTCGATGTGCAAGAGCGCGACGGGAAGCTTGTTTTAAAATCCACCAAGAAATCATAGCGAGAAGTCGCGCACGCGGTTTGCGGGGGCCGTATGTGGGGACGACCTCTGAGATCGTGTCTACGGACTCCACAATATCGGCCAAAAAGCACAAATTTATAATAATATTTGTATTCTTATTAAATCTGACAATAATAGCTCATTGAACTTGTATCTGTTAAAAAAAAAAAATGATCAATAAAAAGAAAAAAATTTAGGGTACAAATCAATATCTCAGCTGTTGTTTTGATGAGGGGTAGAAATAAACAGGGGTGCATGGGTTAAATATTTCAGAAAGCCTATTTTTAATGGGTTATTGTTATCATCATTATTATTATTATTATTAAAGAAAATAACAGTTGGCCCTCCCAATGTATCTACCAATTAAACTCTTATTTCCTACAGTAATAAGTGAATTCCCCAATATTAGAAATTAATACTTACTTAAATTACTGAATTTCTATAAATTTGAAAAATGTTTGCGGGCCGCTAGGCCATATTCTTTGTGAGAATCAAACCGCTTGAATATCTTCAAAGTTTGGTTTTTACCTACAGGTGTGAAGGTGGATTATAGGAATTGTAGTTATCCGGCAGCTGTAGAGCTGACACTTACCTGTCCGCTCGTATTAAAGTAATTTATAATATAAAAGGGGTTCATCCTCCAGTACTGTCCTCTCTTCTATACATTTTAAAAAGTACGGGGCAGGTCTCATCACGCTTTGACATTATAGTCATGTAAACAGTGTGTTTTCTGAAACATGACATGTTTCCTCAGGGCACTTCGTGTATTAGGTTACCACAAACTACAAAAAAAAAATCTAAAAACAACCGGATTTAAAAATTCTAAGATTATAAAACACCACTGGGGTCGGCAAAAAATAGAAATAAAATGTATCCAAAACTTTTTGAGTTTGATTATTTTGCATAGAGCACCTAATGTTAGTGGGGGATGGGAGATGTATTTATTTATTTATTTCATCATTTTTTTATTATTATTTTTTTTTTCTTTCCTACAAAAGTTTTTGGTTCTCACTTTGATTAAATCTACTCGTTCCCTCTGCGTTCGTCAATACTAATTTCAAGTTAATTAATTCAAGTGACGCTGAAGTACTCTGCTCTCCATTTTTTATATTGTTAATGAAACCAAGCGACGCGGAATGAAAAGGTTGAGAGAGGGAAAAAAAAAAAAAAAAAACGTTCCGGTCGTTCTTTTAGTCTTAGAGTTTTTGGGATACGTGCGGACCCTGTATAAACTACCTATGGCCTAGCCGGCTAGTTTCTCGAGTCGACCTTCAGCTTCTCCGGTTTACAGAATCCGCACAAAGAATATGTAACGAGGTTAAGCCCAATATTTATTTTTTTTTACAAAAAATGACTTATTTTCTTATGAATTTGAAATGTACACAGTTGTCATCGGGGATTTTTCAGATTAGAACAGAACAAATATTTTCAACTTCAAACCTTTTAGAGAAATTCTAAAAATTCAACCCGTACGCCAATTTCTCGTGAGCGCATTCCACCTCGAAGCAGAATATTTTATTTTTAAATACGAAATAATAATTGAATATATATTCTTGTTTTATTTTCAGATTTTTCCCATGCCATGGCGTAACTGCGGAGGCCCGGGAGAGATTTATGCATATTTTATTTATAAAAAAAAAAGTGTAGTCATGTAAGGGTTAAGTTATCAGGCTTTTGGATTCACCTTTTTAAGTATATATATTAGAAGAAGTATGCATCAACGGGAAAGTGTTAAGTATTATATTTTAAATGTTTTTTTATTTTTTTTATATTAAGTTTTTTAATTAATATTTATTTTTTTTATTTTTTTTTTATATCCGATTTATTGTCGTAGAACGTTCTTGAATTAAATTATCAATAAGATTAGTATTCTGCCGTAGATCCTGATCTAACATATACAAATGCAAAGAATTTCACCTGAATTCACGGCAGAAAAACAATCCAAACGTAATCCGCGTATGAAAAAAATCATAGTGTTTTTTGGGGGGTTTTTTGTGTTTTTTTTATTCCGGTGCTTCCGTAGCGTCCAATAAGATATTCCAAAGCACGCGTATTGAGGCCATGAAATAAGGGGAGGTTTTTTTTTTAAGCCATAGAAAGGATAGAGCAAGAATGGGGTGGGGGGGGGGGGTCAGTGTTTTCTAAGCTAAAAAAAAAAAAAAAAATTCTTTCACAGTGAAAACACGCTGATTACTGTATTGAGAATGTCTTTAGACTTCCCCGGATGGTTTAATTCCCCAGAATACAACAGTTTCCCTGTCCACGTCCAATAGAACTTCAGCCTTTAAGACTTGTTTTACATGCGGGAGGATTAATGTTACCCCAATCAGCCATGAAGCAAAAGACCTTATTGAAACGGGAAGAAAGCAGGGTTTAGTCGGTTTGCACCTTACAAGGACGGAATTCTTCTTCAGAATAAAACAAGAGATTGCGTCCTCAGCCTGTATCTCTGGGTCTTTTTTTTAATCTAAAACGTATATTTTTTAACTCTTCCCATGTAAGGAGGAACAAGAACTCCCAAGTTTTTATGCCCATGAGGACAATGAATGGAAAGAGTAAACAATTCTGAGGACATGGCCGAACAACGTTTTAAGCCCCCGTTCAAAGTGAAACCGATAGGCTTAAAACAAGATCTGTGATGTCCCCACGCTGGCCGATATGTTAGGTGGAAGAATAACATGTGGTGCCGACGCGTTTCGCCTTTACAGCACATCGTTGGTTATGGAGCCAGCATCAGCCTACGGAAAGGAGGTGGACCTCTCTGTCCAGTGAACAGAACAAAGCACGATAAAGATGATCGGGAACCTGGTGTGGACTTAAATGTCTTTAATGGGGAAAAAAGGCCCTTGAATGTGATATAATTGAACATAAACTTAATTCCAACACTGATCTGCTGAAACGTGTGCGTTGTCTTTGTTGCTGTCCAAGGTTCTGATGGAAAGACTGGACCTCTCGCCTCCGTACCCCTTCCGTTCATTCGCCGGAGCTCACAGAATCGCCGCCTGCGTTACTGTTTTATTCTCTACAATATATTTTTTACACGCCATAAAAATCTCCTTTGCTACAAGTATGGCCAGAAAGGGCGGTAAACGGAATTTTATTACATAAATGGAAACAAAAACTGTGATAAAATGTTTTTCGGCCAGTAGTTAGTAAAGCTGTATTTAAAACGTCTATAATATCGAGTTAAGTTGTGAATTAAAAGGTTTCGTGTGTGTGAATGAATGATGTTGCACGAACCCTACTTTCTTCTCCCCTTAAATGTATTCCTAATTAATCAATCATGTTAATGATTTCTCCAGGAGGTTTGGGTCAGCTGCCATGAGACACCATGGGTTTTTTTTCCCTTCTTTTCTATGTTTTGTATTTTTACAGAATTTCTATTTCTTAGTATCTTTATCAGATATGCTTTCTATATCTTGATTACATTCCTTATACACGCTTGATATCAAGCCTTAAAATACTTGATGTTACTGAATAATGCATTTCATGACTATGGAGAAAAGAGACAATTTATACAAAACAGATTTTGCTACAAAATTTCTTTTTATCTGTCATTTTTCCCAAATACTGTTTCAATGTTCTACGTACAACATGTAACAATGTAATAAAATAGGCATTATGTATGCATTAGATCAGGCATCTTCACATTTTGTTCTCAGGATCTGCATGATTATTCCTCCCCCATTAAATTATCTCTCCCCTGTTATCAAGTTGATGACTGTTGCTGATTGGTTCAGGCAGCCTTTATAAGGGGGGGGGGGGGTAAGAGACGATAGGGTAATATTTAGAAGCTTCTCCGTGTCAGCTCGTGAAGAAGTCACGTGTGGTGTCTTTATACTGTGGGTGGAGCTATCATTGAGCCCCTCCCTTTGTGGTCCTCTAAACACTCCCCTACCGTGGCCAAGATTTCATTTCTCAACCCCATTAATGTTATTTAAACTTTTATCTTTTCGGAAGGTTTCACGAGTTTCAGATTCAGACTTAATTTTGGAAAATCCGTAAATAAAATACGGCCCCTTTTATTTTCAAATCATACCCTTAATTGTTAGGATGTTTGAAAGGATGTGTTTGGTACTGAGCTACCCCCTGCCCCTGTGACGTTCAGAGAGTTAAACAGACCATGCAAAACATTTGTGCCCTCGCCAGCCGTGCCACTAAATGCGCGTCCACCAGCAGGGTGACTACATTGTCACCTGCGTCCGCAAAAAGGGGGTAATCCCCAATTCTATAGACGAAACCTGCAGTAGGTTCTAAGCCTGGCAGAAAGGGTTAACCAAGTCACTCTGCATGGCTGCTTCTCATAATCAGTCCTAAACAAGCTTTTGTTTGCGTTGTTAGTCCTCTCCCGTCGGCAGGATCGCACTCGCCGCTTGAGCCATTGTGAGTAGCATCTAACAGGTGCCTGCTGCCATAGAGCGTCATTCTCTTCCTATACACTGAAGCCTGCGGCCCCCTGAACTCTCGCTGACTCCCTCCGACCCCCGCGATCCATTTTATGAATGGTAGCTTTTCAGTACCTTGGGA